>SJYA01003377.1:27970-44619 GCA_006410615.1 Neotragus moschatus
GGCGCGAGGCGGGCGGCGGCGGCGGGTGTGGGCGCGGGCGCGCGGCGCGGGGCCCGGGCACACCTGGGTGTGCGCGGTGGGCCCGCCCGCCGCGCCCGGCCCGGGGCGCTCTGCGGTCCGGCCCCGGCCGGGCTGGGGGGCGGCCTCTGCAGAGCGACCGCTGCCCTGGGCGCCGCGGGCGGAGTCCCGCGCCCCGACTCGGCCAGGGCCCGCCTTCTGCCGCGGGGCGCAGGCTCGGCCAAGGCCCAGGCGGTGCGCCCGGACGTGGCCTCCGGGCCGCCCCATCCCTGTCCGCCCCGCGCCTCGAGGCCTGCCTGGAGGGCAGGGGCGGCCCAGCGGAGGCGCTGCCTCTCCGCCCGGCAGCACCGCATCGCTGGTCTGCGGAGTGTGTCAGGACCGTGCCCAGCTGTCGCCGTGCCCCTTCCTGCCAGCTGCGGGTTACCCCCCTCGTCCCTCCGCCTCCGTCCGGGGGGCGCGCTAGTGTCCCTCCCCGCGTGCTGGGGTGTGTGTGTGTCCAGCGGGACGCCTCCCTTACAAAGCTGTAGCGGGGACACGCCTGCCAGGACCGGGCGGCACTGTTTCTCTGACAATCGCGCCGAGGGTGTGCGGTCGCCTTGGTGGTGCTCGACCGTCTCTTGCAGCGGACAGTCCAAGGTGTGGGCCGTGTCGCTGATGCCGCTGGGCAGCTCCGAATGGGTGTCTGCGGAGGGCTTAGGGATCTCGGACTTCAGAGCTGCTGATTAGGGCAAGGGAAACGAGAGAAGGACGCGGGGATCAGGAGCAGCCGCGGGGGAGACAAAACACGGGGCTTATGGAGACCTTGCTCTTTTCAGCCCCTAGTATGCAAGCCTGCGGCCTGCGCCTTCTTTCCTGAATTTGTTCGGGTCAGATTTTCAGTTCTTTGAGGCCCGTCCCTGGAATGCTTTTCATGCTCTTTTTTCTTCTTTTGGCTGAGAGTGATGGAGGTAAGAGACGATTACAGGTGCTAGAGAAAAAAAAGAGATCAGTGTGTATCTGAAAGTTAAAATCCGGTAGGCTCTCAGGCAGATTAATTATTAAGTGCGAAAGTAGTTATTCAGGGAATGGGTAGGTCCCAGCTACTATTTTGGTGAGCAAGTTTGAAAATAAGTAACATCTCGTAATTACCCACTGCCAAGCTTTTGAGAATATCAGGGTCTTTATAAAGGAAAAATAACCATTGTGCGGAAAGATAGCTTCAAGGAAATGAAACTGTTTACTGCAGAAGAAATCAAAAGCCTGATTCCTCCTTTTCAAACACAGCTTTTCAGAAACATGATCAGAATCTCTTCTTAGTGGCTCAGTGGTAAAAGAATTTGTCTGCAAGGCAGGAGACGCAGGGGATGTGAATTCAGTCCCTGGGTTAGAAAGATCCCCCGGAGAAGGAAATGGCATCTTGCCCGAAAAATTCTATGGACAGAGGAGCCTGGCAGGCTACAGTCCATGGGGTCGCATAGGGTCCAACACGACTGAAGCAACGGCGCTCAGGCACACGCTTTTTATTCCTACCAGGCTGCTGGAAAAGATAGACCAGGACGAACTGTGGTTTCTCCGCAGGTTAGGAGAGGCTGGGAGAATGAGGCCTCCCTTAGTCAGGGAAACGGTCAGGATGGACCCCAGCGGATCCCTCAGACCCCACTGCTCTGCATGGAGAGCTTCACCGGCTGAAGCACTTCATCCCCAGAGGCAAGAAGTCAACAGGACACACAGGCTCCTACCGTCAGGGCTGGCCTGGCGGCAGGACTGAGGCCTGCATGGCTGTGACTCTCTCCCCCTCACCTCCGTCAGCCTCGGAGAGGCAGCGCTCAGGAGAGAGAGGCACAGCACATTTGATCCTCTGGTGGTTTTGTGGAGGTAAAATCCCAAGGATTCTTAGCAAGAGACCATTGCTCTTCTAAAACACTGAAGGGCTGTCTCTCTTAGCAGGTGGATGATGGAGAGGGCAGTGGCACCCCACTCCAGTCCTCTTGCCTGGAAAGTCCCAGGGACGGAGGAGCCTGGTGGGCTGCAGTCCAGGGGGTCGCTGAGGGTCACGCACAACTGCGCGACTTCACTTTCACGTTCATGCGTTGGAGAAGGAGACGGCAGCCGGCTCCAGCGTTCTTGCCTGGAGAATCCCGGGGATGGGGGAGCCTGGTGGGAGGCCGCCTGTGGGTCGCACAGAGGCGGACACGGCTGGAGCGACCTGGCAGCAGCAGGTGGATGAGGAGCTTCGCCTCGCAGAGAAGGCTGCTCTGGTCCCTGGGAACCGGTGTGGCTCTTGTTGCGTCGTCGCTGCAGACAGTTCTCGTCAGCTGAGTTTTCTTTCCTGGACTGTGTGAGTTTTTCCAGGTTACTGTCTTGTGGTGTTTGGTTCCCCAGACCTGGGGAGGCCTCATCTGAAGGTGGACCTGTTGTATCAGCTGGTATCTCACGTAACTGGGCATTGCTTTTCCAAAGAGCACTTTCTGCCCCAAGGGCAGAGGCTGTCTGCTGCCCCGCTGTGTGTCAGTAGAGGGGGCCTGGCACAGAATAGGAGGGGCGGCGGGCGGGACTGCTTTCTTCTGAGCAGTGGAAGTCCAGTGCAGATGCCAGCCTCCAGTCAGACGCCGCAGCGTGCCTGAGACCAAAGTTACCTGGCATCGTATCTGATTGACAGTATTGTATGTTGTGGTTAACTTTGTAAAAGTTAGAAAATACGTCTTCCTCCAGTAGGGTTGATAGACGACCCGCTTCTAGACACAGGGTCCAGGCAGAAATGTAGAATAAGGGGCGTCTTGGTGGAAGGTAGGGACCACGTCACTGGCTTGAGGTCTTTCGGGACAGGAGGAAAGACCCCTACACTCTCAGCCACCCTGTGCTTTGGGTTTCTGGTGGGGACCCTGAGCAGGGTGCTGGCAGGACGGGGTCCCCCATCCAGCTCTTCCTTGTCCCTTGGATCCTGTGAGGCAGCGGGCCACGCCGGGTGCTGTCCTTACGTGTCCTCAGAAACAAGGGCACAGGGCAGCCTTCAGGCATTTCTCCCGGGAGCGTCCTTCTTGGGGGTGAAGCTGGCTGATCACAGTGATTCTGTTACCGGATTATGTCCCCTCAATCCCACCAGTCCCGTTACCTCTTCTGTAAAACAAAAGGGCATTTCTTATTTTAAAATTTATTTACTTTTAATTGAAGGGTAGTTGCTGTACAGTATCCCTTTGGTTTCTACCCAACATCACCATGATTCAGCCATAGGGAAAGGGAATGTCTTAATTTATTTGGTCGTTTACACAAACACATTTTGAGCTCCTGTGATACTTCAGAGACTGTCGAGGCCTGGTCGCGACAGAGGTGAGTTCCGTGTTCACCGTTGAGTGAGGGGCTGCCCGGTGGTCCGCTGCAGTGCAGTGGGGAGAGCGCAGTGACGTGTGCAGAGCCGGTGGTCGTGGGGGGGCGCAGCCTGGACCAGGGGAGCTGGGGCGGCTGTTTGGAGCTGAGCCTGGAAGCAGGAGGAGGACTTAGGCGGATGGATGCAGGCGACCACGGGCGTCCCCTGCTTCTGGTTAATCCTGTTTGAAACTCTGCTAGCGTCTGTTTCTTCCCTGTTTTTTCCCTTGAAGTCACACAGAATAACTGATCTTCATTATTCGCATCAACTTTTTGTTTAAATGTGTTTGAAGACCCTGACCATTGTTGCTCTTAAACGTTCTCTTTTCCTGGCCGAGAGTGCCCTGCTTCCCTCTTCTCCATAACGGAGGAGACCACTTCTACGAGTAGTCTGCAGTCTGCCCTTCAGAGTGCAGTCCGCACACTGGGGGGAGGGGGGCTGACCTCACCGGTGGCCCCACATCTGGGGGCTTCCCCATCCTGCTGTACGGATAGGGGGCCGACGTTCCCTCAGAGTCGCTCAGCCACAGGCCAGAGCCCCTGCCTGCCTTGCTCCACGGCAGCAGCCTGAGTCTGATCGCAAGACCTGTGTGTCCTCCCGCGCACACTTGTTGCTTAGTTCCACCCCTTCTCCTGTACCCCAGGCTGCTTTCCTTAGATTCAGGTGTATCTGTGGGCCTCCTGTCTGTCCTGTCTCTCTCTGGATGCTTTCTCTGTTTCTGGTAGAACTTGCTTCTGAGTCTGAAACATTTGTCTTCCTTAGTGGCCACTTACTGGGCTTAGGCCTTACTATTGCATAAGGTGCTTGTAAGCATTAAAATTTAGATAATGCTGTGTGCTGTGTTTAGTCAGTCGTGTCCGACTCTTTGTAGCCCGCCAGACTCCTCTGTCCCTGGGGATTCTCCAGGCCTGAATGCTGGAATGGGTTGCCCCGCCCTCCTCCAGGTGATCTTCCCAACTCAGGAACTGAACCCAGGTCTCCCTCACTGCAGGCAGATTCCTTACCATCTGAGCCACCAGGGAAGCCCAGATAACACTTACATGACTAAACATTTCCACGGACTTTGTCAAGTCGCATCACAGTGCACTCCAAGCAGAGAGTGGGAAATAACTCCTGCAGTTCCCTCTTTCTTGCGTCATTGAATGTCGGTCTGGAAAAAAAGAACATGGAGGCCCTTTCACCTGCCTTCCTCATTTTTCAGATGAGGACACTGAGGGCTGAAGACTTAGAGCAAGTCAGTGATACTTCTGTAGTTAGTATTGACGTCATAAAACCAGCAAATGGGGCTGCTTCTTGTTCGTAGTGAATGGAAGTGAGAGAGAAGGGGAAAAGAGATCCCCTTTATTTTACAGATTTTTGTTTTGTAGATTAGGATAGAGAGTCCAGGGCTCCAGCCTGGGGTGAATTTGACCTGTGACCACCTGACATGGTCTTAATCACCGTGTGCTGCTGAAACACAGATCAGGCTCTTGCTGCGGTTTTGGAAAGTGTGCGGCCAGGACAGGAGCCTGGGAAGCCGTGTGCGTGCAGGGCCCCCAGAAAGCGGGGCCCCTTCTGACCCACAGCCCTGGGCGTCAGGAGTGTCCGCGAAGCCCCCGCCCTCGCCCCGTGATCCTCGCAGAGGGGTCTCCACCCTGCGCCCTCTTCCCCCATAACCTCCAGCTCTCCTGTCTGTGCAGGAGCGTCCCTGGCCGTGCGTGCAGCCGAGTCCGAGGAGCCCGGCTCAGAGGGCCTCCCCTCCACCTCCCTGCTGGACCTCCTGCTGCCCACGGGCCTGGAGCCGTTGGACTCGGAGGAGCCGAGCGAGGCCGTGGGCCTGGGCGCTGGCCTGGGAGCCCCCGGCTCGGGCTTCCCCAGCGAGGAGAGTGAGGAGTCCCGCGTCCTGCAGCCGCCGCAGTACTTCTGGGAGGAGGAGGAGGCACTCAACGAGTCCAGCCTGGGCCTGGGGCCCACCGCAGGTACCGCGCCCGCTCACCCTTGCTTCTGGAAGGTCCGTTTGTCTCTGTTTAGGCTGCGCTGGGTCCTTGCTGCTGTGCCTAGGCTACCCCCAGCCGCGGCGCACAGCCTTCTCGTTTCAGTGGCCTCTTGCTGCAGAGCGCAGGCTCTCGGCTCGGGGGCTTGGCAGCTGTGGCTCCCGGGCTCTGGCGTGCTGGCTCGGTGGTGGTGGCGGCCTCTGGGCTTTGTTGCCCCATTGGCACATGGGAGCCTCATGGACCAGGGCTGAAACCCGTGTCTCCTGTGTTGGCAGGTGGGTTCTTAACTACTGGCCCACCAGGGAAGCCCCTGTCTCTCCTAAGATGTGTGCTGATTGCTGCCAGGAGACCGGGCACGATGCCCGACGGCCCTTTCCTTGCCCACATCCCGCCTCTTCTCCGTCCTCACCTGCTTTCACCCTCTGCTGCCCTCCAGGACCTCAAGGCTAGGTCTCTGGACTGAGTGCCTTGCTGGCCCAAGGGGCCCCTTTCTCTTTCGCAATATTCATGGCTGGTGGTGACCTGCGCTCTGTGTTCGTATAATGGAGTGTGATGCTGACAGCCCGTGAGACAAAGGGTGCCAACCAGCTCTGAACGTGAGAAAACCGAGGCTCAGAGAGGAGAAGGCAGGCCTGGACTCGCAGGGCCGTTGAGGTGGCCAGTCGCAACGCAGGCCTCAGGCTGTCCGGGCCTCGGGCTGGCTGCTTGCTCCTCCTCTGGGCGCGTGGTCTCTGCTGACGGGTCCCTGAGCCCCGCCAGGTTCCGAGCACCCTTCCCTGGCTCTGCCCCGGGGCTGGGCTGGGCTCAGTGGCCCCGGCTGCGGCTGATGACGGAGCGACAGGGCTCCCCGGCCGGCAGCCGCCGCTGTGCGGGGCTCTTGGCTGGCGCTGGGCGCTCAGACTGGTGCCCAAGTGTGGGGCTGAGCGTTACAGAATTTAGCCCTGGGTTGTTTTTTTAATAAATGTATTTTGGGTTTGTGTTTTCTAATTGCAAAAATAATACTTGAAAAATACAGAATACGTGGGAAACAGACAACACAAAGAGGAAAACCTCCCCATGATGTCACGATGAAAAGTGATAGACGCTGGTAGTTAGGGCTGCACGCCTTTAGTCGCTTTTATGTGCAACACTGCAATCGTTTTCCCACTTTAAGGTGTTTCTTAAACGTCTTACTTCCGCATTGTTGGCTGTTCTCGTATAACCTGGTTGCCAGTGATGCCATGGCGTTTCCTCGGGTGTGGAGCGCTCTCCTGTTGCTGAGTGTGCAGTCTTCAGCGTGTTTGCTCTGTCTGTCTGTGGCCGTGCTGGGTATTCATTGCGGTGTGCGGGCGTCTCATTGCAGCAGCCCCTCTTGCTGAAGGGCACGGGCTCGGTGCCTGGGGCGCCCGGGCTGAGCTCTTGGCTTGTGGGGTCGCCCCGGACCCTGGACGGCACCCACGTCCCACGCGTGGGCAGATGGCCTATTGACCACGGACCGCCGGAGAAGCCCTAGTTTCCACTTGTGAAGATGCTGCAAAACCTGTGTGTATCTTTGCCCTTTTCTGGTTGTTCTCGGAATAAACTTCTAGAGTCACATTGCCAGGTCTAGAGACGTGTCGGTCAGCACCCCAGCATCCCAGAAGCAGCCCTGCTCACGCTGAGGCGCCGAGGAGGCTGTGTGTTGGTAGCTTGTTGTCGTTCGACACGTCCTGCCTCAGTTTATTTCCACCAGTGTCCAGGAACACAGCAGCCCGGGGGCCACCCCAGTCCCCCATCCTCACCCTGGCAGATGGCAGCCTGCACTCGCAGCCTGCGAGGGGCCTGGGCGCCTTTGGCAGAGCAGCAACCGTAGCTGCAGTGTCTGGGCCTTGGTTCGAGCCTTGGCCTGGGACTTCGGGGCCCTTGGTGACATGGGCGCCAGCACGTTGCCGGGCATCAAGTGAGCGGGGTGGGTGAGTCCCCTGAGCGCACACTGCCTCCGCGGGGACCTGGGGCTCAGACTCCTTGGGGTCTTGGCAAGCCTCGACAGCCCCGGCAGGGGCACTCCCGGACCATGCCGTCTGCAGGGCCTCCCTGCTATGCTCCTGGGCAGAGCGCTTGTCCCCCAGGGACTCGGGGTCTTAAGCTAGTCGTGCTCGCGACCAGGCTTTCTCGATGCTGTCTCTGTGCCAAGTGGGGGACAGGTTGTGTGTGGTGTGGCTCTTGGACTTGGCCGTGTCTGCAGATCCTGAAGCGTCTGGGAGCAGAGAGGCTAGGGAGGGTCGTTCATAGACAGTGGGCTCACAGGGGAGCAGCATGGGGTGGCACCCCGGGCAGTGCAGGGCTCCTGGCAGCAGAGTGCTCAGCGCCCACCCCCCGGGGACAGAGAAGGGCACAGGCAGGAGCCTGTCCTGTGTGGGGAGGGACTGGGGCAGCGGGGTCCTGACCCCAGCAGTGGGGTGGCGGGTGTGGGGGCGGGGGCTNTTGGACTCGGAGGAGCCGAGCGAGGCCGTGGGCCTGGGCGCTGGCCTGGGAGCCCCCGGCTCGGGCTTCCCCAGCGAGGAGAGTGAGGAGTCCCGCGTCCTGCAGCCGCCGCAGTACTTCTGGGAGGAGGAGGAGGCACTCAACGAGTCCAGCCTGGGCCTGGGGCCCACCGCAGGTACCGCGCCCGCTCACCCTTGCTTCTGGAAGGTCCGTTTGTCTCTGTTTAGGCTGCGCTGGGTCCTTGCTGCTGTGCCTAGGCTACCCCCAGCCGCGGCGCACAGCCTTCTCGTTTCAGTGGCCTCTTGCTGCAGAGCGCAGGCTCTCGGCTCGGGGGCTTGGCAGCTGTGGCTCCCGGGCTCTGGCGTGCTGGCTCGGTGGTGGTGGCGGCCTCTGGGCTTTGTTGCCCCATTGGCACATGGGAGCCTCATGGACCAGGGCTGAAACCCGTGTCTCCTGTGTTGGCAGGTGGGTTCTTAACTACTGGCCCACCAGGGAAGCCCCTGTCTCTCCTAAGATGTGTGCTGATTGCTGCCAGGAGACCGGGCACGATGCCCGACGGCCCTTTCCTTGCCCACATCCCGCCTCTTCTCCGTCCTCACCTGCTTTCACCCTCTGCTGCCCTCCAGGACCTCAAGGCTAGGTCTCTGGACTGAGTGCCTTGCTGGCCCAAGGGGCCCCTTTCTCTTTCGCAATATTCATGGCTGGTGGTGACCTGCGCTCTGTGTTCGTATAATGGAGTGTGATGCTGACAGCCCGTGAGACAAAGGGTGTTAACCAGCTCTGAACGTGAGAAAACCGAGGCTCAGAGAGGAGAAGGCAGGCCTGGACTCGCAGGGCCGTTGAGGTGGCCAGTCGCAACGCAGGCCTCAGGCTGTCCGGGCCTCGGGCTGGCTGCTTGCTCCTCCTCTGGGCGCGTGGTCTCTGCTGACGGGTCCCTGAGCCCCGCCAGGTTCCGAGCACCCTTCCCTGGCTCTGCCCCGGGGCTGGGCTGGGCTCAGTGGCCCCGGCTGCGGCTGATGACGGAGCGACAGGGCTCCCCGGCCGGCAGCCGCCGCTGTGCGGGGCTCTTGGCTGGCGCTGGGCGCTCAGACTGGTGCCCAAGTGTGGGGCTGAGCGTTACAGAATTTAGCCCTGGGTTGTTTTTTTAATAAATGTATTTTGGGTTTGTGTTTTCTAATTGCAAAAATAATACTTGAAAAATACAGAATACGTGGGAAACAGACAACACAAAGAGGAAAACCTCCCCATGATGTCACGATGAAAAGTGATAGACGCTGGTAGTTAGGGCTGCACGCCTTTAGTCGCTTTTATGTGCAACACTGCAATCGTTTTCCCACTTTAAGGTGTTTCTTAAACGTCTTACTTCCGCATTGTTGGCTGTTCTCGTATAACCTGGTTGCCAGTGATGCCATGGCGTTTCCTCGGGTGTGGAGCGCTCTCCTGTTGCTGAGTGTGCAGTCTTCAGCGTGTTTGCTCTGTCTGTCTGTGGCCGTGCTGGGTATTCATTGCGGTGTGCGGGCGTCTCATTGCAGCAGCCCCTCTTGCTGAAGGGCACGGGCTCGGTGCCTGGGGCGCCCGGGCTGAGCTCTTGGCTTGTGGGGTCGCCCCGGACCCTGGACGGCACCCACGTCCCACGCGTGGGCAGATGGCCTATTGACCACGGACCGCCGGAGAAGCCCTAGTTTCCACTTGTGAAGATGCTGCAAAACCTGTGTGTATCTTTGCCCTTTTCTGGTTGTTCTCGGAATAAACTTCTAGAGTCACATTGCCAGGTCTAGAGACGTGTCGGTCAGCACCCCAGCATCCCAGAAGCAGCCCTGCTCACGCTGAGGCGCCGAGGAGGCTGTGTGTTGGTAGCTTGTTGTCGTTCGACACGTCCTGCCTCAGTTTATTTCCACCAGTGTCCAGGAACACAGCAGCCCGGGGGCCACCCCAGTCCCCCATCCTCACCCTGGCAGATGGCAGCCTGCACTCGCAGCCTGCGAGGGGCCTGGGCGCCTTTGGCAGAGCAGCAACCGTAGCTGCAGTGTCTGGGCCTTGGTTCGAGCCTTGGCCTGGGACTTCGGGGCCCTTGGTGACATGGGCGCCAGCACGTTGCCGGGCATCAAGTGAGCGGGGTGGGTGAGTCCCCTGAGCGCACACTGCCTCCGCGGGGACCTGGGGCTCAGACTCCTTGGGGTCTTGGCAAGCCTCGACAGCCCCGGCAGGGGCACTCCCGGACCACGCCGTCTGCAGGGCCTCCCTGCTGTGCTCCTGGGCAGAGCGCTTGTCCCCCAGGGACTCGGGGTCTTAAGCTAGTCGTGCTCGCGACCAGGCTTTCTCGATGCTGTCTCTGTGCCAAGTGGGGGACAGGTTGTGTGTGGTGTGGCTCTTGGACTTGGCCGTGTCTGCAGATCCTGAAGCGTCTGGGAGCAGAGAGGCTAGGGAGGGTCGTTCATAGACAGTGGGCTCACAGGGGAGCAGCATGGGGTGGCACCCCGGGCAGTGCAGGGCTCCTGGCAGCAGAGTGCTCAGCGCCCACCCCCCGGGGACAGAGAAGGGCACAGGCAGGAGCCTGTCCTGTGTGGGGAGGGACTGGGGCAGCGGGGTCCTGACCCCAGCAGTGGGGTGGCGGGTGTGGGGGCGGGGGCTTGGTGCTCACGCTCCAGCTCCTCCAGGGCCCCTGTTGCTGACTGTGCCTCCCCAGCCTGTCGAGGAGTCTGGGCGGGGCTGCTGACAGTTCACGGGGTGGGCCGGACGGGGTTGGCCTGACGTGGACCGGCCTCTTCTGCAGGCTGGTGTCATTGTGGCCAGGGGGGCCTCCAGAAAGGGCGCTCCAGTTTGCGTGCCCGTCGGGGGCGAATGCCAGGTTCTGGACCCCCTGGACACTGAGTTCTCTGGCTTGGCGATCTTTGCTGGCTTGACACACGGAGCCCCAGCAGCTGCTGAGCTGTTCCTGTGGGGCTTCTCTGGTGGCTCAGCAGTGAAGAATCCAGTGCAGCTGCAGAGACCCGGGTTCAGTCCCCGGGTCAGAAAGGTCCCCGGAGAAGAAAATGGAAGCCCACTCCAGTGCTCTTGCCTGGAGAATCTCATGGATGGAGGAGCCTGGTGGGCTGCAGTCCACGGGGTCGCAAAGAGTTGGGCACAACTGAGCGACTTCACTTTCACTTTCACCCACGAGTCCAGCTCCAAGTTCTGCTAGGCGCCGAGTTGGGTGTTGTGGTATGTTACCTCGTTTAATCTTCACAGAAGCGTTGACGTATTTACTGTTATTCCCATTTGACCAGTGGACAAACTGAGGCTAGTGGAGTCTGGGTAACAGCCCAGCTAATAAGTGTAAGAACCAGAATGCAAACCCTCGCTGTCAGACTCCAGACCTTGGCACTCTTTCCTGTGACCTCTCAGCTCAGTGGTTTTACTAGAGCTAGCAGTAATGTCTCAGGTCTGGTGTAGGACTTGGCACGGTTTCTTCGCAGCGTGTGCACCTTGCGTGGTTCGCTGCTCTTCACAGCCACCCTGTGGGTCAGCGGGGCAGCCCCCTGGGGGCCTGAGGATGAGAGGCTGTGAGCCTCATTCAGGGCAGGCCCAGTCTGCGGCCAGGGCCCCCTGAGCAGGCCTGCCCTGAGCCCTGCGGCGGGGTGTGCAGAGAGGGAACAGCGCGTGGCTGTTCTGGGCCCTGCTCTGTGCCTCGTTTCTGGGCTGTCGGGCCTGCGGGAGCTGGAGCTGGGCCTGCTCCAGGAGTGTCCTCGGGGGCCTGACAGCCCAGCCTGGCGGTGATGAGGGCTGTGACCTTGCTAACCTTGGCTTCAGCCTCTTCAGCCTCGAGTGAGACCATGGCAGTGATAGATTGAACTCTATCCAGCTCTAAAACACTATGATTCTCTGACATTTTGGGTGAAAAGACTGGTCTCAACAAAGAAGGAGAAAGTAGAACTCACGTCCCTGCCCTCCCAGCGAGTCGGGCCCGCTGGCGCCTGACGGGCTGGTCCCCGCACTGCCCTCGCGACCAGGGCTAGCTCGCGGGTCGCCCTCCACCCCAGGCGGCCCTGCTGCCGCCCCATGCTTTTGCTTTCCAGTCTCCTTAACAGAGCTCTCTGCTGGTGGCTTTAATTTTCCTAGTGAGCAAGCTAATCAGTGTTCCACGGGATGAGAGACAACTCTCTTAAGACTGGCATGTTCTAGGAACCCAACTCAGACAGGCTTACAAGCCTGTGTGCGAGGAGTGTGTATTGGCTGTTATACCAACGCCCGGCAGCAGTGTCCAGCCCAGGCACTGGGGGTCCAGTGCTGAGACAGCGTCAGGACCTGCCTCGGCCGCCGTGGCTCGGGTCCCTCCCTCGTCCTCACTCCTAGGTGGCCGGCCTGTGTGGCCACTGAGCGAGGCTCCCAGCCGCTCTCACTTAGCAAGACCAGAGTGGGGAGAGCTCAGCTGGAGAAGACGCAGGGCGGCTCCTTGGTCTGGCCTCGTCTGGGTCCTGAGCCCCCCGAAGCCAGCGTAGGGCTGCGCACTCCTGGGCCAGGTAGGAGAGGGTGGAAGGGCCCCTCCGAGGAGGATCCGGGTGCTATTGACAGGGGAGGGCGGAATGGTGCTCTTGACTGGGGCGCCCCCGAGTGCTCAGCTCTCCAGTCATTGTCACGTTAAGTTCTCTTGTCCCTCACGGCAGCCTGACTAGCCTTCCGTCTCCGCGCAGGGGAGACGGCGCGGGCAGACTCCCAGGTGATGGTGGCAGGGGCCCGCTCCCTCTCTGCGTCAGCTCCTCCCTCGCAGTGCTGGAGCTGCCGCCGTCTGGAGTGAGTCTGTGCACACCGGCCACTGCGGCAGCTGTCTGCCGGGCCTGGGGGCGGTTTCTGCGCAGCTGTCTCGGTGGCCGTGTCTGCTGGGCGGTGATCTGACCGTCCTGGTTGCCGCACACACATCAGGCTTGTTTCCTGGCAGAAGCACTTCACCTGGACACCGAGAAAAGAAAGGAAAAGGAAAGCGCGTCATATCCTCGTCTTACGCTAGTAGTTAGTGTCCCTGTATGAAAATCAGAAACACGTGACAAATTAAAAGAAAAAACGGGCATCTACGTCCCCATCCTTAGCCTGGAGCTGGTGGGCGGCAGCACCTCAGTGCGCTTCTCACTGGACTCTCTGCCATTACAGATGATGGAGAGAGTGTGCTTCTGCGAAGAGGGGCATTCACGGGCTCAGACCTTGCCCACATCTTTCCAAGGCAGCAAACACAGCTCTTCAGCCTCAGCTTTGAGGCCGAATTCGCACCTCAAGTGTGGACAGGCTGGCTGCTTCAGTCAGCCTCCCGCCCTGTAAAAGTGGCACTGTGGCGGGAGCAGAGCGCCATGAGCGTCTGTAATCGTCTCCTTAGAGTGTGTCTCTAGAAGCAGCAGCCTCGGGATGTTTGTCTGCAAGGGGCCTCGTGCGCTCTCCCCTGCACACCGTGGCCGGTCTCCCTCCCGTCCCCGCACGAGGCTGAGATGTGCTCCTATGCGGTCAGCTTGCCGTCCACAGGGTTCGTCCCCTGGGCTTATTTACACTTCTGTGCTGACTGTTGAGTCTGACTGTCAGCGAGTTGTGTTTAATTACACGGAAAGCTTCTTCGCGCACCTGTCTGCTCTGCACAGGCCTTCTGTGAGTTTTGTCAGTGTTTCTGTGTTAATACTCCGTTGCATAACTCGCTTCAGTGTTGCACTCAGGGGACAGTTTTCAGTGATTTGACATTAACCTAAAGGGACGTTTAAAATGATCTTTCAAGGCTAGTGGCTCTGATGCTGGTTTTAATTCCTTGTCTTAAACAGAGGAAGCAGGTCATCACTGTTTGAGCTGAGACTGAAGGTCACGTGAGAGGATGGCTGCCCTTGGAAGGCAGAAATGCGGTTCAGTGCAGCCTCGATGAGCAGGAAGCAGAGCCTGACAGCCGGGGCGAAGCTCTGGGGGAGAGTTGCGCACCCGTCTTCTCAGGGAAAGCACCGCCGTGAGACTGGGGGAAGGAGGGCCTGGATGCAGCGCACGTGCTGTGATGGAGCCAAACTGTGTGAGTCAGGAAAGCCCCTTTACGTTTGTGTTGGTTAGCCTCCAGTTAATGCATTCTGCTCAGTTTCTAAGTTTTCTCACCAAATGTTTATTGTGGGCGTACACTGTTGATTTTGTGAGCACTCTTTTTTATTTGAGCATTTTTTATCTTAGAGTGTGCCTGATTAACAAAGATGTGGTAGTTTCAGATGGACAGCAAAAGGCCCAGCCATGCACACACGCGCATCCGTCCCCCAAACTCCCCTCCCACCCAGGCTGCCACGTCACACTGAACAAGGCTCCCTGAGCTCCACAGTAGGCCCTTATGGGTCTTCCATTTTAAGTACAGCAGTGAGCTCCTGTCATCCCAAACTAGCTTAGATATCCCTCCCCCCACACCTTCCCCACCGGTGACCGTAAGCTTCTGCTCTGAGTTGGAGGGTGTGCTTCTGCCCTGTAAATAAGTTCATTCGTGTCATTTCTTCTTAAATTCTGAACGTAAGAGACGTGATTTTTCCCTTTCTGGCGCTGACTTAAGTTCACTCAGTACGGCAGCCTCTGGGTCCATCCGCGCTGCTGCAGACAGTGCTAGCTTACTCTTTGTGGCTGAGTGACACTCCCTTTGTGTATGTGAGCCACGGCTCAGGGGCTCCCCAGGGTGGGCCCCGTGGTTGTGGCGCACAGACTCCAGGAGACTTGTCCTCCAGGAGGTGACGGTGTCCTGGAGATAATGGTGCCCGGGAGAAAGTGTTCAGGAACTCTGGTGTTCAGGAAACATTGCTGCTGCATGAGACAGTGGACTCAGATGGTGGGTTCCAGGAGCCATGGTTCTCGGTAGACTTGGCGCCCAGGTGGCAGTGACGCTCTGGAGACACGCGTGTCCGGGAGACAGTGGTGTCGGGAGATCCGATTCTCCAAGAGACTAAGGCGCTAGGAGACGGTGATGCTCCGAGACAGTGGTGATGAAGCGATGGTGGTGTCTGCAGCAGCGGTGCTGAGGAGACGCGGCGCCCAGGAGACGGTGGTAGTCCAGGAGGCTGCTGTCCAGGAGACTGTGGTGTCCCGGAGAAAGCCGTGTCTGGCAGACTGCGGCGCCCAGGAGACCGTGGTAGTCCAGGAGACTGTGGTGTCCCGGAGAAAGCCGTGTCTGGCAGACTGTGGTGCTCCAGGAGACGGTGGTAGTCCTGGAGGCTGTGGCATTCGGGAAGCATTGTCACTCCTGGAGCCAGTGGACTCAGGAGATGGTGGGTCCCGGAGACAGTGGTGCTTAGGAGACACGGGGCTCAGGCGACAGCGACCGTCCTGAAACAGTGGTGCTCCAGGAGACAGTGCTCTTCAGGGGGCTGTGGTCTTCCAGGAGACTGCTGTCTAGCAGACTGTGGTGTCCAGGAGACTCTGGTGCTCAGGAAATACAGTTGCTCTGGGAGACAGTGGTGCTCCAGAGACGGCGGTGTCCAGGAGACTCTGGTGCTCCAGGAACTGGTAGAGCCCAGAAGTGTATGGTCATCCAGGAGGCCATGGTGTCCTGGAGACAGTGGAGCTCCAGGAGCTGGTGGGGTCAGCCGACCCTCCAGGAGAGGACAGTGTCCTGGAGACAGTGGTGGTCAGCAGACCATGGGGTCCAGGAGGCCGTGGTGTTCAGGAGATGGTGGTCTCGACAGATAGTGGTGCTCCTGGAGACAGCAGTATCCAGGCAAGTGTGGTAACTCCAGGAGGTGCACGCTGCGTGGGAGACATTGGTGTCCAGGAGACAGTGTTGCTCTAGGAGAAAGTGGTGTCTAGAAGACTGCGGTGTTTCCCAAGAGGGTGGTCCTCCAGGAGTCTGTTATCTCCGGAAACCTTGTAGCTCCGGGAGAGAAGGGATGAAGAAGACAGTGGGGTCCAGCAGATAGGGCGCTCAGGAGGCACGGTTTCTGGGAGGCAGGGTCGTCCAGGAGACAAACGGCGCAGAGGAGCCTGGGGCGTGGCGTCCAGCAGTTACCCAGGATCGGTCACATCCAGGAGGCAGGTTGCTCCAGAAGACAGTTATGTCCAGGAGACTGTGGCACTGGGAAGATGGTGTTTTCAGGAGACAAGAGCGATCACGAGTGGTGGTGTCTAGACGACAGTGGTGACGAGGCAGCAGTGCTGTCCAGGAGGCTGTGGGGCTGAGGAGACGGGCGTCCAGGGGACCGCGGTGCCCCAGGAGACGGTGCTGTTCGTGGGCCATGGTGTCGGTAGCCTCCTATTAAGGCTGCTCCTGGAAATGGGGTGTCCAGCGGACGGCGGCATTCGGAGCCAGCAGTGTCCATGAGACACTTGCTCTAGAAGAAGGTGTGTGGAAGGCCGTGGTGTTCCAGGAGGCAGCTGTGTTCAGGAGACTGGGGGTCAGGAGACAGTGGTGTTTAGCATGCAGTGATGGTCAAGAGATGGTGGTGTGTGCAGGACTGTGGTTCTCCAGGAAACGGTGGTGCTTGCTAGACTGCGGCCTGGCAGACAGTGGTGCTCAGGAACCTTGGTGTCCAGGACACAGTGGTGTCCAGGTGACTGCTGTGCTCCAGGAGATGTTGGTGCTCCAGGACGCCATGATGCTGTGGAGCCCTGGAGACTGCTTGTCAGAGGCAGCGCCGTGCAGGAAACAGGAGTGCTCCAGGAACGGTGGCATCCGCGAGACTGTGATGGCCAGCAGATGTCACAGTCCACGGGTCAGTGCGCCCAGGAGGCGGGTGCTCTGGGAGCCTGTCCACCCGTGAGACGTGTCCGAGGGGGAGCGCCCTTCTCCCCCTTGCTGTCCTCACTGGCACTCTAGTGCACCTGCGCATTTCCAGCGCCTCCCCCACCTGTGCCCTCCTCTCCCCTCTTCCTCCTGCTGACCCCTCCCCCTTCCCTCTGCCCCTCCCTCCCCT
>SJYA01003378.1:8861-21525 GCA_006410615.1 Neotragus moschatus
CCTGCCTGTGGGGCTCATCACCACGGCCCCGGGCCCCAGTTCCCCTGGGGTCCTGAGCATGCTTTTCTTCAGTGCCGTGCCCAGCACCCCGTCATCGTCCGGGCCTGGGGCGTGCCTGTGAAAGCACTGGTGTGGGAGAGGCCTCCGTGGGGGGCCCGGAGGGGTGCCGGTCCACCCAAGCACACTTGCCGCCAGCCTGACCTTGGGCCAGGCGAAGCCATGCCCGCTGGACGCACACCCTGCCGGCTGCCTCCCGAGCACAGTCCCCGGCCTGCTGTACCTTGTATGGGCCGCCCAGGCCACAGTCACGATGAGGAAGGTCATCAGGTAGACGGCAATCCTGGTGGCAAGCAGCCTCTGAACACTCTTGTCAAACTCCTGCAACACAAGTGCCTCCCGTTGGCCCCATTCACCGGGACAGCCCCCGCCCCGGGACACACTCAGGCTTAGCCCCGTCCAGGCTGGCCCAGGGCCCCTCCTGACACGCAGCACCCTGGAATGCCTGCTCTAGAGGCAGAAAGGCCTCAGGCATCTCCCAGGACCTCAGCAGGGTGGGCCTGGCAGCCACAGAGAGTCACAGCACTGCCAAGTGAGTGGTCCTGAGACTCCGTGAGGCCTGGCGAGAGGCTGTGTGACCGCAGGCCGGGCAGCAAGGGAGAGGGCTCGCACGTCACTGTCATCGGAAACTCCAGACGCAAAACCAACGCCTCGCCCTCTCTGCGGGTCCTCTGAGCCAATGTGAGCAGCCCCGGTTTCCGGATCCCCGGGTCCTGTGGTCTCAATGAGCCTTCTCCTTGGCGCCGGCTGCCAGCCACAGGGTGCCCGCCCCAGCCCACGGAACCCCCTCTAGCCCACGGCACCCGCCCTGAAGGAGTGTCCCAGCCACAGTCTGGCTCAGAGCCCTTCCGGGCCGGTTGGCACACAGACTGGGGACTTCTCGACGGGGGTCAGCGACGAGGTGCTCCAGGCCCACGGGTCCCCGTCACCTTCGGCATCTCCTGCAAACACCTGCCTCCCTGTTCTGAAAGCAGTGGCACTGGAGTCCCCGGAATGTTCCGGAGTGGCAGGAGTGCCCAGGCCCTGCGGCATGTGGCTTTCCTGAGCATAGCCCGTGGGCCCCCAGGGGGAGGCGGCTCTCTGGAGCAGAGGAGGCCACACGGCCCTTTGCCAAGTTCGTCAGGCTCGACCCACATCTCGGTCTCATTCAAACCCCGTGAGAAGCAACGACACCACCTCCCTGAGAAGATTCCAGCAGCGTCCAGGCTGGAGCCAGACCGCCGCTGCATGATGGCCCTGCACAGACCAGCGCCAGAGTGGCAGGCACACGCCCAGGGACTCGCCCCCTCCCGGGTCAGGGCTGGCCTCGGAGGGGCTGGGCACACACACGCCCAGAGACTCGCCCCCTCCTGGTCAGGGCTCACCTTGGAGGGGCTGGGCACGCACCCGCCCAGGGGCTTGTCCCCTCCCGGGTCAGGGCTGGCCTGAGAGGGGCTGGGCACGCACCCGCCCAGGGACTCGCCCCCTCCTGGTCAGGGCCGGCCTCGGAGGGGCTGGGCACGCACCCGCCCAGGGACTCGTCCCCTCCCCGGTCAGGGCTGGCCTGAGAGGGGCTGGGCACGCACCCGCCCAGGGACTCGTCCCCTCCCCGGTCAGGGCCAGCCTCGGAGGGGCTGGGCACGCACCCGCCCAGGGGCTTGTCCCCTCCCGGGTCAGGGCTGGAGTGCGGCGCTGGGCACGCACACGCCCAAGGACTTGTCCCCTCCCGGGTCAGGGCTGGAGTGCGGCGCTGGGCCCGCACCCGCCCAGGGACTCACCCTCTCCTGGATCAGGGCCAGCCTCGGAGGGGCTGGGCACGCAGCCGCCCAGGGGCTTGTCCCCTCCTGGGTCAGGGCTGGAGTGCGGCGCTGGGCATGCACCCGCCCAGGGACTCGCCCCCTCCCGGGTCAGGGCTGGAGTGCGGCGCTGGGCATGCACACGCCCAGGGACTCGCCCCCTCCCGGGTCAGGGCCGGCCTTGGAGGGGCTGACGTGTTGCTGTCTCACTTACCCGGTGGAGACGCTCCAAGCCGACCAGCAATGGGAAGGCGGCCTTACCTGCTTTCCCACTCTCTTCCCGGCTCACACGCTGACCCCTCCAATCCTCAGCAGCTGCTTGGTGGGCTGCCCCAGGGGCCATGGCACAGAGAGGGGGAGCGTGCATGCCGGCCANACCCGGTGGAGACGCTCCAAGCCGACCAGCAATGGGAAGGCGGCCTTACCTGCTTTCCCACTCTCTTCCCGGCTCACACGCTGACCCCTCCAATCCTCAGCAGCTGCTTGGTGGGCTGCCCCAGGGGCCATGGCACAGAGAGGGGGAGCGTGCATGCCGGCCACCAGGTGCCGCGGCCTTCTCAGGTCTCCTCAGGGCTCAGCCTGAGGGCACCACCTTCATTCACAAGCCAGGACGGGGCTGGCAGGTTCCAGGGGAGAGGTGGCGGACAACCTGGCCCCAGCCCCCCAGCCAGGTGCCCCCAGCCAGGAGCCTGGCCTTGAGCCTCCCGGGCCCCTGCCTGCATGCCGAGGCTGCAGACCATTCCCAAGTACCTGCTCCGGGGAGATCTCTGTGTGGGTCACAGGCAGGATCTGCAACAGACACAGCGTGGGTCCAAGGACGCTCCCTGGGCACTGACTGCTCTCTGGGTGCCCGCCCCCCCACCCCTCAGCGGCCCGGGGCCCCCGCGGACCATCACGGTGGCGATGATGGACAACAGTGCGTCACTGAAGCTGAGCATGCGATGCGAGTGCTGGATCCCGCCGGCCGCGTCCGCGTCTGGCGAGCCGGTGGAGGCGTCTGCCTGGCCCTCGAGGGTCGGCTCCGGGGTCTGGGGCCCGGACATGCTGGGGCCTGAAAGAAGCGGGGGTCTGAGCCGGCACAGTGTTCCTGGGGCGCGAGCCCCAGAGGGGTCTACTAGGTCCTCCGCTAAGCCACCTTCACAGGAAACTGCCAAACCACTGACGGGGTTTGCACGCCCACCGCAGTGCGCGAGCCGCAGCTGCCCCCTCAGGGTCTGGAAGCTCTCTGTAAATGTGGCGACTGCTCAGTCTCAGCTGCGCTGACAGGCGTGCTGCGCACCGTGGTCCCACCTGCGCTCCCCAGTGGCCAGCTGAGCATTCTCCCGTGCCTGCTTTTCACCCGTGCACCTTTTGCAGTAAAGTGCCTGCGAGAATCTTCAGTTCACTTGTTTGGGGGGTTGTGTGTACCCGTGTTGGACTCTGACAATTCTTTCCACGTTGTGGTCAGAAGCCCCGTTAGATGTGTAATTTGCAGGCGTTCCCTCCAAGTCTGTGGCCTGCCTCCCCTCTCTCACCAGTCTTCAGGAGGGTGCAAGTCTCTTTCTAAATGTCTATTTATTTGGCTGCCTCGGGCCTCCATCGCCTCATCTGAAACCAGGGACCGCACCTGTATCCCCTGCACTGCAGGGAGGGTTCCCATCCGTCAGGGAAGAGTGGAAGTTTAAAATTCCGATGAACCCTAACTCACCACCTTTTCTTTTGTGGATTACTCTTTCACTGTCATATCTAATAATGCTCTGCTCAACCCGAGATCACAAAGATTTTCTGTTTTCTTCTAGAAGCTTTAAAGTTTGAGGCCTGACTTTTGGCCTACGATCAGTTCTGAGCTTTTATGCAACACGCGAGGCACGGTCACGTTTCCCTTCCCTGCAGGTGGACGTCCGATTATGCCAGCGCTTCATGTTTAAAAGACTGTCCCTGCTCCACTGAACAGCCTGTGCAGGCACCTTGGTCAAACACTGACAGACACACTCGTGGGGTGTCTGGGAGCACCCGTCTTGCCGAGGACTAGGCGCCCGCCCTTTGCGGCATCACGCTACCTTCGTGCCAGCCTCACGTCAGTCCTGATGTCTGCCCCAGTCCTCCAGCTCTGTTCTTTCCCAGACCATTCGGATGATTCTCACTCTCTGCCTCTCCCGCATGGTCTCCCGCTTGTCGGGGCCCCATTCATAGCTCCTACGGGCAGAAGAGTGGGCTGCAGCGGCCCTCACTGCCTGGCTCCACCTGGAGCTGGCCTGGGGTCAGAGCCAGCGGCGGCAGAGGACTGGGAACACCACAGCCTCAGCTGTGCGTCACTGGTCACGCTCCAGCCCCTCTTCCACCTGCTGCCTCTTCTGCACGGCTTCCCCTATCATTTGTCCAGGTTTCACCTGTGATCGCGGGAGGGGTTGGCACTAACCACACCCTTTTACTTCACAAAAGGGAGGCAGATGGAGCGGGGAACATGGGAGGGAAGGGCGTCTGGCAAACAGGACGGGAGGCGCTGCGCTGCTTTAGGGCCAGCGCTGGGACAGATGCCCGTTACATGGCTTCCTGCACTTTGTGCGTGTCTAAGTTGTTTTCAATTAAATTTTATTCAAAAAAATCAGGAAAGATCAAATGTAGACACAGAAATTCTCAACAAAATGTTAACAAATGGAATTCTGTAACATATAGAAAGAATTATATATCATGCCAAGTGGGATTCATTCCAGCATGTAAGGCTGGTTTAAAACTAAAAAATCAATTACTGTAACACACCATATCAATAGAAAAAAATCATCATCTTAATAAATGCAGAAAAAGCATTTGACAAAATCTAACTCTTCTTCATGTTAAAAACTACTCGACAGAATAGGAATGTAAGGAAACTCCATCAACCTGATAAAGGGCAGACATCACATGCAGTGGTGAAAACCCTGAGAGACGGCCCCGCCTCAGACCAGTGGCAAGACAAAGGCCTCTGCTCCTGACGTTGTGCTGGGACTTCCAGACACGGCGGCTGAGCAAGAACGAGCTAGAAAGCACACAGAAACCGTCTCTCTCTGCACACAATGTGATGCTGTAGAAAGAGAACCCTAAGGAACCCACACAAGGAAGCTGTTGGAGTAAATGAGTCCAGCAAGGCTGCAGGAAACAAGAGCAACGCATGGAACCGCTGCGTTTCTACTCGCTGGCAATGAGCAGCCCTACAGTCCACTTCAGAGAGCAGTTACACACGTGACAGTCAAAAATACTCAGGAATAAACTTTTTAAAATGAACATAAAACATGGTTGAGATTAAAGAAGGCCCCAATAAATGGAAGACATCCTCTTTCCATGGATTAGAGAAATTAATATTGTTAAGATGGCAATACTTCCCAAATTTACCTACAGATTCAATGCAATCCCTCTCAAAATTCCATCTGCCTTCCACGTAGAAATTTACAGTTCAGTTCAGTCGCTCAGTCATGTCCGACTCTTTGCGACCCCATGAACTGCAGCACGCCAAGCCTCCCTGTCCATCAACAACTCCCAGAATTCACCCAAACTCACGTCCATCAAGTCGGTGATTGCCGGGAGCCAGCGTGAGGAATCCCACCCGTGACAAGGTCACGCGGCAGGAGATTTTGATGGGCAAGGACGAATCAAATCTCAGGGGTTTTCTCCCTGGCATTTCCTGAGCATGTACCCCCCCAAAATAAAAATCTGCCTACTTTTCCACTCTTCTGACATTNATCTTTCAGGATTTGAAACAGCTCAACTGGAATTCCATCACCTCCACTAGCTTTGTTCATAGTGATGCTGACTAGAAATTTACAAGCTGACCCTAAAATTCATAGGAAATGTAAGGAATCTTTAGGTATTTAAGGAGCAGCCAAAACAATCTTGAGAAGAACACTGCTGAGGACTCACACTTCTCAATTTCAGAGCTCAGTGTGAAGCTATGGTAATCAAGTCAGTGCAGCACCTGCCTAAAGACAGACATGGGGACCAGTGCACCAGACTCAGGGCTCAGAGGCAAACCACCAGGCTCACACTCCACTGACCCGCAACAAGTGTCAGGGCCACTCAATGGGGAGAGAACAGTCTTTTAAGCAAACGTTGCTGAGACAACTGCAAATCCACACACAAAAGAATGAATTTGGGTATTACCTCATGCCACATACAAAAATTAACTAAAAGTGGATCGAATACCTAAATGTAAGAGCTAAGACACTGGAGAAAGTCTGCATGGCCTCACATTCTGCAAAGAATTCTCAAGTGTAACACCGAAAGCACAAGAACAACAAAATAAGCTGAGGTCCATCAGAATTGCGACTTTGGTGCTTAGCGGCCCTTATTAAGAAAAAGACGACCCACAGAATGGGAGGAAATATTCGCATATTATGTATCTGGTAAGAGTGTAGCATTCAAAATATAAATAGAGCTCTTAAAACTTAGCAGTAAAATGACAGCCCAATTCAGAAAACAGGCAAAGGATGTGAAAAGACATTTCTCCAAAGAAGATATTCCATCGGCCAATAAACACATCAAAACCACAAGACATTCACCCCCCAGGATGGCTATCACACAAACACATGAAGGACAGCAGCAACTTTTAGTGAGAACTCGGAGAAAACAGNATGATAGCCCAATTCAGAAAACAGGCAAAGGATGTGAAAAGACATTTCTCCAAAGAAGATATTCCATCGGCCAATAAACACATCAAAACCACAAGACATTCACCCCCCAGGATGGCTATCACACAAACACATGAAGGACAGCAGCAACTTTTAGTGAGAACTCGGAGAAAACAGAACCTTAGTGCACTGCTGGCGGGACTGTGAACAGTATAGCTGCTGTGGAAAATTGCAGAGGTTTCTCAAAATTTTAAACAGAAAATTAATATTGCTGTTGCTCAGTCACCAAGTCGTGTCTGACTCTGCAGCCTCCTGGACTACAGCACGCCAGGCTCCTGTTCCTCACTAACAGCCTGAGTTTGCTCAAACTCATGTCCACGGAGTCAGTGACGCCATCCAACTGTCTCCTCCTCTGTCGCCCCTTTGTCTTCTTGCCCTCAATCTTTCCCAGCATCAGGATCTTTTCCAGTGAACTGGTTCTCTGCATCAGGTGGCCAGAGTACTGGAGCTTCAGCTTCAGTCCTCCCAATGAACATTTAGGGCTGATCTCCTTCAGAATGGACTGGCTGGATCTCCTTGCTGTCCAAGGCACTCTCAAGAGTCTTCACCAGCACCACAGTTCAAAGCATCAATTCCTCAGCGCTCAGCCTTCATGTCCAACTCTCCTATCCACACATGACCACTGGAAAAGCCATAGCTTTGACTATATGGACCTTTGCTGGTAAAGTGATGTCTCTGCCTTTTTTTTTTTTTTAATACTTACAATGTATATTTATTATGCCAGGCTCCTCTGTCCCTGGGGTTTCTCAGACAGGAATACTGGAGCGAGTTGTTTGCTTTTCAATATGCTGTCTAGATTTGTCACAGCTGGTGGCTCAGACGGCCAAGCGTCTGCCTGCAAAGCAGGAGACCTGAGTCCGATCCCTGGGTGGGGAAGATCCCCTGGAGAAGGAAATGGCAACCCACTCCAGTGCTCTTGCCTGGAAAATCTGATGGACAGAGGAGCGTGGTAGGCTACAGTCCATGGGGTCGCAAAGAGTCGGACACGACTGAGCGACTTCACTTTATTTCCCTTTCTTCGAAGGAGCAAACAACTTTTGCTTTCACGGCTGCAGTCACCATCTGCAATGATGTTGGAGCCCAAGAAAATAAAATCTGTCACGGTTTCCACTTTCCCCCCATCTATCTGCCACGAAGCGATGGGACTAGATGCCAGGAGAATTAACATAGGATCCAGTAGTTCCACTTCCTCAGACTGGGAGGGGCACCTGAAGTAAGTGAGGACTAAGTCACAAAGGGCACTTCAGCTCCTCCAGGAGCGTGGGCATTACTGCGAAGGCTGTGCAGGGCTTACACGCTTTTCTATGTATATGTACACATCACATTCCATATACCAGTGCGTTATCAGGCATTTTCTCCCAGTGTGGGCTGTCTTTTCACCCTCCCTCTCATGCATATGTGTGTGTATGTGTTTATGTAGATACACGTATATATTCAGAGCTTCCCAGGTGGCTCAATGGTGAACAGTCCGTCTGCCAGTGCAGGAGACGCAAGATTCAGGTTCCATCCCTGCGTGAGAAAGGTCCCTGGAGAAGGAAATGGCAACCCACTCCAGTACTCCTGCCTGGGAAATCCCAGGGATAGAGGAGCCTGATGGGCCACAGCCCACAGGGTCAGAAAGAGTCAGACACGGCTGAGCACAGATGCACGCATGTATTCAGGCCAACAGCCTCCTTTGCAAAGCGGTTTTGAGTCTGCAGAATAACTGAAGGGAGAGTGCAGAGAGCGCTCAGGCACCAGCCCCCTCCCCGCCCTCCCGTCACTAACGGACATCAGCTTGGCTCAGGTGATGGGCAACACGGACAGATCACTGCACTGTAGCTTTGAGGGTGTTGGCATGTGCACGCCTGCGCTCGCTGTCTCAGGGTCACACGAGAAACCTTCAGTCCTCAGAGCCCCGGTGCTGCCCTGTCCCTCCCTCCCCACGCTGAAGCCTGCAGCCACCGGGCTTGCCTTTTCCAGAACGTCGTGGAGCCAGAATCCACAGCACATGGCGCTTTCAGAGCGGCTCCTTTCACCTGGTGATGAGCTTCTGAGGTCCTCTGTGTCTTTTTTGTGGCTCCTGGCTCCTTTCCTTTCATCCCTGCATGATCCTGTTTTATCCACGTGCCAGCCCATGCGTCCACCTGCCGAAGCTCGTCCGCAGCGCACACTGTGAAGCCCCTGAGCCGGGTGGGGCCCCTGAGCCGGGTGAAGCCCCTGAGCTGGGTGAAGCCCTGCTGGTCTATCTGCTCTCACTCTTCACTTCTGCTGTTTGTCTACTTTTTTATGGCTTGTTCTTTGCTGTCATATTAGAAAGTCTCACGGGTGGCTTTCTAGAAGTTTTATGGGTTTTTCCCCTTGTATATGATGCAAGATATGGCTTAAGTCTTTTTTTAAACATATGGATATCCAGTTTTTCCAGCATCATTTGTTGAAAAGGCTATCCTTTCTCCAATTAATCACCTTTATTCAAACTCAGCTGACCATATTTATACTTGTGGGCCCACTGATCACTTACGTATCTTTACGGCAACACCACACTACTTAGATTACTACACTTTTAAAAGAGGAGAAGGCGATGGTGCCCACTCCAGTGCTCTCGCCTGGAAAATTCCATAGACGGAGGCGCCTGGGGGGCTGCAGTCCATGGGGTCGTGAAGAGTCGGACACAATTGAGTAACTTCACTTTCACTTTTCACTTTCATGCATCGGAAAAGAAAATGGCAACTCACTGCAGTGTTCTTGCCTGGAGAATCCCAGGGACAGGGTAGCCTGGTGGGCTTCCATCTACGGGGTCGCACAGAGTCACACACGACTGAAGTGACTTAGCAGCACTTTTATAAGAACTGAAGTTACATAGCTTAAGTCATAAAAATTTGTCCTTGTTCAAACTTGCTTTGGCTATTCTAGCTCCTCTGCTGTTCCAAATGAATTTTAAAATGTGTCAATTAAAAACGTATGATAGGATTTTAACTGGGATGATACTGAATGTATAGATTGATTTGGTGTTCTAACAATACTGAATTTTATAAATTAATGAATACTGTGTAACTTTCCACTTATTGAGGGTTTTCAGAGCAAAGTTGCCTAGTTTTCAGTTATAAATCTTGCATATTACAGATTATCTTCAAAATTTAGTATCTTTTGACACTATTGTAAATAGTGTTTTTTCTAATTTCAACTTCCAATATTTGTTGCTGCTGCTAAGTCGCTTCAGTCGTGTCCGACTCTGTGCAACCCCATAGACGGCAGCCCACCAGGCTCCCCCGTCCCTGGGATTCTCCAGGCAAGAACACTGCAATGGGTTGCCATTTCCTTCTCCAATGCATGAAAGTGAAGTGAAAGTGAAGTTGCTCAGTTGTGTCCAACTCTTAACGACCCCATGGACTGCAGCCTATGAGGCTCCTCCATCTGTGGGATTTTCCAGGCAAGAGTACTGGAGTGGGGTGCCATTTCCTTCTCCAGGGGAATCTTCCTGACCCAGGGATCAAACCAGGGTCTGCTGCATTGCAGAGATCCCTTATCATCATAGCTGGAAAGAAGTCCCTAAATCTTGAGATGATCCATTCGGTCTCCTTTTTCACTGTGATGCTGTAAATTGCAGTGGTCCATGTTTGAGCACTAAGCCAACTTTGCGTCCCTGAGATGAGCTTCACTTGGTCAACGTTGCCTTATCTTCTTTATATAGCACTGCATTTAGCTTGCTAAAAAATGTTTTAGAAGAATTTTTATTTCTGTCGTGAGAATACTAGTCTGCAATTTTCTTTCGTTTTTACGTCTGTGTCAAATTTTGGCGTTAGAATGATGCTATCCTTATAGAATGAGCTGGCAAACATTTCCTTTAAAGAACCCCTGGAGAACTGGTAATATTTCTTCTTTAGTTTGGTGGAATTCCCAGGAAAGCCATCTAGGTATGGAGTTTTCTTTGAGGGAAAGCTTTTAACTATAAATTGAATGCTTTAATAGTTACAGGGCTATATTGGTTCTTCTATGTCTTCTGGAGTGAGTTTTAGCACCGTCTTCCAAGGAATTTGTTCCCTTAGTGCAAGTGATTGAATTTATTGGCAGGAAGTTCTTCATGCTCTCTGATTGCCCTTTTAGCAATGACATCACCTTCATTCATGATANATCTTCCTGACCCAGGGATCAAACCAGGGTCTGCTGCATTGCAGAGATCCCTTATCATCATAGCTGGAAAGAAGTCCCTAAATCTTGAGATGATCCATTCGGTCTCCTTTTTCACTGTGATGCTGTAAATTGCAGTGGTCCATGTTTGAGCACTAAGCCAACTTTGCGTCCCTGAGATGAGCTTCACTTGGTCAACGTTGCCTTATCTTCTTTATATAGCACTGCATTTAGCTTGCTAAAAAATGTTTTAGAAGAATTTTTATTTCTGTCGTGAGAATACTAGTCTGCAATTTTCTTTCGTTTTTACGTCTGTGTCAAATTTTGGCGTTAGAATGATGCTATCCTTATAGAATGAGCTGGCAAACATTTCCTTTAAAGAACCCCTGGAGAACTGGTAATATTTCTTCTTTAGTTTGGTGGAATTCCCAGGAAAGCCATCTAGGTATGGAGTTTTCTTTGAGGGAAAGCTTTTAACTATAAATTGAATGCTTTAATAGTTACAGGGCTATATTGGTTCTTCTATGTCTTCTGGAGTGAGTTTTAGCACCGTCTTCCAAGGAATTTGTTCCCTTAGTGCAAGTGATTGAATTTATTGGCAGGAAGTTCTTCATGCTCTCTGATTGCCCTTTTAGCAATGACATCACCTTCATTCATGATATTGTTAGTCTTTTTTGCCCTTTGTTCAACCTGGCAGAAATTACTCGTTTTATGTATCATCTCAGAGAATCAGCTTTTGGTTTTACTGATTTTTCTCTACTGCCTTTTATTTATTTCTGCTCTGATGCTTATCGTTTCCCTTTCTGTACTTAAAGAGCTTTATTTGCTCTTATCTTTCTAGTTTATTAAGATGAGTGACCTGAGACTTTTGAAATGCTGCATTTTCACTTTTCTCATTCAGTGTAAAATTTTAATTTCCCTTTTGATTTCTCCTTTAATCCATGCGTAATGTACAAGTCAATAGGTTTTTAAATATTTGGATGATTTTCCAGATATATGCTATTAATTTCCAGCTCATTCCACAGTAGTCAGGGACATATTTGCCCAGAACATGAAACATCGTGGTAAATGCTGCTCGTCTGTTTGAAAGCGTGAACCCTGCCACGCCCGTTAAGTCCGGCTGGTCGATGGCACCACTCAGCTCTGCCACAGCCTTGGTCGTTTCCTGGGTGTCTGTTCTGTCACGAGAAAGTAGGATTGGAATTTCCAGCTACAACTGTGGGTTTGTCTGTCTCTCCTTGCAGAAGTGTTAGTTTTTGCTTCATGCATTTTGAAGTTTTATTACCAGAGGCAGGACTGTTTAGGGTTGTCACGTCTTCTGATGAATTCACCCATTCTTCCTCGTTCGATCTTCCTAACTTCTGATCGCAGTCTTTGTCATGAAATCCACTAGAGAGGCAGCTTTGGTGACAAAGACTGCAGGTGAGCGGCCGCAGAGCGCGGGCCCCGCCTGCGCGCGGCCTTAGGTGCGCGCGTGAGGTGAGCGGCCGCAGAGCGCGGGCCCCGACTGCACGCGGCCTTAGGTGCGCGCGTGAGGTGAGTGGCCGCAGAGCGCGGGCCCCGAGTCCCGGAGGGGGGCGGTCCAGAGACAAGAACCGGGTTCAGGTGGTGCTACTGCAGCTCCTCAAGCAGCATCAGTGTCAAAAGTGCCCCAGCAAAATGGAATACAAAGTCTGAATGAACTCGTCCCCAGGGGAGTCACACTGCGGAGAAATCTGCACCTGCTTGTAGGTCACACCAGCACAGCCCACACCCTTGGGACGCAAGCACACGCTGGGCAACACCATGCTCTCCTGCGGTGTTCACCAGGTCTCCCACAGGAGCTACTTCAGATCTCCTCCGCACGGTTCCAGTCTTACCTCTTCAGTTGCAGTAGATGCTCTCTTCTCCTTATTTACAGTAAGAAGGGAAGTCAGAGAATCCCTTCACTTTAATCCCAACAATATAAAGTTACTCCACCTCCCTCCATTTCCTTTCACGGGGAAAAGCGATGTTCCCAAGCAAATGCGTCCCTGTGCCCCGGATGTGCAGCTGCCCTGCCCCTGCTTGCCGGCTGGAGGCTGCCCCAGCCCCCACCATCCCCCC
>SJYA01003378.1:27569-66729 GCA_006410615.1 Neotragus moschatus
AGCCCTCTGTCTTTGCTTTTGACCCTGGACCTTAAGGCCTGAGTGCAGAGACTCTTCTCTGTCAGGGAGGGTTCCAAGTGGATGTTTCTTCCCTAGACACCGCAGAGCACACAGCCAGGTCTCCACCGCAGGGCTGTGGGCTCAGGCGGCCACTTGCGGCCTTCAGGACACAGTGGCCCCCGTCTTGTGTCCCTCTCAGTTGGCCCTACCCCTGGCACGTTGGTGGCTTTAAGGTCAGCCTTTAATCGTGGCGATAGTGCCCAGCATAAAACAGAGACCCCCACAGCAGCACTTGTGGGGTCCTGGGTACGTGGGGGTGGTCATAGTGGTAGTGCTGAGCTCAGGGCTGTTGGGAGCTTACCAGGCTGCCAGGGGTGACGGTGGTGTCGGGTGGGAGCCCACGAGAGGCTTGGCGTGGGTCCATCTCAGACGTGTCCTGCAGGAAGTGGTGTCCAGAGGGAATCCTGGTAAAAGCAGCTGCTGGCACGGGGTCGCTGGGCCGGCTGGGAGCCCAGTGCAGAGGCCACTGCGTTGCGAGGCCTGCGGCCCTTCCCTAGCATGCGTCCGCAGGCGTCTGGGGGCCGGGGGAGGTCCCCCTGGGTGGGACTCTGCGGGGAGGCGTGCTCCTCCTGCTGCTGTCTGGGCCCACTCCCCGCCAGGGCCCCTTCTGCGTGAGCGTGCCTATCCCTGCAGGAGGGTGAGGAGCGTGTGTGTGGTGGGGCTCCTGGAATTCCGCGCCGTGGAGGTGTCTGCTTCTCAGCAGCAGTGCTGAGAAAGCGTGTCAGGGCCACCTGGCCTGCCCCCCATGCTGCGGCGCCACCCGGCCTGGGGCTTGCTGTCCTGCCAGCGGGCCCACCTCCCCTGGCTCCTGTCTGTGACCCTGCGCTGTGGGAAGGATGGTCACCTGCTGCCTCGGAGGCCCTGCCGGACTCCAGCTGCCCCCAGCCTCCTCATTTTAGCTGGTGTAGGGAAAGAGCAAGTTAGCCAGGATGGTGGAGTCAGCCTCTCGGCCCACGTTCTGTAAACACGTGGTCATACGGCAGCTGGGATCAGGCACAGAGGTGCACATGCATCAACAGTGTGTGCGCCACGCTGCGCCGGCTCGGCCCCGGGCCTCTTCTGGTTTGTAGGTGCGTGCAGGCCCCACCCGAGGGGCTCTTGGTCTGCACTGGGGCAGCCCAGAGAGAGCGAACGTGCCTCCTGTTCCTGCCGCCCCTGGACTTTTCTTCCAGCTTCCCTGCTCGCACCTCACCTCTCCTGGGTTCAGTGAACAGCGAGATACAGCGAGACAGTTGGCATAGGCAGCAGGATGCCCAGCGGCAGGGGAGCCTGAGGCTCCAGTGGATGGAGGGAGCCGGCGGCCCCGCAGAGCGGGCCATGCGGGTGGCTGCGGCCTCTCGGTGTGGGCCGTGGCGGCTGGGTGTGCTCGGGGACCTCGCGAGCCTGGAGCGCGGCCCCTCTCCTGCTGTGGGCGTTGGCGTGCCTTCCCGCTTGGGGCTGCTGTAACCTCACGAGTCTGGAGCGCGGGCCCCTCTCCTGCCGTGGGCCTGGGCGTGCTCCCTGCCTGGGGCTGCTGTAGGTAACGTGCGCGGGCCCCTCTCCTGTTGTGGGCCTGGGCGTGCTCCCTGCCTGGGGCTGCTGTAGGTAACGTGCGCGGGCCCCTCTCCTGCTGTGGGCCTGGGTGTGCTCCCTGCCTGGGGCTGCTGTAGGTAATGCTCGCGAGCCTGGAGCGCGGGCCCCTCTCCTGCCGTGGGCCTGGGTGTGCTCCCCGCCTGGGGCTGCTGTAGGTAACAGGCCCCTCTCCTGCTGTGGGCCTGGGTGTGCTCCCTGCCTGGGGCTGCTGTAGGTAATGCTTGCGAGCCTGGAGCGCGGGCCCCTCTCCTGCTGTGGGCCTGGACGTGCTCCCCGCCTGGGGCTGCTGTAGGTAACACTCGCGAGGCCATGTGGCCCGTGCGTGCGTGCAGGTGTTTACCTTTCTCTCGGGTAAGATGCCCGGGAGTGGACTGTGGCCTTCTAGTCAGATGGAGGGTTGACTTTACATGAAACAGCCCAACCCTCTCCACTGGGGCTTTGCCACCGCCTGCCCCCGGCCTCCCCTGTGTGATTGCCCTGATTATGCCCATGCTCGGGGCGTGTGGCTAAACCTGCGTCTTCTCCGTGGTGCTATGTTGAACGGTTTTTCACCTGTTAATTAGCCACTTCTCTATCTTTTTTTGTGTGTGAAATGTTTCTTAAAATCTTTTTTCCATTTTTTTTGGGGGGGGGCAGGAGTTGTGGGAGTATTTTTTTTTTAACTGTGGTATAGTGAGAATTTCATGACTACTCATGGATAAACCTGGGAGTATCTTCTAGATCCAAGTCCAGTTTTTATATAACACACATACACAGAGACACACACATGTGTGGGGAAGAGAAGGTAAGCCGTTTCCTAATTCCAGAACTTCAGTTCAGTCGCTCAGTCATGTCTGACTCTTTGTGACCCCATGGACTGCAGCACACCAGGCCTCCCTGTCCATCACCAACTCCTGGAGTTTACTCAGACTCATGTCTGTTGAGTTGCTGATGCCATCCAGCCACCTCATCCTCTGTCGTCCCCTTCTCCTCCTGCCTTCCATCTTTCCCAGCATCAGGGTCTTTTCCAGTGAGGCAGTTCTTCACATCAGGTGGCCAGAGTGTTGGAGCTTCAGCTTAGCATCAGTTCTTCCAGTGAATATTCAGGACTGATTTCCTTCAGGATTGACTTGTTGGAATTCCTTGTAGTCCAAGGGCCTCTGAAGAGTCTTCTCCAACACCACAGTTCAAAAGCATCAATTCTTCGGCACTCAGCCTTCTTCACTGTCCAACACTCCCACCCATATATGACTACTGGAAAAACCATAGCTTTGACTAGATGGACCTTAGTCGGCAAAGTAATGTCTCTGCTTTATAATATGCTGCGTAGGTTGGTCATAGCTTTTTTCCCAAGGAGTAAGCGTCTTTTAATTTCATGGCTGCAGTCACCATCTGCAGTGATTTTGGAGCCCAAAAATAGTCTCTCACTGTTTCCACTGTTTCCCATCTATTTCCCATGAAGTTATGGGACCAGGTGCCATGATCTTGGTTTTCTGAATGTTGAGCTTTAAACCAACTTTTTCACTCTCCTCTTTCTCCTTCATCAAGAGGCTCTTTAGTTCCTCTTCACTTTCTGCCATAAGGGTGGTATCATCTGCATACCTGAGGTTATTGATATTTCTCCCGGCAATCTTGATTCCAGCTTGTGCTCCGTCCAGAACATACTCAGTCGCAACTGTCTCAGCAGCACCCAGCCAGTACCCATTTACGTGTCTTATGTGCTAGTGTGTCTGTTTTTTAGAAACTCTTCCCCTGAGGTCCTTGCAGAGTTGCGTGGAACTGGAAGAGGAGACGCAGACAGGTTTGGGTGCCCTGCCTAGTGGCGGTGTTTAGAAAGACTATGGGCACAGCCGGGGTTTGGCGTGTCCGTCCCCGTGGGGACCCTGTGCTCCCCGGAGCGCAGCGGCCTGCGCCCCTCGGTCCTTTGTCCACTGAAGAATTCTGTGTGAATGGGGTTGCGTGCAACCTCTCAGAATCGGCTGCTTTCACCCCGCATGATTCTCTGGGGACCATCCGCGTTGCTGTACCCCCTAACTTTTTTCGTCTCTGCAGAGCAGTCCGTGGTGTGAATACGCCATAGTTTGCTCAACTTTTCACCCACTGAAGGACATCTGGGCTGTTTGGAGGTTTTTCGATTGTTTGAAATAAAGCTGCTGTAAGCGTCCACGTGCAGGTCACTGTATGGCTGTGCTCATCTTTCTGGAATAAGTGCGCAGGTGCTGGTCACGCGGCAGTTGGCACCTTGTTTTTATTTTTTATTTTTTTTATTTTTTTATTTTAAATGGTACACTTTTTTTTTATTTATTTATTTTTTTTAATTAATTTTTATTTTTTTAGTTTGTTTTGCTTTACAATACTGTATTCATTTTGCCATACGGCGCCTTGTTTTTAGAGAGCTGCCCGCCTGTCTGCAGAGCTCCGTGCTGAGGGGCGCCTGCCCGTGCTCAGCTGCCCCGATGGCTGCAGGCTGCAGCCTGAGGTCAGGGAGCGGGCAGGTGCCCAAGAGCGCTCTCCCCTTGGCTGTTCTCGCTCCCCTCACTCTGAGGACCCCAACCCTGTTTCATCGGGACCCACCTTCTGGCCTCAGTGAGTGCCACCTGCACACGTGTCTCCAGACCCAGCCGTGTGGGGTCAGGGCTGCAGCTTGTGACTTCTGGGGGGACACGTTGCGTCTGCTGCAGAAAGGGATCAGAGTCTCTGCGTCCCTGCCAGCGTTTTGTGCTGTTTGGTGGTCCTTCTGGCAGGTGTGTGGCGACGTCTCACTGAGGCGTCGGTCTGCGTCTCCCTAAGCGCTCGCCCTCCGCGCGTCTCTGCCTGTCCCACCTCCCAGGTGGAGCGCCTCTGTGTGCCCTGCCTCTTTCCCAGCCATCTCTCCCTGTTGGACTGTGAGCGCTTCTCGAGTCCTCTGTCCCGTGTGGCAGACACGCGCTCCCTCTCGGGCTGCTTGTCTTCCGGCCTCTGCACGGGGTCTTTTGTGGACCCAGGGCTCTGGCTTTGATGGAGTCTGTCCGGTCGCTTTTTGCTCCTGACTCCCGCTGTCACAACCTGGTCCGAAAACTGCCAAGCTCTGCGTCTCCAGAGTTCTCTCCTGTGCTGTCTCGTGGTTTGGCACTTGTGTGCTCTGAGTTATCGTGTAAGGTTCAGACTGAAGTTCTTTATTTTGCCTGGAGCTGTCCAGCTGAAAATGCCATCCTTCTGAAGCTGCTTTTGCAATTTGGGCATATTTGTGTGGCTCTCTTTCGAGGGCTTTTTGCTTTTGTTCCGTTGATCTACAGTCTGTCCGACCACCAGTACCACACAGTCTTCATTACTGTAGCTATACAAAATTTGAAATTTTTTTTTTGTTAGGAAAAATTTTTTTAATGCAGAAAAGTAGAAAGAGTAACAACAGAACAGACACCTCTGTCCCTGCTATCCAGAGTTAAGGAACACGAGCTTTGGAAATGGCTCCCTCGTAGCTCAGTTGATAAAGCATCTGCCTGCAATGCAGGAGACCGGGGTTCGATTCCTGGGTGGGAAAGATCCCCTGGAGGAGGGCATGGCAACCCACTCCAGTATTCTTGCCTGGAGAATCCCATGGACAGCGGAGCCTGGCGGGCTACAGCTTATGGGGCTCGAAGAGTCGGACACGACTTAACTGGGGCACCACCAGCTCTAAAGAGGTCATCTTTGGTTCCCGAGATCTTCCTGACAGCGCCGCACCGCAGATGCTGTGAAGGCCCCGCTGGCCCGCTGCGTCTCCGCGTCTCTCTGGAGGCAGCCACCAGCGTGAACTCCTGCTTGTCCGTCCTGCTCAGCTCCTCTGCGTGTGCTGTGTTCAGACAGCGCATAACCTTGCTGTGGGGGTGTTAAATGTAAGCGGCTGTGCTCTCATCTCTGAAGAGTTTGTCGTCGTGACCTGCTGGTTTGCTCAGCACACCGTTCTGGTTCCCGCCGTGCCAGACACCATCCTGGGTGCCTGTGACGGAAGTGCAGACGGCTTGGACGGCGTTTCTGCTTCGCTCTCACAGCCTAGTGGGAGAGACAGTGAATAAGCGTCCAGATAGAGTCAGGTGTCAGAGAATGCTGGGGAGGAAGAGCGGGGTCGGGGCATGGGGGTGAGGCAGGAGCGTGGCGAGGGCAGTCGGGCCAGGCCCTGCACGGCTGTGGCCAGGGCGTGGCCCTGGGCAGTCGTGGGCCTGCTGGCTGAGAGGGCGTGGTGGGCGCCCCGAGGATCCGCTAGCCCCGCGGAGGCCGCCCTTCTGTCCTGGACGTTTCTGGTGGAGTCCTTGGGAGTGTTTGCTGCATAGTGCAAGTAAAAGCAGTCTTAGTTCTTCCGTTCTGTATCTTTCTAGCTTTCTCGCGCTGTTAGGCTCACTGACACAATGTTGCATTGCGGTTCTGGGAGCAGCAGAAATCCTTGCTTTGTTCTTGATCTGAGAGGACCTTTAAGTCGTGTTAACTGTTAGTTTTTCCATGGTTGCCATTTCTTAGATGGAAGAAGTTTCTGCTTCAATTTTGCTGTTTTGAAAGATCATGACGGGGCTTTGCACGTGGGCAGAAGCTTTCTCGGTGTCTGTCGAGGTGGCCCGCCCTCCCCGTCTGCAGTGGTTCATGACGGGGCTTTGCACGTGGGCAGAAGCTTTCTCGGTGTCTGTCGAGGTGGCCCGCCCTCCCCGTCTGCAGTGGCACCGCAGGGACGGGCAGCCTTGCACTCCTGGGTCGCCGTAACGTGCTGTCCTTATTGCGCACTGCCAGAACCACTCCTGGTGTCCTCTGGTGGCTTTTGATTTCTGTGTTAGTGAGTGACTTTGATCTGCAGTTGTATGCTCATTGTTTTCTCTGCCTCTAAAAAGACTCTGGGAGCTGTTCTCCCTCGGCANCACCGCAGGGACGGGCAGCCTTGCACTCCTGGGTCGCCGTAACGTGCTGTCCTTATTGCGCACTGCCAGAACCACTCCTGGTGTCCTCTGGTGGCTTTTGATTTCTGTGTTAGTGAGTGACTTTGATCTGCAGTTGTATGCTCATTGTTTTCTCTGCCTCTAAAAAGACTCTGGGAGCTGTTCTCCCTCGGCACAGGCTCCGTGTAGGTGGCTGTGGCTCCTTCCCTCACACGCTGCATAGGATTCGCCAGTGGCGCCGCCTGCCTTCCTGCTCCTGTTTTCTGGATTTTCATTTCTTTCATCTGTTTTTATATGGACTTATGTAATGTCTTAACAGCTGTGTTGAAATAAAAGTAACAACATGTGAAAACACTGTAAGTATGTTCTACATGTGTGTATGTGTAAAAGTGTGTGTACTGTGTCTACTGCTGTCACTGTGAAGGTGGTGAACCAAGCCATCGCCGCCGCGTCTTCCTCCTCACCCCCGGGCCACGGCTCCTCTGCCGCCCGCTGCCGTGGCTGCCCTGTGTGCCCGCGGCCTCCCGCAAGTGAAGGCACGCGCTCCTTCCCGCCTGCCGCGGCGCAGCTGCCTGCCGCCGTCCTGCTGCTGCGTGTGAGCGGCAGCGCCTCCCGCCGCGCGAGGATGGCCGCTCCACCCACTCGCCGCTGACGGACCCGGCTTGTTCCCCTGGGGCTGCCGTGAGCACGCATGTACGCATCTTTGTGAGGACGTGTGCCCTTATTTTTCCTGGGTAAATACTCAGTGTGATGGCCGAGCTGTAGAGTTGGTGTGTGTTTAGCTTGTGAAGAACTCTCCAAACTGTCTTCCAAAATGACGACACCTCTCTGGACTCCTGCGGGCAGCGTACGAACGTGTGGTTGCTCCACGCCTCAGTCAGCATTTGCAGGCCGGCTTTAAAGTTCTTGATGCCCTAACAGGCGTGCAGTGGTGTCCCTGGTGGACGACGGCATTTCTTCATGTGGCTACTTGCCGTCTGTTTGTCTTGGTTGAGTGGCTTTTTGTATGTTTTGCCCCTTAAAATGCTGTTGAACTGAGCTTTGGGTTTTCTGTATATTTTCTGGATAGAGGTCCTTTGGCAGATATCTGACTTGCGAAGTCCAGTTAGGGACTTGTCTTTTCAAGCTCTCAACAGTGTTTCCCAAAACCAGTAAAAACCATCGGTAATGAAGTCCGTTTGTCATGTTTCCATTTATGGGCCACACTGTTGGCCTAACGTAGGGTTTGTCAAATGGCTGGTTCTTTGTGCGTTGCTCTCACATCCCACAGCCTTCCTGAACTCATTGGTCACTGGCACCAGCGTGAAGGGGTGGGCGTCAGCTGGTCCACAGACAGTCACGTGGCTTGCCGTCTCCTTTCAGTCTGGATGCCTTCTATTTCTTTTCTTGCCTGATGGCACTGGCCAGCGCTTCCAGAGTGACCCTGAACGGCAGTGGTGAGAACAGGCCTGATGCCTGCCTTGCCCTGGTCTTAGAGGGAAGTGTCAGGCGCCCCCCGAGTGTGGTGTTCGCGGAGAGGCTTCCACAGACCCCTTCTTCAGGCTGAGCAACTGCCCTTCTGTTCCCGTTTGCTGACAGTTTTAACTTTCACGGTGAAACTTTCCACCGTAGGGAGCTAGAAAAGGCTGGGAAGTCAAACTAAAAGGAACCGAATTGCGTCGACTAAACCAGCTTTGCTTGGCTGTGGTGTTATCCTGTTCATGATTGTGGGGTTTGATTTGCTGACATGCTGTTTCATGTAGAATTGACGGTCTGTCAGGAATCCTCTCCTCCACGCTTGTGTGTGGTGAGAGTCACTTAGTGGCTTCCAGAGACCTGGCGTTGATTGTGTTGACCTTCCTGCCCTGGTCTCTGCCTGTGAACAGCGTGTGTGGAAGGCGGTCACGTGAAGCAGGACCACCATCACGGCGGAACACAGGCTCCTGGCCACAGTCCAGTTTGTTCCTTTCTCAGTCAAGCCACTTTTAAAGCCAAATGTCAAATAAAACTGACATGTGTTTTTCTAATTTTTAGGAGGGTTTGCATTTGTGTATGAAGCTCAAGATCTGGGAAGTGGCAGAGAGTATGCACTGAAGGTAATCAAGGGGACACGGTTTCATGGGTTTTCCTGTGTTTAAAGGAGAGAAACCTCCAAGCGACACTGCCTGCAGAGGCTGGCCCCCGCCCCGTGGTTTGCGTCCCCTTTTTACGGCCTGTGTCTGTCTGTCACAGTCGTTTCTCCTGCAGTCTTGGAGGGCTTGAAAGCTGCGGGTGTCAGCTTTGGGGCGGCCAGGGGAGGGGAGTCAGAGCTGCCAAGGTACGGGTTCCAGGAGCACCAGGCGTTTGAAAGCCAGTTGTGTCAAGTCGCGCCCGCAGCGTGTCTGTGAGCCGGGCTCTGGAGTGGGCTGCTGGGTGTGCTTCGAGGTCTGTCCTGAGGCTCTCAGGGGGCCTGCTTGGCCTCAGGGGCAGTGGCTGTCTTAGGGTGCGGCTGGGCTGGGGCACGCACTTGGGCTCTGGGGCCCAGAAGTAGACACACATCTCTCATTTTCCTCCAGCCTGTTGGGTGAGAAGCCTCCTGTTTTTAGTTTTCCTTACGTCCTTGGATCACAAAAGACCATTTCTGAGGCCCTCTAACCGGGCAGGCTTCTCTGTGGGTCAGATGCTAACACACAGTCAGGCGGGGGCAACCCTTAGATGGGCTGACAGATAAGGCCCTTAATCTTTCCTCATCTGTTATTTCCCGCTGCAGAGACTGCTGTCCAATGAAGAGGAGAAGAACAGAGCCATCATTCAGGAAGTGTGTTTCATGGTATCCTTTTCCAGGGCCTGAGCCCGAGCGTGGGCCTGCGGGGAGGCCCGCCGCCAGCTGTGGCTGCCCTCGGCTGCTGGCTGCCCGGTGACACCCCCTCTGTGTGTGCCTCATTGGACTTGCCCGTAGCCCGTGTCTAGTAGGAAGGAGTTTTCTTCCCTGTTCTTTACCCTGAGAGTAGTGATAAGAGATTTATAGCATTGGGAGCAACAGCGTCATTCCTGCCAAGAAGTCTCAAGCTGAGGGTGGGCAGAGCTCCCTGCCTCCGCCCTGCCGCTTGCCCAGTGGCCTGATGTGGTGCCTGACTCCCTCGGCTCCCTGCCAGCCTTGGCTACCGTGGGCTCCGTGTTGCTCTCTGAGCAGCCCCCTGGTGCCTCCACCCTTGCCAGAGGCAGGGCCCTGGGCGTGTGTGAGTGGAGCCTGGGTCGGCGGGCTTGTTTGGTTGGCTCTGCCCTCCCACATGCGTTCCCCTGGAACTGGGGTCTCGCTCTTTGCTGTTGGAATCTGTTCTCATCCATCTCGAAGCTCTGTCCACTGTGAGCCTGCCGGCCCCAGGCCTGAGGGTCCTCACCACGCTGGGCTTCCTGTGGCCTCCTTCAGCCTCACTTGCTACCCCACCCGGCCCCTGGCCAGGTGTGTGGCCGGCGGGGGGCGGGGTCCTTCAGCGCCTTCCCTCCCCTTGTGCCCCATGTCTTCCTGTCCTCCTGGCTGCCTCCCGCCTGTTCCCCGTGCTGCTTCTGTGGTCATGCGCTCAGACTGTCCTCAGCTGGGGTTGGTGTTCTGACTGCAGCGTCTTAACATCCTGCATATATTTGTTTTTAAACATGCATTCTCCTTTAACGAGACACTTGCAGAAAAAACTTTCAGGCCACCCAAATATTGTCCAGTTTTGTTCTGCAGCATCGATAGGGAAAGAGGAGTCGGACACTGGGCAGGCGGAGTTCCTGCTGCTCATGGAGCTCTGCAGAGGTGAGGTGCCCGCGGCTGGGCACCACCCAGCAGGCGGAACGGCTCCTGGGGTCTCCTCTCCGGAGACACGGTGGTCATCAGGGAGAGAGCGGCTCCCTGCCTGGGGGGAGCTCTTTGAGTGGCTGCATCTACCCCCTCACCCCCGTGCCTGGCTGAGAGCAGAGCTGGGGCTGCAGAGGGGCGGCTGTGCAGTCAGGGCTGTCAGGAAGCAGCCGTGGCCGGAAGTGGGCGGGGCCGCAGAGGTGGGCATGCGCCCTCACCAGCTGGAGGTGGTCGAACTTGCTGTGCTCTGAGAGGAAGACTTGTGTCCACTGACAGCAGCGGGGAGCCGGTGCTTTCTCACGACTTCTTGGGGCAGAGTGGGCGGGCAGGAGGCTCCCCAGAAGAAGTGAGGCTTCTTTCAGCGGCAGAGGCAGGTTCCCCGCCTGGAGGGTCAGGCTCCTCTCATCCCCCACTGAACCTCTGCCCTGTGCTGGGCCCGTGTGGGCAAGACAGCTCTTGGAGCTGGGCAGCACTTCTGAGGCCTGGCAGGCGTAGAGGACTGGCTAGAGGGCCTGGAGCTCGGGCAGGGCCCCCAGACGCTCACTTGTCCATCCGCCACCGGCAGTGCGTGGGGCTGTCACGAGGGCAGGGGAGAGCGGGGAGACTGAGGCAGGGGGCTCCCTGGAAGGGAGGGGGGAAAGCAGCCCGAGGAGTCACGGCCCCCAGAGGAGTGTCCCAGGAAGAGGGCGGGGGCTGTGAGGGCGGGCGTCTTGNTCCATCCGCCACCGGCAGTGCGTGGGGCTGTCACGAGGGCAGGGGAGAGCGGGGAGACTGAGGCAGGGGGCTCCCTGGAAGGGAGGGGGGAAAGCAGCCCGAGGAGTCACGGCCCCCAGAGGAGTGTCCCAGGAAGAGGGCGGGGGCTGTGAGGGCGGGCGTCTTGCTGCGAAGAAGAGCGGAAATGGAGTGCGGTGGGGTGGGGGGGGGGTGTCTCGGGGACCACAGCCAGGAGTACAGGATCCCCACCTTGAGTGGAGGGGACCGGGACCCCATCCCAGGGGCAGAGCCCAGGACCCAGGGTGCAGGGCGCTTTTGTCCCAGCGGCGTGGGCACCTGGGCTCCCATGGGGACTGGTGTGTGGGATCCTGCCCGGCGCTAGCCGTGCCGCAGGCGCCTCTCCTGGGCGCTCACAGTGCGACACGGGTGCTCAGCTCAGGTCGGGTGCTTGGTTCTTTGCTTAGCTGGTACTTGGCATCACTGTCTTTCACCTGCAAGACAGCATCATGTGTGAGCTTATGAAGCAGGCTACTGCCTGCAAGCCTGCTGCATCCGTGCCCCTCACGTTCACATGCGCCCCCGGGAGGTGTCCTGGGAGCGGGGCCGGGGCCGCAGCGGGGTGGGGAGAGTGCTGGTCACGGGTCCTTGTGGCTGTGTGGTACTGCTGCCCTTTGGTTCCACATTGAGTGGGGTCAGGGGTCCCATAACATGCGGAGCTCATTTCCGGGAGCGGAGGCAGCCTGGGGCCCCGGACAAGGGTGTGCAGGCAAGGCTCTCGGAAGAGGCTTTGGGACGTCCAGGGCAAGAGCAGAGTTGGGGTACCAAGGCAGGTGAGTCGTGGGTCATGGGAAGGTGGCCCAGCAGACAGCACACGGTTGCGGAGGGAGCCCCTGTAGAGAGGGCCAGTAGCCCCTGGCTCCAGCCAGTTCCAGCAGTACTCAGGTCCCCGTGCCAGAGACAGGAAGGAGTGCCTTGAGGCGGGGGCCCCTCCGGGGGCAGCCTGGGGTTGGGGCCCAGAGCCTGGCCACCCTTTCTGTGCCGCATGGAGGGCGTATCCACTGAGAGCCCAGGTGAACAGCCGAGGACCACTGTTACCTAAGGATGCTCAGCGGTCGTCTCTCCAGAGGTGTCTGCTGGGATGTGCACGTTCAGGGTCGTGGTCCCTGTGGCTGCCGCGTTACGAAGGCTCCATGGTCAGAGGCCTCTGCCTCTCCGGGGCCGACTTTCCCTCTGGGGCTCTGTAACCCCAACAGGGTGCTGGCCGGAGGGCAGGGCTACACCATGGCGGGTGCAGGAGGGCAGCAGGCCTGGGCACTCGCTTTGGCAGTTCCCTGGTGATGTGAATTTGATTCTCTTTTAGGGCAGCTGGTGGAATTTTTAAAAAAAGTTGAATCAAAAGGTCCGCTCTCATGCGACACCGTCCTGAAGATTTTCTACCAGACGTGCAGGGCGGTCCAGCACATGCACCGGCAGAAGCCGCCTATCATCCACAGGGACCTCAAGGTAGCCCGCCCTGCTCGCCCAGCCGTGCCCCGCCCCGTCCCGCCCCCCTGCGCCCCGCCCCCGTCATCCACAGCGACCTCGAGGTATGGCCCTGGCCCTGCCCTGCTGGCAGTGCCCGGCGCACCACTGCCCAGCAGCTCCTCTGCACCCAGGCTCTCCCCTGCTGGCCCCAGCTGGGTACTGCCACCTGTGGGCGAGGGTGTGGGCGGTTGCGGACCCGTGTGGAGCCGAGAGGAGGTGGCGCCCCTGGGCTGCTCTGGGCAGGCTGCTGCCTGCCTGCTGCTGGGCGCCGGGCGGGAGCGCTTCCCGCGGAGCTGCCGCGCGCCCGGGTGCACACGGGAGGCTGCCCTTCTCCTCCTTGTGCCGCCAATGGCGGGGCGGGGTTTTCGTGGTCATGACTGGGTTTTCTGGTTTAATGATGTGTGTTTTTGCTGTGTCTGTCCTGGTCAGAGGCCTCGCTCTTCAGTTAGCTGGGGTCTCCCGGCTCTTTTCTGTTGCTTATTGGTTGGCTTTTGCGTGTCCTTACAGTAGTGTTTTTAAGTGGAACATGCTACACATGTCTGCCGTGGCCGGTGACTTCATTCTAACAGTAGTCTGGAACCCGCGGAGCCAGGGCCCTGGCTCTCACTGCGGCTCAGGGTGGCGGCAGGCCCCTCTGCCCTCCCCGGCCTGACTTGCTAAAAGCAGACTCCTGGTGCGCCCCTCCTGCCAGGAGCCTCCCTTTGCTTCCTGCACGGCCAGCCTGCGGCCAGCCTTCCTGTTTCCTCTTGGGCATCTTGAACCTTGGGAATATCCCCGTCCTCGGGAGGTGGTGGGCTCCTCTCTGGCTCAGGAAGGTGGAACGCTTGAAGGACGACAGCTTGCCCAGGGCGGGCTGCTCGGCGTCCGTGTGCCGGGTCCCCTCACGAGCTCCCTGTGGTCTGTCCCTGGTGGTCTTGGAGTGGTGCTCTGTGGAGGGGCAGGAAGGGCCCGGGAACCCTGGACTCGAGTGCCAGGCCCCGTGCGCGCCCCCTTCAGTGTGGGTTTCCCATTGTCCTGCTGGGCATCGAGCCTGTATGCTCAGCGTCATGATTTCAGCCTCTTGCATCTCGGGAGGCCTTGATGAGCAGGGCCTGGGTGCTGGGCCTGGCCCTCCACGCCTCCTCTCCACACCGTGGTGGCCCCTGTCCCAGGACACCCTTGCCCCTGGGTGCCGGAGGCGGTCTCTGCAGTGGCCCCGGTGCCTGCGCGTGGCGGCCCCTGGTGGTGTGCGTGTGTTAGGCTGGCCTCTCCTCTTGGTGCGGGGCTTGCCTGCCTCGCCCTGTCTTTGGGACCTGGTGTCCTGTGGGGCAGCCCCGTGTCAGCGCTGGCAGGGCAGACCGCACTCCTGTGGCTGCTCTCTCCCTCGGGCGTCCCTTCTGTTTGGTGTGAGTCGTCTTGGCTCCTCGTGAGGGGTCTTCAGCGCCCGACCTTGCTGCTCCCCGGCCTCTGTACCAGAGNTAGTGGTTTGGGGTTCACGATTCAGCGTTTGGAGTTCTGGTTAGCTGTTTGGAGATGTGTATAAGAGACAGCCTCTGCACCCAGGCTCTCCCCTGCTGGCCCCAGCTGGGTACTGCCACCTGTGGGCGAGGGTGTGGGCGGTTGCGGACCCGTGTGGAGCCGAGAGGAGGTGGCGCCCCTGGGCTGCTCTGGGCAGGCTGCTGCCTGCCTGCTGCTGGGCGCCGGGCGGGAGCGCTTCCCGCGGAGCTGCCGCGCGCCCGGGTGCACACGGGAGGCTGCCCTTCTCCTCCTTGTGCCGCCAATGGCGGGGCGGGGTTTTCGTGGTCATGACTGGGTTTTCTGGTTTAATGATGTGTGTTTTTGCTGTGTCTGTCCTGGTCAGAGGCCTCGCTCTTCAGTTAGCTGGGGTCTCCCGGCTCTTTTCTGTTGCTTATTGGTTGGCTTTTGCGTGTCCTTACAGTAGTGTTTTTAAGTGGAACATGCTACACATGTCTGCCGTGGCCGGTGACTTCATTCTAACAGTAGTCTGGAACCCGCGGAGCCAGGGCCCTGGCTCTCACTGCGGCTCAGGGTGGCGGCAGGCCCCTCTGCCCTCCCCGGCCTGACTTGCTAAAAGCAGACTCCTGGTGCGCCCCTCCTGCCAGGAGCCTCCCTTTGCTTCCTGCACGGCCAGCCTGCGGCCAGCCTTCCTGTTTCCTCTTGGGCATCTTGAACCTTGGGAATATCCCCGTCCTCGGGAGGTGGTGGGCTCCTCTCTGGCTCAGGAAGGTGGAACGCTTGAAGGACGACAGCTTGCCCAGGGCGGGCTGCTCGGCGTCCGTGTGCCGGGTCCCCTCACGAGCTCCCTGTGGTCTGTCCCTGGTGGTCTTGGAGTGGTGCTCTGTGGAGGGGCAGGAAGGGCCCGGGAACCCTGGACTCGAGTGCCAGGCCCCGTGCGCGCCCCCTTCAGTGTGGGTTTCCCATTGTCCTGCTGGGCATCGAGCCTGTATGCTCAGCGTCATGATTTCAGCCTCTTGCATCTCGGGAGGCCTTGATGAGCAGGGCCTGGGTGCTGGGCCTGGCCCTCCACGCCTCCTCTCCACACCGTGGTGGCCCCTGTCCCAGGACACCCTTGCCCCTGGGTGCCGGAGGCGGTCTCTGCAGTGGCCCCGGTGCCTGCGCGTGGCGGCCCCTGGTGGTGTGCGTGTGTTAGGCTGGCCTCTCCTCTTGGTGCGGGGCTTGCCTGCCTCGCCCTGTCTTTGGGACCTGGTGTCCTGTGGGGCAGCCCCGTGTCAGCGCTGGCAGGGCAGACCGCACTCCTGTGGCTGCTCTCTCCCTCGGGCGTCCCTTCTGTTTGGTGTGAGTCGTCTTGGCTCCTCGTGAGGGGTCTTCAGCGCCCGACCTTGCTGCTCCCCGGCCTCTGTACCAGAGCGGGTCCCCCGACCGTGTGGCTGTTGTCAGCTCTTGGTGTCTCCACCCGAGCCAGGACCCCGCAAAGCGAGCCGTGCGGGCACCCTGGTTCCCAGCGCCTCCCAGTCACATTCGTACTATTCTGGGGTCTGTTAACGTGCAGCGCACTATGTGCAAAAGACAGTGTTCATCCTTTCAATTAAAAATACTCGACTGCTGAAAATGCTGGCCGTCGTTGGAGCCCTTCAGCGGGTCTCATAGCAACATCAGAGGCCACTGGTCACAGGTGCAACGGCACATACGGTGACGATGAGACATCTGGAGCGTTTCAGGGATTATGGGGTGGGCACGGAGACAGACACAGAGTGAGCAGACGTTGTCGGGAAAAGGCGCCTGCAGACTCATGGACACGGGCTGGCGCAGACCTGCCTGTGTGAGGAGCGCAGCGCAGCGAGGCTGGCCTCTGAGTGTTCAGCTCAGAGTGTCTGCATCTGTTGGAGTTGCCGTGACTCCCCCTCCGAGAGAGGAGCTGACAGGCTGGAGACGTCCTGGCTGCTCGGTTGGTAAAGGGGCTCCCGACCTGGGCCATGGAGTGCTGGTCTCCCGACTCTTCCCAGACGGTGGGGGAGTAGAGCCCCCGTGGCAGGTGTGGGCTGGCAGGGGGTCCGGCTTCCAAGCTGCGGGCAGGTCTGTGCCCTCCAGTTGAGAGGAGAATCCAGGTCCTGTTTGGTGCAGACCTAAGGTCCCATTTACTCACGGCTTCTGCGTAAGAGGTCTCCTGTTGAGAGGAGAGTCCAGGTCCTGTTTGGTGCGGATCTAAGGCCTCATTTACTTACAGCTTCTGGATAAGAGGTCTTCTCTGCATCTTTTGTGGGTTTCTTCCAGTTACTAACGTGTCTGGTGACTTAGTTTGCTGACTTTCTTTCGTCTTTCACGTTTTCTAAGGGTTCTTACGTGTATGTGCTATGTTACTAGGGTATCTTTGATTTGTGGTGAATTTTAACTTCCGTTTGTTTATTTGAATGTCCTGTTTCAAGGCACACACACTGATTTCGGTCAGAAAGGAGTGTCCCCTTTGCCCAGAAGACCACCCGGCCGGTCTGCCCTTCGGGCCCCCGCCTTCCCAGCTCCCCGCTGTCCACAGCGCAGCCTGCAGCCCGGCCTCACAGACTGTCTCCTGGAACTTTGCAGGTTGAAAACTTACTGCTTAGTAACCAGGGGACCATCAAGCTGTGTGACTTCGGCAGTGCCACGACCATCTCGCACTACCCAGACTACAGCTGGAGCGCCCAGCGCCGGGCCCTGGTGGAGGAGGAGGTGAGCGCGGCAGCCGGGACACCACCGCCGGCCGTGCTGCCCGGCTGGCTCGTGCCCCGCTCTCTTCTTGACGTGGCAAAGTGTGCAGCGTAAGGTTTCCCAGTGTAGCCGTTGTTAAGCGTGTGGTCCAGTGGCCTCACATACATCCACATCGAAGTGGAGCCCCCGCCTCCATCCCTCTGCGGGGCTTCAGTCGTCCCAAACGTGGTGCTTTAAAGCATCGTGTAGAAGCCTGCCTTCAGGGTGGTGCAGCAGTTAACCGCAGGAGCCCCCCGCGAGACTGGTGGGCGAGTTCCAGCCCGTGTGAACAGCAGGTGCTGCTGGGTGGGCACAGACACCCCCGGGCGGCGGCCGTCTGCACACTCACACTGCACTCTTTGCTGGCTGCTCGAGCTGCAGCTGCCCTGGAGCCCGCACCGGCAGAGAGCTGCGCAAGACAGGCAGGCAGGGCCACCACGGGCGGCGCCCGCTCCTCGCCGCCGCTCCGCGCGCTCCCTGGGGAGCACCTGCGTCTCCGGGCCGCAGACGCGTCCTCTGCCTGCAGGCCCAGGGCCTGGTCTGAGCTCACCCTGGGGCTCCAGGCCGCAGCGCCTGGAGCGGGTCCTGAAGCCTTGCGACCCCTGCCCGCCACGCACCCTCCTCTGCTGTTGGTGGTTCATGAGGACCCCGGGCACCACGGTCGTGGCTGCCGATTCTTCGCATCCACGGTGCTGGTCCCGTGTGCTCAGCTCGCTCTGGGGCCCCCGTGCAGAGCCGTGTGTGACCACCCCGGCCAGGCTCCCTGACCGGTGCCAGGCCCTGCGGCCCGGGATTGCCGTAGCAGCTGTGACGGGCCTGTGCCTTTTCCTCCAGATCACCAGGAACACGACCCCCATGTACAGGACTCCGGAAATCGTGGACTTGTACTCAAACTTCCCGATCGGCGAGAAGCAGGACATCTGGGTGAGGCGGCGGGCCTGTGTGCCCGGGCAGCCTGGCTGGCCCCGGGCCTGGGTGGGGCTGCGGCTGCCTGGCCCTTGGCCTCCTTTCCTTTTCCTTGGCCCCCCCTTCCCTCTGGTGGCTCTTTCTCCTCTTCTGTGGCCCTTGTGACGCGGTTAGTGGACAGGCACTGACGGCAGGGTGCTGCGGGGTGGAGACTGGTGTTGCCCAGGCCTGCCCGGAGACGGGGCATTCCTGCGTGCCTGGACCTGAGCTCATCTGGTCCGAGCCCCTTTGTGGCCAGCGCTGGGCCTTCCGGATGGCCTTGCAGCTGTGCACTGACCTGAGCCGGAGCTGTGACTAGGCCCGAGGCCTTAAGGGGTCTTGGGAGGAGGTCGGGCCCGTCCTCTGGGGCGTGTCCCGCCGGTGTAGGGCTGTCCCTCTGTACGCTGAGCGTGGGGTCTGCTGACCCCAGGTTCAGCATGAGGGCTTGGAGCTCAGGGAGCACTGCTCTTGCCCATCCGAGGTGCCCTGTGGCGTCCCTGGTGCCCTGAGAGCAGGACTCGGGGCCCTGAACCCCTGCCTCAGGGTTCCTGTCCAGGCCCTTCAGGCGCATGACCGGCGGCGCCGCCCGGGGGGCCTGTGCTGGTGAGTGGAGACTGGTGGGCACGCGTGCGCTGGTTGGCTCCAAGTGGACACGCTCAGCCTGTCCCGGCCCAAGGACCGCCTGCATGAGCTGGAGGCAGGGCTTGGCCTGGTCTGGGCCCCACTGGGCCTCACTCCCCTCACCGTGCTGGACAGTCTGGGCTCCCTGCCCTCCTGTGGCAGGTGATGTGGTGGAGGCACGGAGGGGACAGTGACGTTTGGGGGCAGGGCTGGCAGCCCCTGACTTGTCCCTGGTGCTCAGCCCGAGCCCGGGGAGGCCCTGCTGCTCGCCCTCCGCACGCCGGTTGGCGGGTAGAGCACTCCTTGGGGTAGGAGGGCCTCATCAGGGAACGGAGGGTTGGGCTTTGTTGGCTGCGCTGGCCTGGCCGGTCTCTGTGCCCCGTGAGTGGACCCTGGCTGGCAGGCCGGGCAGGGCTGGGCAGGGCCAGGCAGGGCAGGCGCCCTGTCTCCGCAGGCCTGGCGGGCCGGGCGGGGTGGGGCTGGACAGGGCGGGGTGGAGCAGGGCCCGGCAGAGCCAGCAGGCGCTCTGTCTCCGCAGGCCCTGGGCTGCATCCTGTACCTGCTCTGCTTCGGGCAGCACCCGTTTGAGGACGGGGCGAAACTTCGCATCGTCAACGGGAAGTACGCGATCCCTGCCGATGACACGCGGTACTCCGTGTTCCACGGCCTAATCCGTAAGTCCCAGTGCAGCACACCCCATGCGAGCACGTGTCCTGAGTGGCCGCTTCTGCTGACCTTCTTCTTCCCGTTGTCCTTCCGCGCTTGCTTTTAAAATCAGTAGTGTAAGCAAGCCCGGGCCTCCGGGCCACACCGCCCTGCAGGGCGGGGGTGCTGCCCGCCTAGGGCCCCAGCCCGGCCGCCGTTCGGGTGAGCTCTGCCTCTGCCGTAGGTGCCATGCTCAAGGTCGACCCGGAGGAGCGGCTGTCCATCACTGAGCTGGTCAACCAGCTCCAGGAGATCGCGGCTGCCCGCAGCGTGAACCCCAAGTCACCCATCACCGAGGTGGGCCTCTGCGTGCCGCTCGCGATGACCTGCCTGTGTCTCTCTAGAGCCGGGGGTCCAGCTCCACTCGGCTCTCGTGGAGGGAGGAGCCCCCAGGGTTGCCTGAGGGGCAGTGTGCCACCCTGTGGGGTTCCTGGGGCTGGGAGACAGAGCCTGGGGCGGGGCTCTGAGGTTCGGAGCGGGTGAGGTTCAGAGAGGCCAGCAGCGAGGAGGAGAGGGCCGCTGAGTCAGGTTGGCCTGGGCTGTCCTGTGGTCTTTCCAGAGAACCTGGGCCCCCGAGTGGGCCAAGTCTCAGGTGGCGTTTGGGCCCAAGATCCAGGGGCAGCCAGCCCTTGTGTGCCCCCGGGGGTGACTGCACAGGGAGGGCAGCACTGCCCGAGGAAGGACGCTGGCTCTTCTGCTGGAGCTCACGAGCACGTGCCGCTCTCAGTGTGTCTAGAGCCAGGGGCCCGTGGGCCAGACAGCAGCCCAACCCACCGCCCTCTGCCCGGGCCTCGTGGGAGAGAAGTCAGTCGGTCCTCGGGGCAGCGTGGGTGTGCCAGCCCCAGTGGACTCTGAGACCAGGAAAGCACCAGGCAGGAGGCTGGGCCGATTGATAAGCAGGAACCCGTGGGGAAGGGGTCAGGAGAGCCAGAGGCTCTGCGTGCTGCAGCCTGGGCCTGGCGCCTCCGAGCAGCTCCCCGCGGCCTCGGCCTGGCGCCTCCGAGCACGTTCCCCGCGGCCTGGGCCTGGCGCCTCCGAGCAGCTCCCCGCGGCCTCGGCCTGGCGCCTCAGAGCAGCTCCCCGCGGCCTCGGCCTGGCGCCTCCGAGCNGGGCGCTTCTGCTCTTCCGAGCACAGGCTGCAGGTTGTGTGGGCTCAGCAGTCGCGGTCCCTGGTTTCTAGAGCAGAAGCCCAGGAGTTGTGGCGCTTGGGGTGCACGGTCTTAGTTCCTCCGTGGCACTTGGGCTCTTCCCAGATCAGGGATCGGGAAGAGCCTTGTTCTCTGCATTGCCAGGCACGTTCTCTACCACTGAGCCGCCAGAGAAGCCCCAGCCCCAGCTGTTTAAGTTCCCAGTCTGTAACCCCAGCGTCCCTGCCATGTCTGGTTCTGCCGCTTTAGACCGTTTCTCGGCACTCGGTACCTTGTGCTGTTTAGCCAGACGTGACGCGCTGCGTCAGAGGCTCTGTCTTCATTCTGTCGTCATCTCCCCCAAACCCTCGGCGTCCACCTTGAGTAGAGAGGGGATAAAGAGGATGAAGGCCCTTCCTGTCGGGCCCTGCCCCCCCCACCCCCCGTGGTTCATAGTTTCTCCTTCACCTAGTAGGTAGATGTCACTCCACACGGGCACACACGCGTGTGTGCAGTCACCCGGGCACATGCGTGCACACTGACAGGCTGCAGCCTGAACCCCGCGACCTCTCGAGGACTCGCTTCAGTTTCGGCTCTGGTGAGATAATCGTAGAAATTTCCTGTAATAACCAAGCTCCCTTTGTTCTTAATCCCAGCTATGCGAAGGGAGATCTGGATATTTCTTACATCACATCCAGAATCGCAGGTACGTTTGCCAGCGTTAGCCGGGAGGATGTCTTCTGGTTTTTTCCTGTCCGGTGACGTGCACCGGGTGCCAGCCTTGGGCGTCTGTCCATGCGTCCAGTGTGCCTCCAGGCCCTGTAGCCGGCAGTCCTGTGTCAACCCAGGACCCTGGTCAAGCCCCTTCCCCGGTCTGGAATGTTCTGGAAGGCTGAGGTCCTGAGGGAAGTGATGCAGGGCCACACATGTTAAGTCCAGACGCTTGGAGACCCTGTGGTGCTTTGGGCCCTGTAGAGGCTGAGCCTCAGGAGGGTCTTGGGGGCCCCGACTGGGGATCCCTGGGGATCTGATGGGCGGCAGGGCAGGGTCCAGGGGCCTCTGATCCCCGCTTCTCAGGACCACCGTACTGACGGGCCAGCAGCCGTGAGCTATGGGGCCTCACACGGCTGACCGTCTGGCCCACGGCTAGAGCGGCTGCAGCGACTGCTGTCTTTCAGTCATGTCGTTCCCGGCGGAGGGCGTAGAGTCAGCCATCAAGAACAACATCGAGGATGTGCGGCTGTTCCTGGACTCGAAGCACCCAGGCCGCTACGCCGTCTACAACCTGTCCCCGAGGACCTACCGGCCCTCCAAGTTCCACAACCGGGTGAGCAGCGGGCTGGTGCCGATGCTCAGGGTCCACCCCGGGCGCCGCCTGGGGGTTGGGGGCGATTCTCCAGGACCTCTGAGCGTCACCGAGCCCGCGGTGCCTCCAGAGGGAGCGCGAGGCCACACAGTCTCCTCTGCTGTCGCTCGGCTCGTGGACACTGGCGCAGTGTAGAGAGCGCGCGCGCGGGTGCAGCAGTCTGCAGCTCCGGCCGCATGCGCCGGAGCCTGGCCCCCGAGTCCTGCTGCATGCCCGGGGCGGCGGCGGCGGGTGGTGTGCGAGGCCCGTGTCTGCACCCCCTGGCGAGCTGCCCTCCCTGCAGGTCTCCGACTGCGGCTGGGCAGCCCGGCGGGCCCCGAGCCTCCACGGCCTCTACAGCCTCTGCAGGGACATGCACGCCTGGCTGCGCCGCGACCCCGGCAACGTCTGCGTGGTGCACTGCACGGTGAGGGGGGCGGGGCGGCGAGCAGGGGCGGGGCGGCGAGCGGGCCGGCCTCCATGGGCACTTGGCAGGGGCCTCCCGGCCCGGGCGGTGTCCAGGGGCAGGGCGGTGCCCAGGGGGCGGGGCGGTGAGCGGGCCGGCCTTCCTGGGCACTCAGGACAGGGGCCTCCCGGCGCCCGGGCGGTGCCACGGGGGTGAGATGCATGACCGTCTAGGCGGGCTTTCCTGGGGCTCCTCACTGTGCTGCCCACCTCGGGCGACACCAGGTGCCGGCCCCTGACTGCTGCTGGCCGTGGCTCTGCTCGGGCCTGCAGCGTGGCCTGGGCCTGGTGCCTGGGGGGGCCCTGTCGTCCCAGAGCGGCGGACGCCGGAGGGAGCGGCGGCTGTCGGGGAGGGTGGGGGGCCCTGGCCCTGCGCCTGCTGTGGCCACGCCTGGGTCCCCTGGCAGAGGGCTTCTGGCAGAAAAGTGTCCTCCCCGTGATCGTCCTGCCTCTTTGGTGGAAGACGGTGGGTCCCCTCCGCTGCCTCCTGGGACCCTGTCTGACCCCCTTCTGGGGCTGAGGATTTGTGGACGTCTTGTTCAGTGGGGTACCTGCCGGAACTGGCCTTTGGAGGTCATCGCTGCTTTCCTGGTGTTGGTGACGTCAGGCAGGAGTGATGATGGGGAGTCACGAGGTGCCCGTGGGTGGCCGGGCGCAGAGGTCGGGTCAGGACTGTGAGTGTGTACAGTGTGTGGTCGGCCGCCTCAGGCCTTCTGCTGTGGGTCCCTGCGTCCCTGCCGCAGGCGGGGTTTCCTCAGCCCCCGAGGAGCCCAGCCCCAGGTAGAGGCCGTGGCTGTCCTGGGTAGTGAGCGCCGCCCGTACACGCCCCATGCTCTGTCCTAGGACGGGAGGGCGGTGTCGGCCGTGGCCGTGTGCTCCTTCTTGTGCTTCTGCCGGCTCTTCAGCACCGCCGAGGCCGCTGTGTACATGTTCAGTATGAAGCGCTGCCCGCCGGGCATCTGGCCGTCTCACAAGAGGTAGGGTGTCCGCCATGGGGGGTGGGTGTGGCGTCCGCCACAGGGGTGGGGGTCGGGGTGGCATCGGGGCACCCAGGCCTGCGGGTGCAGTCGGTGGCTTCGCTCCTGCCCACCAGGGCCCTTGGGCAGGGCCTCTACCTGCTCCTGGCGCCTGCCTTCCCAGCGCCGTGGCCTCCTGCTCAGTGGGCAGGGCCACGTGGCCCACTAGCTCCAGCTAGCACGTGGAGCGGGTGGCGTCGGGGGGCTCTCTGGCCGCACACGAGGGCAGCGCCCCTTCTGCGCCGTGTCCCCCGCAGCAGGGTCTGTGGGACACGTGGGTTTCCAGCTGTCTTTGCTGACCACTTACACGAGGTGGTTTCCTGGGTCTGCAGCTGGCCCCTGCCCACCCGCTGCCTTTCTGGGGCCACTGCCTGCATCCAGCCCAGCATGCCTCGCTTCCATCCACCGCGCAGCAAGAGGGAGCCTGGTGCTCTGTGTGAGGAGTCATTAGGCCCCTGCAGTCCCTGAGGAGGCTTCCCTCCTCTGTGGGGAGGGCCTTGGAACGGGGAGAGCTGGGGCCCTGACCCTGGGGGGACACTGGGGAGCGTCCAGGCTGGTGAGGCGCCGCTGTGGGTATCGCCCTCCTTCGGGGTGGCTGCATGGCCTGGACGGTGGGGCGGGGAGCCTGCTCCTCTCCTGGTTGTTGGCCCAGCCTGTTGGCTCACTGCCTGGGGCAGCACCTTGTCCCTCACCCCCACGAGAGGGCTGGCCACACTCACTTCTGTGTGGCTCCAGGGGGTGAGGGCAAGGGCTGGGCTGCCAGGCAAGCTTCTGACCCTTTCAGCCTGACAGCCTCTCGTGCGGGCGCACCCAGGGCTCCAGAGCTGTGCCTGCAGTGAGGGGCCCGCTCAGGGTGTGGTCAGGGCCAGCACTGTTGCTGCTGGTGCATGTGCCTGGCCCTGGGCCCCAGTAGGCCCCAGGCTGCTGCCCTGGAGACGTGCAAGTGTGGGGAGTGTGTGCCCGCTCCTGCCCCCAAGAACTAAAGAGCAGCGCCAGCTCTGAGCGCACCGCTTCTCCACGCCTGTCGGAGAAGCCGCCTCAGAGCCTTTGGCTGGCGGCCAGCCCCAGGAGGGACAGGGCCCGCAGGAGATGCCGGCGGGTCTGCGCCCCAAGGACAGGTTGGTGAGGGAGGCTGCCGCTCAGGGGGCATGAGGTCACCCTGGGGACAGTCAGATGAGGCGGCCTTCACACGAGACTCGGAAGCGTGCTGGGAAGTGTGGGGTTACTGGTCGGTGTGTTCGAGGCTCTGACGAAGTGGAGGCTGGAAGCCGTGCTTGAGCAGGAAGGGAGCCTGTCTGAAGCTCTGTGCCCTGGAGGGCGTAAGTGCCACCGGGCCGTGTCAGACGATCCAGCAGACACACCCCCGGGGCCGTGTGGGAGACAGAGTCCGGAGGGGGTCCTGAGGATTCCCCCAGTTAACGGAAGAGCTCGAGCCTCGGACGCCCGGAGGACACAGCAGGGCTCAGGACAAACCAGAAGGCGCGCCTGGGCCACCGGGAGCCACCGCGGGCGCTCTCCACACGGCCTGTGTGGGTGCCGAGAGAGACACTGAGGCCCCGGGGGGGGAGGCCTGGGGCGTGCTCGGGTGGCCCAGGAGCTCGTGACGGGAAGCATTGGCTGGGCGCGGGCGGTTGTTGGGAAGCCACTTGGTGGTGCTGTGGGTCTGCGCCCCGGCCTCACAGAGGTGAGCAGGGGCGAGTGTGGGCCGTGCCCAGAGGCTGGAACTCCCGGTCACGTCGCCCGCCCGCTCTCACTGCCCAGGCTGCCTGTCCCTCTCAGCCTTGGGTCTTGCATCTATTTCCAAGCTCACTGAGGCTGTGGACGTGGGTCACGGGTCCTGGCTTCTTGCTGTTGGTGAAAAGTGCCCAGGTCTCCTGGCACATGGCAGTCTTACCACAGCTGTCGCGAGTGGCGAGAGTGCTCTGGTAACATGAAATGTGACAGTTGCGGGTTCAAATTCAGTCATGGCCCCTGCTTGTTCCCAGGAGACAGGTTTAGACCAGGGCCACACAGAGGGGGTGGAGCCACGCAGGGGGTGGTGCCTCAGTGCCTCAGGGGGCGGAGCCATGGAACCGTTGAAACATGAAAGGAGTCGCAGGAGCAGGTTGCAGACCCACAGAGCAGGACATGGAGGGTCTCAGTGGCCGGTCGAGCAAGTCAGTGGGTCAGATCAGAGCCACAGCATGTCCCACGATAGGAACGTGCGCTCAGAGCCCTCGGAAAGGCCCAGTCTGGGCCTTAAAGTGCAGCAGGTTGAGAACAATAGAAGTCATGTGAGACGCATTCCCAGGCCATTGAGGAGCTAGTCTAGAAACCAGGACAGCAAGACTGCTTTGGAAACCCTAGATGTTTCCAAGGGAAAAAACCTACTTCTGGGTAGCCGTGAATCAGAGAGGAAGTCTCAAGGGAAACGTAGAGACATTTTGAACTGAGTGGAAATTGCATCAGATTCACGAGATGACGCGAGAACATTGCTTTGAGGGGAATTTCACGTGAAATGCTTACATGTGATCGAGAAAAGGTCGATGTCCTGACAGGCTCCAGAGGCAGGGAGCATGCATGTATGTGGCGCAGCGCGTGGGCTGCACGTGGGGCGCGTGGATGGTCCCCTGGGCCGAGCACGGAGCACGCGTGACCCGGCCCGCCTTCTGCCCTCCAGGTACATCGAGTATGTGTGTGACATGGTGGCCGAGGAGCCTGTCACGCCCCACAGCAAGGCCCTCCTGGTGAAGGCCGCGGTCATGGCGCCGGTGCCCCTCTTCAGCAAGCAGAGGAGCGGCTGCAGGCCCTTCTGCGAGGTCTACGTGGGGGGTGAGCGCGTGGCCACCACGTCCCAGGAGTACGGCAAGATGAGGTGGGCTTGGCTCAGGCCCTCTGTCTGCGCTCCTGGAGCTGTGGGAGGCGCCTGTTCTCTGGGCTTGCGGCTGGGTGGTGGGCCTCGGGGCGGCGGGCTGGAGGCGGGGCTGGCGGAGCCTCTGGGGTTGCTCCGGGCCTTTGTGCCGAGTGGCTCCTTGGGCGTCATTTCCTGGAGCATCCTCCCGCCCAGACCCTGACGTAGTTTGGTAGAAAAACCACGAGGCAGGAGGAGACGCGCTTCGGTCCTCGTCAGCACGTGCGCCTCTCCCTTACGTAAGGGGACTGCTGGTCTTGGTTCTGTTCTCCAGAGACTTTAAAATTGAGGACGGCAAAGCGGTCATTCCCCTGGGCATAACGGTCCAGGGGGACGTGCTCATCGTCATCTACCACGCGAGGTCCACCCTCGGAGGAAGGCTGCAGGCCAAGGTAAGGGGGGTGCCGGCGGCCCTGGGCTCACAGGCGAGCTTGGCCCTTCGTGTGCAGTGAGGGCCCCAGTCCCACCTACGTGGCAGAGCTGGCCGGCAGCCCGCGCCCGCCCTCTGCACGGGCCTGAGGGCCTCTGGGCTGTGGCCTGGGGGCTCCCCTGCGGGTCCAGGGAGCTGCCTGTCAGCAAGGGCGCCACCTGATGGCTGTGTCCCCGCCACCTGGAGCCCTCCTGGGGCTCTCAGACCCTGGGGTGCGTGCGAAGCCTGGCGGGCCCTGCCAGCCTGAGGACGGCTGCTCCCGTGCTCCCGCCTGCAGGTGGCGTCCATGAAGATGTTTCAGATCCAGTTTCACACAGGGTTCGTGCCTCGGAACGCAGCTACTGTGAAGTTTGCCAAGTATGTTGGTGCCGCGCCGTGGGGGGTTGGGGGGTGTTGGGGCACACAGACACCCCAGCTGTGGGTGGGGTGCAGGTGAATGCCACACGGAAACTGGCAGGGGCCCAGGAAAGCTCCTGCAGGAGGTGCCACGTGGGGGCTGCTCATGGTGATGGCTCGGGGGGGCCCCCAGCGTCAGTGGTGTGGGCTGGAGGTGCCTCTCGTGTTTCTGCGTGTCGTGGCCCCTCGAGAGCCTTGGGGCGCGTGTTTCCGTGTGTTGTGGCCCCGTGTTTCCGCGTCGTGGCCCCTCGAGAGCCTCGGCCCCTCGAGAGCCTCAGGGCGCGTTTCCGCGTGTTGTGGCCCCGTGTTTCCGCGTGTCCTGGCCCCTCGAGGGCCTCGGGGCACGTGTTTCCGCGTGTTGTGGCCCCCAGAGCCTTGGGGTGCGTGTTCCCGTCTGTTGGTGAGTTTTCATGTTGGCTCCTCGTGCTCTTCTTTAGGTGACAACGAGACAGAGACAGGAGGGTCTCATCTTTAGGCCTCAGGTTTTTCTCTTTCAGGGAGGTTGCCTCAGGGCTTCCGTAGGCTTTGCTGCCTTAGACGTGTCTTTTAACAGCCAGGTGAAGCACACTGCTGAGCAGAAGAGCTGCGCGTCTGAGCTGGGGAGTGGCATTTCCTGCTTGGGTCACGTGTGTGGGGAAGTGCAGGGGTTTCCCTGCAGGCCTGGAGCGGGTAGACGGGAGGTAGGTGTGACTCGGGGGCTGCGGACGTCCCCCGCCCCGAGAGCCGCTACGCGCGTGGTGGCAGCGTAGGCGTGGGAGCGTGGTGGAGGCGGGGCTGTCGAGCGCCGGGGAGAGGCCAGGCAGCCGTTGGAGCCCGAGAAGAGGATGCAGCGGAGAGTGTTGGAAAGGCCACTGGCCGGAGGTTTGCTGAGGCTGGTCCGAGAGACGTCAAAGCAGAGACTCCAGGCTGGAAACTGGGACTTCCTGGTTGCCTAGTGGTTAGGACCCAAAGCTCCTAACGCAGGGGCCTGCGCTCCATCCCGGGTCCGGGAACTGAAGCCCGTGAGCTGCAGCTGAACGTCCAGCACAGCCCAGTAAAAAGCAGACCAGAAACAGCAGGCAGCTCTCAGAAGGAAGGGATGTCCAACTGCCGAAAACTGAGGATGACCTTTCCAGTGCTCCCGGGTGGCCTTCAGAGTAAGGAGACCGGCAGCTGCCATGTACCCGCGCGGTGGAGCCGAGTTGGGGCACTTACGGGAGAAGAGCATCACCGGCTGGGAATTCCGCGTCTGGGGGAATCATCCTTCAAAAGCGACAGCCAGCCAGAGATGTTTTCAGGCAACGAAATGTTTGCAGCACGTGTGTCGTGAGTGGACCTGCGGGGCCGTGTCCAGGACACGTAAGGAAATGGGGGTTGAGAAGAGAAAGCCCCCATTAAAGGTGGGCAGGAGGCTCCTGGCGCTTCAGAGGGATGGCGTCCACATGGCCTGTGAGCTTCTGGTGGGCCGCCGCATCCCTCGCTGCCCGGGAAGCAGTTCAGAGCTGCGAAGGTGAAAACACGTTGGGAGCCACACACAGTCAAGAGTCTTCTCGTGGTGAGAGCCGCTGAGATGGCCGCAGAGTTAGGAGTCTTCTCATGATGAGAATTCCTTGTGCTGAGATGGCCGCGGAGTTGGAGTCTTCTCGTGGTGAGAACTCCTCGCGCTGAGAACCGCTGAGATGGCCGTGGAGTTGGAGTCTTCTCGCGCTGAGAACTCCTCGCGCTGAGAACCGCTGAGATGGCCGTAGAGTTGGAGTCTTCTCGCGCTGAGAACTCCTCGCGCTGAGAGCCGCTGAGATCTCCATCTTGGCGACTTTCACGTGACACGGTGGCACCGCTAGCCCTGCCCCCAGAGCCTCAGGCTCAGTGGCTCCAGACTGGGGAGAGGCCCCAGTGCTGTTGGTGGTCGGATGGTGAGAGAGACATGGCGTCCCGTCTGAGAGCCCTGGTGTCTGCGCGGGCCTCCCATGGGGTCCTCGTGGCCCGAGAAGCGGCCGCCCCTGGGGCATGGTCCTGCCTACATCTGGAGAGACTGAGTTTACTCTGCGTGGACAGGGGGGCTGCGCTTCACTGCAGCTCAGGCCTCCGGAAGTGGACTCGTTGGTTAAAGAGGAGAAGGGCAAGTGGGTGCCTGGTGGGCTGTTGGAAGAGGACACTTCAGAAGGACTCGGATTCCTTGGGGGGCCTCCTGTGATGGGGGTGGGGAGCACGTGTGCGCAAGCAGGTGGCAGGCTAGGGCGAAAGCCGGTGCGTTCGTTCCCTGCCCAGTGGGTGGGGCCTGGGCCCTCTGAAGCCCCAGCCCTTGGGGGCGCTGGGGGCTGCACCTCTGGTCACAGATCTAATTGTGTCCTCACAATGACGGCTGTGAAGACCCTGGCCTGGGGGCTGCCTCTGGGCTGGACTGGGCGGGGAGGCGGGGTGGGTGGCTGCCAGCATGCTGCCGGGAGTGGGCCCCGGGGCCCTGCTGCCCTGGAGCTGAGCTTTAGCAGCCTCGCGCCCTCTGTAGGCTGGTCCCCATCTCGTGGACGGGCCCCTCCCCAGGCCCTTCACCGCCGTCACTGTCGGCTTCCCAGCTGTGGTCCCCGCACCTTCTCCTCTCGACAGCTGACGCCCTGTGCCGTCTTCTGGGGGCGTCCCACCGGGACCCAAAGGAGAGCACCGCGGCCCGGCAGCCGCTCCACCTGCACCCACGTGGGCCTGGCCTCACCCTGCAGAGGCCCCTGGCTCCCTCATCGTGCAGGGGGCCGTGGCTGTGAGGAGCGGGAAGGACTGGCCGGTGGGCGCCACTCTGGGGTCACGCGTGCTTGCTCACCCCATGCTGTTGGGTCACGAGGCCGCAGGCCCTTGGGGACCCGCCACGCCCTTTCAGCTCCTCCTCTCGTCGCCTTACTGTTCTTACACGCACAAGCAGTGAGTAACGCGGACAGAGGTCAGCGAAGGGTCCGCCGCGGGCCCCTGCCGCATGGCTGAGGAACCGGGGTGCACCCGTGCCGTCCTCAGGTGGCCTCGGGAGGAGGAGCAGACTGGAGTCCCCGCAGGTGGAGGGCTGCAGGCCTCGGGCTGCCCGGTGAGCTGGCCGCCGCGGCCAGGCTGCTCCCGCCCCGCGGGGTGGGCTGTTGCCTCTGCGCAGCTCCCAGAGGTCTGGGCTTGTGAGCGTCTGTGCACAGGGGTTTTGCCAGGGTGGATGGCGTTGCTTTCATTTGAGCCTGCGTTTTAGGACCTGAGAGCCTGATCCGATTTGAAGCCCAGGACCTGAAGGGTGATGGGAGCTGGGCTCCTGCTCTGAGGGTGCGGTTGTGTCTTGCCGCACGCAGACCCCGCAGGCCCCTCTGACCCTTTGCTCGGTGGTGGCGTTCACATCCAGAGCGTGAGGTGTGGGTGTGGTGCCAGCCGAGGACACAGCCCTGCCCTGTGCTTGCGTCCTGGTAGACGTTGGAGTGACCCCTGAAGTGCCCGAAGTCCTTCCCAACCTGCATCTGGCCTCCGACTCCAGGTATGACCTGGATGCTTGTGACATCCAGGAGAAGTACCCTGACCTGTTCCAAGTGAGCCTGGAGGTGGAGGTGGAGCCCGGAGACAGGCCCGGCTGTGCGGCCCCGCCCTGGGAGGGCGCAGGCCTGCGAGGGCTGAACCCCAAGATCCTCTTCTCCAGCCGGGAGGAGCAGCAGGACGTCCTGTCCAAGTTTGGTGAGATGTGGTGGTGTGGGCACCCCTGCGGGGCCTCCCGCAGAGGTCATCCTGGTGACCCCGCATCCGCGGCATCAAGGTGCCTCTTTCCAGAGCACTTTAGAGCGAGCGCTGGAAGCGCCCTGGTTGTGACCCTGGGGCTCCCTTGGCCACAGTACAAGTGCCTGTGTTCTTGGCTGGCTTTTTCTCCATTTTTTTATGTGAGGTATAGCTGCTGCTAAGTTGCTTCAGTCGTGTCTGAGTCTGCAACCCCATAGACGGCAGCCTACCAGGCTCCCCCATCCTGGGATTCTCTCGGCAAGAATACTGCAGTGGGTTGCTAGCTAAGTATTCCTAAAAAGCATGTGCACCTCTGTGAGCATCTGTGTGTGCACACGTGTGACCCAGGGCAGCCTCGGGCAGCTGTGGTGTCCGTCCACATCGGTTGCACTATGGGTCCTGGATGTGCAAGCTCGTCCCAGCCCTGGGCCTGGTCCCAGAGCCCTGAGTGGGCGGCCTGACACCCCCTCTTCCTGCAGGGAAGCCGGAGCTCCCCAGGCAGCCTGGGTCCACCGCACAGTATGATGCCGAGGCCAGGCCCGCGGATGCCGAGCCCCCCGAGCCAGACTCGCCGCATGGCAGCGTGGATGCCGACCACTTCCTGCACACGTTGGACTGGCGGGGTGGGTCAGCGGGCCTGGCTGCCCCTGGGGGCCCCCCTCGGCGCCCCCTCGTGCCGAGCCGCAGTCGTCTTGGTGTCGTCTCTGCAGAGGCCCGGGACTCCACCACAGGCCCAGAGGGCCGCCTGGCTGAGGAGGGTTCCTGTGCCGTGGCTGAGGACGGCTGTGCGAGCGAGCCATCCGACGAGGAAGCCCCGACGCCCTCTGCGGAGAGTGGGGACACGGGCGATGAGGACACGCCCAACCCCGCTGCACCGCAGGAGGACAGTGTGGACCTCCTGGGGCTGCACGCAGAGGCGGGGCCCGCACCTGCCCCCCAGGCTCCTGGCGGCCCCCCCAGCAACGCAGACCTGCTCAGCTGCCTGCTTGGGGCCCCGGGCCCCACTCCGGAGGGCGCTGCGGGGGGCCTGCTCGACGGGGACGCGGCCCTGCTCTTCAGCAGCCCAGCCCCCGCGCCTCGCACCCAGGCCACCGCCCCGGCCGGTAGGTGCTGCTGCTGGGAGGGCTGTGCCATTCAGGCACCTCGAGCCATCGCGTGGCGGCGCTGGTCAGCGCTAAGCCCTGCACTTGGGGCCCAGGTGCCTGGGGAGGGTCTTCCCGGGGTTGGCGCCTGGGCTGAGTGTGCATGTCGGTGCCCGCGCTCACACCCACCTGGGCTGAGTGTGCATTGCCGTGCCCGAGCTCATGCCCGCCCACTCGGTGTCGCTGCAGCTGACCCGTTCGGCCCACTCCTGCTGCCGCCCGACACGGATGCCGACCCCAGCTTGCAGCCCGACCTCTTCGGGGAATTCCTCAATTCAGCCGCCCCAGCCGCCCAGCCCACGCCCTTCCCCTCCACCCACAGCGCTCCACCGCAGGCCTGCAGTACCGACTTCCTGTGTCTGGGTGAGGGTGGCCTCTGCTCCTGGGTGTGGGGCGGGCGGGCACAGCCTCAGGTCCTCCCTCCCCCGGAGCGGGGGTGCAGCCGGTGTCCGCACCGTGCACCCGGCTGGGTTCAGGGGGTGGGAGGCAGGTTTGGGGGTGTCGGTGTGTGGCTGGCTGCAGCGAGAGGAGGCCCCTGGAGAACCTCTCAAGTGAAGAGCCAGACGCTGGTCTCAGCACTGCCCTCAGAGTCCCCACTTGCTGACCCTGCACGCCCTGTCCTCAGCCCGAGGGAACCAGTCAGAGGGTGGCCCAGAGGGTATGAGCACAGCCTGCGGGGCCTCGGTGCCCAGGAGAGCCCGGAGGCCCCCTGCCCAGCCACCCGAGCAGGAGATGGGGGCGCCCTGTGGGCCGAGCTCACAGCCAGCCTGTCCTTGGGGCCCCAAGAGCCCGTGTGAGGCTGTGTGTCTGCCCCGCCGGGGACCCTCAGAAAGCGCCACTGTCCTCCCAGGGGACCTGCCCGCCGAGCCCACCAAGATGACGGCCTCTGCCAGCCACCCCGACCTGCTGGGAGCCTGGGACGCCTGGGCTGAGGCGCCGGCCCCCACGTTGGCTGCAGACGGTTAGTGGGGAGACTGTGCCCTCCCCGAGGAGGGGGGTCAGGAGCGGGGCCCAGCCCCTCCCTGCCATACTTGGGGCTGGTTCTGAAGTTTTTACCCCCGACTGTTCCTTAGCGCCTCTTGCAGGGCCGCCGGGAGGCTGCAGGCTGTCCTGGTCTGCCCTCCTGGGGCCAGGAGGGCGCCTGGCCTCTCACTGGTCATGTGTGTCCTCTAGGAGGTGCCTGCACTGAGCTTTGCTCTGGAGGCAGCGGTGTGTGTGAGGCCCGTGACCCGTGCCCTCTCAGTTCTGTCTGTCTGCGGGCCGCGACTTACAAATGTGTGTGTGCACATCTAGTCGCCTCAGTCGTGTTTGTCTGTGACCCCGTGGGGGTCCTCTGTCCATGGGGTTCACCAGGCAAGAGTCTTGGAGTGGTCACCGTACCCTCCAGGGGGTCGTCCCAACCCAAGGATCAACCTGGGTCTCTCTGGGCCCCTGCCCTGGCAGGCGTGCTCCTTACCCCTGCGCCACCTCGGAAGCCCGTCCCAGAGGGGCCTCTGGTGGCCTCACAGGCTGCCAGCTCTTTCACTTTGACTTTTCATTACGAGTGAGGCTGATTGCTGTGTGTGGGGCTTCTTTGTGTTTCTTTTGAGAACTGCTCCACACTCTTTATTTCTCTGAATCAGAGGCTCAGCCTTTTCTGTTTAGTTGATGAGAGCTCTTTCTGAGCTGCCGTCATTTGTGATGACCTCACAGTGACTCCTCAGTGACCCAGGGGTTGGGGCAGGACAGTCTGTAGAGTTACAGAGAGCGTGAGAAGGCGCACTCACGCTCTGGATGGGCTCCGAGGGGCGGCAGGTGGGCCCAGACGGTTTGCACGGGCGGTCAGGGGAGTGCCCCACGGAGCCTGGGGGGCAGCTCCGCTGCACGTGGCCTTGTCCCACGTGAGGTGACCACACCCGGTGAGGCCTTCAGCACATGAGCTGGGGCGGAGGCTGTGCCGCTCCAGTGCATGGGCTCTGATGCCCTTGCCCTTCACCAGGCCCCTTCTTCTCTCCTGGAGACCATCCGGCCCCTTCTGGCCTTCCGGCCAGCCAGACCAAGCCTCAGAGCCAGGACCCATTTGCAGACATCGGTGACCTCAGTTCCGGCCTCCAAGGTAACCTGACGGCCACCTGAGGCACGTGGGGAGCACCAGGCCTCTCTGGGGGGGTCTGACCCACTGAGGCCATGGGGATCACCAGGCCTCTCTGGGGGGAGTCTGCACCCCCCTGAGGCCATGGGGAGCACCAGGCCTCTCTGGGGGGCTGAGCCCCTGAGGCCATGGGGAGCATCAGGCCTCTCTGAGGGGAGTCTGTACCCCCTGAGGCACGTGGGGAGCACCAGGCCTCTCTGGGGGGAGTCTGCACCCCCCTGAGGCCGTGGGGAGCACCAGGCCCCTCTGGGGTCTGGCCCCTGAGGCGCGGCCTCCCCTGGCCCCCCAGGGCCCAGCAACAGCGGGAGGTGGCCCTCTGCCTCCTCTCACAAGCTTGTCACCAAGACAACGCCAGGAGCTTCCAGAGCAGGCGGAGGAGCTGGCCCAGGGGCCAGCTGGGGGCCGCCTCAGCCCAGGATGGTGGGACCCGCCTGCCCTGCCCGGGGTGCGGGGCTGGGGCGCAGAATTCACCACGCCACTGTCCTTTCTGAGAAGCCCTCTAGGGACGCTGGGTCTTTGGAGTGCGTGCGTCTCATCCCTTGGCAGTTGGGAAGCATGTGGGATTTGGGGTGAGAGTCACATTCCCAGGCGCCCTCTGAGCTCCCCGAGGCTTCGCTGCCTCCCTGAACACGCTCCTGGCACCGCGGGCGTGTCCTGGGCTCTTCGAGGCAGGGCTGCCTAGGGCCTCTCGGGCTCTGCCTGTGGTGGAAAGGACCTCTCAGGATCCGGGGCGCCCGTTCTCAGGGTGGAGCCCCACCTTCAGCCCGGCACTGTGACCCCAGACGCCCATCACACCCCCCTCAGAAAACAGTCCTGCGTGAAGCTCATGGCACTGCAAGGAGAAACAGGCCCGCGTTTTAGCTGGAGACCTCAGCATCCCTGTGTCAGCACAGATGGAGCCACCAGACGGAAGGCCAGCGAAGCTGTGGGCCTCCACAGGACGCTGCCCAGCAGCAGGACACAGGCCTTCCGCACCCAAGCAGCCGCCAGGAAAGGCCACGCACTGGGCCGCGAACGACCCTCAGCGAAAGGACGGAGACCACACAGAGCGCGCCGCTCCCCGACCGGCAAGGCCCAGCGCGGAGTCGGTGACAGTGGGACAGCTCAGAGATCGCGCTCTTCAGAACTGAATGACAGGTTACGTGGCAAGTCTTAAGGGAAGTAAAATTGTCAAACAAGGAAAATGGAAATGAGGGCACCACACAGCCAAGTGTGAGGCGTGCCGCTGAAGCGGTGCCGGGAGGGAGGCGCGCGGCACGGAGCCTGCAGCTTGGAGAAGAGGGGACGGCTCACTGGGGTTATGAGTTCTCAGCTGAAGATGCTTGTGAAGCAGGGTATGCTCAAGGAAAGTGGGAGGAAAGGGATGACGAAAAGCCCAGATCGGTGAGAAAGAGGAGAAAACTTGAGGAGGTGGGCTGACCCCAAACGTCAGTTCTCTGAGGAGGTCAGTACAGCTGACAAATCTCTCCGAAGATGGATTTAAGAGAGAGGTCAGCACGAGGTGTCCACAGAGCCTGGAGGCGCCAAAGGAGGACAGACTTGCGACCTCAGCCCCACGTCCGGGCCTGCTGTGCGGGGCGCGGGGAGGCAGGCTGTAACCATGTAACAGACCCGGAGAGGGTCTGTAACCATGACAGACGTGAGCTCAGTTAGAAACCGCTCACGGAGGAAGTCTCCAGGCCCCGCTGGATTCACTGGAGAATTTTACCAAGTGTTTGAAAAACGCCAGTTCTGCACGGTCTTTCTCGGAATTAGGAAGAGGAGGGAATATTTTGCAGTTGGTTTTATGAGGCTGACATCACTCCGATACCAAAACCAGATGGAGACAGTGCAGAATAAAGCCAGAGGCCCCGAGGCAGCGTTACTCACAGACCAGCGCGAGAGCTCACCAAGGCCAGGCAGCGCTTGTCCCAGAAGGCACGGCTGGCTCAGCACCCTCAGACCCACAGGCAAGGCCCACGTTAACTGGCTCCAGAGGGGAACTGTGTGATCGTACCCATGGTGGAGAAAAGGTGTCCGCGGAGTCCAGTCCCACTGTGGGGAGCACCCCTGGCAGGCCAGCGGCTCACAAGTCTGTAGACTTGAGCCAACGCATCTTCAGAGTCCTGCTGCCCGCCTCACGCTGGGTTTCGAAAGACCGCACGCTCCCTGGGGCTGACCCCGGCAGTGCATGCAGGTAGGAGAGGTCAGAAGGGACAGGCCTGTGGCTGTGTGCAGACAGTGCTGTCTGCCTGGGAAAGCACTTCAGGTCCCAGGACGTGGGAGCAACAGACACACCAGGGCTGTTCCTATTCGCTGGCATCGCCTGCAGGGAGCCCCCAGTTCAGAGCAGCGCTGTCTACAGTCCCCACAAAAGGAGGAAGAAGGAAACTTGCAGATCTTACCGAGCAGGCCCCGGACTTGTGAAGCTAGGAAACCGATGAGGACAGAGGTCGGGGAGGCCTCGGAGACTAGCTCGCCGCCCAGTGACCAGCACGGGGAAGGCTCTCCGGCAGTGCTCAAGGGATCAGCTTAGTCGGCTTCAGACGGACTCACTGTAGAATTTATCGGAGAGCTGGGGGGGAGGTGGTCTGTTCAGCCCACCAGGCCCTGGCGGACTCTAGCTACTGGAATTAGCCCCCATGGTGTGGGCGGGACAGACACACGGGTCCCAGGGCAGGATGGAGGAGCTGGAAGACCGCGCTGCAAAGCCATTCGAAGTGCTGGGCGAGGAAAGTGGCCTCGCCCTGAACTTCACACCTTCAACAGCAAGTAAGTGGCCACTGCTCAGAAGCGGCTGTGGATTTCTAAAGCCTTCAGAGGAGAACAGAAAGGCGTGTCACCCGGACTGTGATCCACAGAGAAAAGTGGGTAGATTGGACTTAGAAGACTTGGCTGTGCTGGAGGCTGTCGGCAGGAGGAGAAGCTAGGTGGGGAGATGGCTCTGACCACACGCACCGCCAGCTCCCGCACGTGTCGGGGCAGCAACAGCGAAGCAGAGCCGGGTGCGTCCGCCGTGGGGGTGAGCAAGCGACGAAGAGGCCGGCAGCCCCGCCCCATGCCGGGGGCTCTGCCAGGCGCAGAGTCGCGTGCGTGGCGCCCCATGGACCCGAGCCCCTGCTGGTCACCCAGAGGCACACGCGGGCTACCCGGGGGTCCGGCCCCAGCGCACACGGCCGCCACTCAGATGGAACCGCCGGAGCCCTTCACGGCACGTCCACCCGCCAGGCTGCTGGCAACGAGGGGCAGCTGGGCGTGTCCTGGGTGAGAAGAGCCCATCGCAAAGGCCGCATGTCCTGTGATTCCACTTCTAGAAAGTTCTTGAGATGATGGTCACGGGTCAGAAAACAGGGATGTCTTGACCCTGCTGCTTGTGTGAATTTGTGCACATGTGAAGTGGCCAAGGACCATACATGTGCCACGCAGCCTGCCCATGTGTGCCAGTCGGGGGCTGGGGGCTCTGGGCACTGGTTTTGAGCTTCCTGGACTGGGTCCTGCGTGTGAACGTGTGGGGAGGGGAGCCCGCCGGGCACCAGCTCAACACGGCCTGTAGTGGCTGCTGACCTGGGGCACGGTTCCCAAGGGCTGAGCACCGTAGGAGCCCATGTGGGCCGTCACTGACGCTCCCACGGGAACTGTCTCCCCAGGCTCGCCTGCTGCAGCTGCTCCTGGGGGCTTCGGTTCCAAAGCAGCCCCCCCTCCCAAGGCCAGCGGCTCCTGGCAGACAAGTCGGCCCCCAGCCCAGGGCACCCCATGGCCCCCCCAGGCCAAGCCGTCCCCCAAAGCCAGTGTACAGCCGAGGCCTAACTACACCTCCAGCTTTAGTGTGGTCGGCAGCCGGGAGGAGCGGGGGGTCCGCACCCCCAGCTTCGGTGAGTCCCCCCTACCCCGGCCCCATGAAGGGAGTACAGCAAAGCCCCGTCTCGTCTTGTCCAGCTCAGTTCAGTCCAGGGGAAGGGCGTTGAAAAGAGACTCCACCGGTGGGAGCCCCTTGGGACGGAAGTTCACGGTTTCAGACCTTGTGTCTGAGTGATCTCTGCCCCTCTCAGGCACTTCAGGCGGCCAGGCCACGCTGTCTGGGAGCCTTCTCTGCCTTGCTGGCCAGGCAGCGGTGGCCGGGTCAGGCCTGACTGCAGCACTCTCCTTGGGGGGGTCCCGACACCTGCCACGATGCCGCCTTCCCTGGCGAGCCTGCAGCTTGGGCAGCTCCGTCGGCCACGGCCCGTCTCCTTGCTGTGCCTCCGTCCGAGGGGTCCTTGAGCCCCTGCCCAGCACGGAGAGGCGAGCGGGCTGCCTGGGCGCCCCTGACCGTCCGCTCACCTGCAGGTCCAAAGCCGAGGGTGTCAGAGAACGATTTTGAAGACCTGCTGTCCAACCAGGGCTTCTCCTCGCGGGCCGACAGGAAGGGGCCGCGGACCATCGCGGAGATGAGGAGGCAGGACCAGGCCCGGGACTCAGATCCGCTGAAGCTGAAGGTACGGGGGGAGGGCTGCAGCCAGGTGGCTGCCGGCTCAGACGTGAGGACCTCTGTGTGGCACGCTGTGGGGAGGGGCTTCCGTCCGCCTTTATTGCTCTTCTGAGAGCCTTGGGGTGAAAGATGAGTCGCCCCCAAGGGGCTGGGATGAGAGGCTGCTGCTTGTTAAGCTTCTCGCTCCTCTGAGACCAGCCAGGTGTGACTCTGGTCAGGGTCTGACCTGCAGAGACCCTAGGGTGATGGACATCTGTGTGCCACACCCCGGCCGTCGGCGGACAGGTGGGGGGCGGGGCCGCGGGGTCCTCTGAGGGGACCCCCTGGAGTCCAGCCTTGTTCCACCAGGTGCTGGGGCCCCAGGCTGGGAACAGGTGGAGGCTGCGCCGGCAGGTCGTCTGGACGTTCTGCTGAGGGCGGGGTCCCTGGTTCCACACGCCAGTCTCGTCCACGTCCCGTTCGTCCAGACCTGGGGACATGTTGGCCGTGCCAGGGGGGTCAGTGCAGAAACGGGGCCACGCGCCTCACGGTCAGAGCCTGGCTCTGTGTGGCTCACGCCAGCTGTAGGGCTGGTGCAGGCCGGGGCCCAGCGCCCCTCAGTGGCACCTCCTCTCCCGCAGCTTCTGGAGTGGACGGAGGGCAAGGAGAGGAACATCCGCGCGCTGCTGTCCACGCTGCACACGGCGCTGTGGGACGGCGAGGGCCGCTGGGCGCCGGTGGGCATGGCCGACCTGGTGACGCCCGCGCAGGTGAAGAGGCACTACCGCCGCGCCGTGCTGCTGGTCCACCCTGACAAGGTGGGTGTGGGCGCCGGGGTGGGGTCCCCCGACAAGGCAGGCATGGGCGCCGGGGTGGGGGTCCCCCGACGAGGTGGGCGTCCCCCGGACAAGGTGGGCGTGGGCGCCGGGGTGGGGTCCCCCGACAAGGCAGGCGTGGGCGCCGGGGTGGGGGTCCCCGGACGAGGCGGGCGTGGGCGCCGGGGTGGGTGGGCGCAGGGAGAGGCCGCCCTCACGCGCCGCCCGCCCGCAGGCCCGGGGCCAGCCCTACGAGCAGTACGCCCGGATGATCTTCATGGAGCTCAGCGA
>SJYA01003379.1:5007-34570 GCA_006410615.1 Neotragus moschatus
TATTGTAGGAGTCATTCAGACAGAGATGGCCGAGAAAGGGTTGAGGAAGGCATTCGAGGCACAGCGAATTCTTAAGGTCACTGAGGTGTACAGGAACTAGGCATCGTGCTGAAGTTTACATGTCTAGTGAGTAGCAGAGCAGAGCCCAGATTTAACTCCATGTGTCTAATTAGGTCCAAAACCTGTGCATCTGCACATAAGCACCTCCTGAAGGCCAGCCTGAGGAGTTTGGCCATATCATGGAAAAAATGGGATACCTTACAAAGGTAATGGAGAAGACTTATATGAAGGAAGCAGTGTTCTAGGAAGATAAATGTAGTGGCCATGTGCTAGCTGGATAAGCAATGTCAGAGGCTAGAAATAGAAGACCAGTTGCAAGACAGTGTAAAAGCCTAGTCATAAACGATTTAGGACCCATTTACTGTTTGCTGAGCTACTGCTGTTTACTTCCTCTATCATAATTTTGATCAGAGTTGTATTTTTCAAAGTTGGTCTTTACCCGCTAATCTGTAAGCTTGCTTATGATGGGGACTGTGTCTCTCTTATTCACTGCTTTATCTTCACTGCCCACACAGTCCCAGGCATGTAATAAATACACAATAAATACTCGTTGTTTGGATGAATGAATGTGAATGAAGGACAATGAAACAAGATTTGAAATAGTTCGCCTGAGATAATGTAGATAAACATTGAAAACATTAGCAGAACAATGGTAACAGCTGCCATTTCAGGAGGAGCTCTTGAGCTAAGCAAGTATTTTAACTAAATTTCCTCAATTCATCTTTATAGCCTCTATGGAAAATAGGCCCTGTTATCAATCCTAGTTTATAGCTAAGGAGAGTCCCTTTAAGCAGGTGTAGAATGGAGCATGATGACTGTAATTAACAACAGCCAATGGTATATTTGAATGTTGGTTAGAGAGTAGATGTCAAATGTTCTTGTTCTTGTCTTGTCATGCAAAAAAGGGTAACTGGCAGTCACAGAAACGTTAATTATTCTTATTGTGGCAGTCATTTCACAATATGTATATGCTTGAAATCATCACATTGGACGTCTTAAACTTACACAGTGTTATTCATCAGTGGTATCTCAAGGAAGCTGAAAAAGAAGGCATAGAATGGCTGGCCACATCACCAGAGCAAACTGAGCCAGCATGTGAATTGAAACCACGTCTGATTTGTTCAAGAGCACCCTGTTGAGAAATTGGGAGACCATGAAGATTGAAGCTGGGAAATAAGACAAGGGAGACTCTGCTCTCTCCCTTTTGACTTACTGGTCTGTGATTTGGAAGATTTTGGTTTTAGATGTCTTTTGAGGTACCAGCAGTACAGCCCAGTACAGATGAGATTCCTGGCGGATGATACCAAAATGGGCTTAGGTGAGAATTCAGGCTAGGGGTAGAAATTCAGCAGCCAGCAGCATGAGGGCAACAGGTGAGACCCAGAGAAGCTTTTCAAGACAGAGAATGTAGAATGTTAAACCCACAGGCCCAAAGCCTCCACCTGGGTTGTTAAGTGAACTCAGTAGACTAGCCGATGAAGAGGAGCTGACAAAGGGTGTGTCTTCCCCAAGATCAGGTGCCTTGAGTAGCCTACATGGAGACTCCAGAGCAGTTGGAGGAGAGCCTGGCAGGCAGACGCTCATCTCTCCCCCAGCTGGGCTTCTGGGTAGGGAGCAGGCCTTACAGTCTTGTTTGCCAGGGTTGAAGCAGAGACCCTGGGAGCTTTTTCTCCTAACAGTTCTTCTAAAGGGAAATTCTGTGACAGAGCCACTAACACTTCCAAAATAAGTTTCACTTTTGGGAGATCCAGGAGAAGTCTGGAACGTCCATACAGAGCTGAATGGGGACTTCTGTGCTCCCTTCAGACTGTGTACTTACTGGGCTCCTTGAAGGGGCAAGATGAATTGCAGCCTTGGGAGCTCAGTGAGGGGGAATTGGAAGAAGGAATGGTTTTTATCTGTGTTTCATGTTGCCTAGAGGTCACATGGTCTTTGAGTGTCCTGGCAGAAGTCCTGAGAGAGGGACTCACGCATTGTCCTTGCTACCATTAGGCATGTATGAACATCCTGATGCTGTTGCTGCTGAGAGAATTACTGAATCGTGATTTCTCTGTGCTCTTTGTTTTTGGAACTTACAAAAGTGATCTTGCAATCTTCCTGGATGCTACATCCATCCATCAGAGAACAGAATTGCCTATCCCCACAGTACTGGTGCCTGCCCCGCCATCCACCTGGGCAATATGGCCCTATGTGCTCACTCTTGGCTCCACTCTTAAATTTTTTTTTTTTTTTTGCTTTATGTTTTGAGTGGTTCCTGGGCTTGGATTTTCATGATGAAATTGACTAGAGGGTATCCCTAGAAGAATCACTTCTTCAGTCTGTTTCCTGCAAGCCACTTAGGACATATAATAGAAGGGATCCAAGGAGCTGATGATCATGCCAGCTGGACCATTACATTCCGTAGACTGAGACAGAAATAGATGCTTTCAAGTTGCTAATAGCTTACCAACTGCTTATGTAGCTATATTCATGGTGAGCTCTCCTCACTGTGGTTCCACTGCCAGGAGGAAGGAAGAAAAAGCCCAGGGCTCACTGAAACTCACAGTGGGCAAAATAGTAGAGCAGCTCCACACAAATGACCCTTTCACTTTCATATCTGAACCCACAATCTCACTCTGCCCGTCTTTGCTCTTCAGTGGTGGGCAATCCAAGGGAACATACTCCACACTCACCTTAGCCTGCAACACCATCAGTCACCTGGTTGCCTAAAATCAGAGTCTGCCTGGACTTGGGATGTGGCGTTGGCAAAGAGTATAGGGCCGCATTATCATCTGAGAGGCATATGAGTCATCATGGTTTAGCTTTCCAGTACCTAGTTGTTCTTCCATTGTGACTGAAAAGAATACTGATCCACAGGGTCCAAGAGAGATAGTCCTGTGCTCTTTGTTCCCTCGATCTTTTCTGTTTTACTTCTACCATGTTGTGTGTGTGCTAGGTGGCTTCATCTTCTCTGAGGGGTGACAAGTAGATCCAGGGTTGTTAAAAAGAAACAAACATGTTATTGGACTAAACACAGATGCACACACAGCTGCTGGAATCTCAGCAGTGGTCAGACGTACCCTAAGAATCTGAGCCAAAGTAGCTCTGGCCATGTTTCCTGCCCAGGAGCCATATTCATTTGGCAAAGCGGTGGGAGTGTTTTGAGGCTGGCTGCCATTTTGTGGCTAGGTGCCAGTGTTGTGAAACACTCTGCATTGAGTGGGACATCCTGCTCCACTGGGAAGTATCCAAGCCCTAATCCCATACAGTTGTCCCTATTGGGAGATTCTGAAGCAGAAACTGGTGAGGGGGTATGGGCAAGTTTTATGGAATTTTTAAAGTTATGAGAGATTTCAGAGAAGTGGCTAAAGTAGTGCTTTTCAAAGTATAGTTTCTATATCATCTATGTCAGAATTGCCAGGAGTACTTATTAAACACATTCTCAACCCCACCCAAGACCTGGGAAAACAAGAGGCTGAGGGCTAAACTGCTGCTGTTGCTGCTGCTAAGTCACTTCAGTCGTATCCGACTCTGTGCGACCCCATAGACGGCAGCCCACCAGGCTCCCCTGTCCCTGGGATTCTCGAGGCAAGAACACTGGAGTGGGTTGCCATTTCCTTCTCCAATGCATGAAAGTGAAAAGTGAAAGTGACATCGCTCAGTTGTGTCCGACTAGTAGTGACCCCATGGACTGCAGCCTACCAGGCTCCTCCGTCCATGGAATTTTCCAGGCAAGAGTACTGGAGTGGGGTGCCATTGCCTTCTCCAGAGGGCTGAACTAATTGACATAGAGCCAGGCTACAGTCCACGGGGTCAGATACTTAGTGACTAAACCCCCACTTCCAGGGAGATAGAAAGAATCCTTATTTATTCTACTTTGAAAATATTTAGAATCTCATTGTTTTTAAACAAAAGTCTGGTCTCAAAGGCCTTAAAAAGTCAATCTACAAAATACAGTCTACAAAGAGTCAATAACCTATGAGAAGTTCCTTTTCTAGTAATCAAGGAAACTCAAATTAATAAAATATCTATTTTATATTTATCATATTGGCAAAGATGATTTCTTCATTTATCTGTATTTTACTGGTAGTACGGGTTTTTGAAGAAAATTATGTCAAGACTGGCATTCAAGTACATTGCTGTTGGAAGTGTACATCTAAATGATCTTTCTAGAAACCGCTTTGACCAGATGTATCCAAAGCCTTAAAATGCACATATCCTTTCAAGTTGTAATTCTACATCTAGAGCAAAGAGTAAGTTATTTTACTGTTATTTGTGGTATTTTGTTTACAAATCGTGTCTTCTTATTTATTACAACAGAAATGGAAAAAACCTAAATGTTTAACATTAGAAAATAGTTTGATAGCATATTACATGGTCACTTAAATTTCAATCATATGATAGATTTTAACAACATGGATAGTGCCAATTGTAGACTGAGATATCAAAGTTTCAACTATAATCATATGAGGAAAATTAACAATATGTAGAAAAAGGAACTGGAGGAAAAAAATGCCAAGATGTTAGCAATCTTTAATTGACTGGTTTTTGTGTAGGTGTTTGCTTCTTTATGCTTTTCCCAATTTCCCACAATGGGCATGTGAAACTTTAAAGGGTAGAAGTAAGTTAATTTAAATATACCTGTGGTAAAAGATCCCCTGGAGGAGGGCATGACAACCCACTCCAGCATTCTTGCTTAAAGAATCTCACAGACAGAGGAGCCTGGCAGGCTACTGTTTTTAGGGTTGCAAAGAGTCAGACAGAAGCGACTCAGCACGTGGTAGAAACTGTAGGCAGGAAAGAATGAAAAGTCCTTTTCAATTACCCTTCAGCAGTGTGAGGTGGGATAGGGATCATAGATTTTATTTAACATAATCTGATCAGCTCTGACCACCAGCTTATACCAATAGAGCATTATCTAAAAAGGAAATTTGTTAGTGCTCACTTTCCCTTCCTGGGTACATTCCATTACTGGTTTCATATTGACTTAGCACGTGTCATTCCTGATGGAAAGGTGGTTGGAATGGAGTATACTTGGGTAGTAGTGATAGTTAGGCTTTTTAAAATTTTAATTTACATTTCATGAATATAAAATAAATTGGATTGACCAGAACATTTCAGTAAGGCATCAGGAACTTTGCAAATGAATATCACTCTTTTGTTTACTTTTTTTTTTTCTGAATATGCCATTTGCATTCTATTCCCTTGAGTTATTTATTGTTTGTAGCCCTCATAGAATTGCTAGATTAAATTTCTCTAGTGCTATTTGTGAATACTGTACAGACGCAATAAAATACTTATGGGGTCATGTTGGCAGGAAGAACTCGATTTCCAATAAAGAAAAAGCAACTAAAAGTATTCAGTAAATTCAAAACCACCAAGACCACATTAATTCCAATTGGAAGCTGAGCTTTAAAATGTGAACCATCAATAAAGAGTACATTTAGAAGACACTGACTGCACATTTATATAATATGGCTTTACAAATTCCCAGGAAAATTGGAGTGAGTTTCTGTAAATAACAAGACTTGGTACACTAGGGAATTACCAAAGTAAATAGGCTATAGGTAGTATGTCATAACATGTGCTTTACTCATTTCTTCACTAAAGGGAGTTAGATTCTAATTATTTGTGAAACTGTCACTACATCTTTAATAATAACAACCGGGTCTTCATAATCAAATACCTCTTTGACTCTGCTGTGAACATGGGCCTCATAAGTAGGCTACAGAAGCCCAGATGTGGTTTTCCTTCTTGCTCTTTTTTTTAGTGAACTATTGAGTCTGAGGATTAGTCATAAGGACCTGGAAGAAGATTCTTCCAATCAAATATGTAAAATTACTAAGATGTTTCTATGCTATACTAAATAGAATTTAGAGGATAACGGGACATCAAGGGAGCAAACTTCAAACACATATTCACCCCCTGATTGTGGCAGAGACTAAACAACAGGCATTGCTGCCTTTGCTTGAGGAAGTGAAAGACACAATTCAGGCTAAACTGGCCAGATCACTGTCACAGTCAGTGGCTTACCAGCCTTCCTGCTGGATTGAACTGATAGTCTTTTATTTTGTAATGATGTGACAGTCATTGGGACCACTTAGATTGTCACTGTTATAATACAGTCTCGGCCATAGCTTCAATTTATAATTATATGATATTCACTTTGATTTTCACAGACCCATTTTTCTTATGAAATATTCCTGGAATATTCACACCATTTGAAAATATCTCCTTAGAATAGTTATGTAAATATGCAGGGAATATAGTATAGGACCTGAGTCTTCTCTCCATACCCCTTAGGTCCCAGTGCATTTCAGAATATGGAACTGTTTTGGAAAACAAAAGTGAAAGTTGTTCAGTTGTGTCCAACTCTTTGGGACCCCATGTGCTATACAGTCCATGGAATTCTCCAGGCCAGAATACTGGAGTGGGTTGCCTTTCCCTTCTCCAAGGGATCTTCCCAACCCAGGGATCGAACCTAGGTCTCCCACATTGCAGGTGGATTCTTTACCAGCTGAGCCACCAGGGAAGCCCAAGAATAAAGGAGTGGGTTGCCTATCCCTTCTCCAGGGAATCTTCCAGACCCAGGAATCAAACTGGGATCTCCTGCATTCCAGGTGGATTCTTTACCAGCTGAGCTACCAGGGAAGCCCCAAACAATAAATATTAAATATATATATATATATATATATATGAAAATGAAAGGTAATAACTAATACTATGAAACAGAAGCTATTCCTAGCATCCTGACCTCACACCCAACTCAGTCACTTCTTGTGGGTTTCCTATGCCTAGGCCTTTTTATTAGCTCAGGTTGTTCCCTGGTCCAAAATGCTCTCCATCCTCTGCTTTACTTATTCTTAAGCATTCTTCAGCTCTACTTCTTCCATGAAGCCTTCTCTTACACCTGCTGTTTATAGTGATCCTTGCTCTGCTGACATCCTGTAGGTCTTGTCCTCGGTGCCATCAATCCCTACTTATTCTCTGCTACATGTGATACATATATATGTGTGAATAAATAAATATATAATACTCACATACATTATTTGCTTTTGGATAGGCAGTGTATCTGTACCACTCCAAATTGTCATCTTGCTCATTTTATAAGGTTCAGAGAGGTTAAGTAACATGCCCAGGGCTACATAGTTCATTAGTGGTAAAACCAAGATTGAAACTCAGTTCTCATATGAATTCACAGTCTATATTCTTTCAGTTCAGTTCAGTCACTCAGTCGTGGCGGACTCTTTGCGACCCCATGAATCGCAGCACACCAGGCCTCCCTGTCCATCACCAATTCCCGGAGTTCACCCAAACTCATCTCCATCGAGTCAGTGATGCCATCAGTCATCTGATGCTCTGTCGTCCCCTTCTCCTCCTGCCCCCAATCCCTCCCAGCATCAGAGTCTTCTCCAGTGAGTCAACTCTTATTCTTTACTCCTACACTACTGGATATTAATCTATGCCTTAAAAGAACTGACACTCTAAATGGGAAAATAAGAGTCTGACATCATGTATCTTCTTTTTATGGACTGAATGTTTGTGGCCCCTGGAAATTCATGTGTCCTAATGGTATTAGGAGGTAAAGCCTATCAGTATCTTATATGCCACTTGGCACAGTGCTTGACACATAACAGGCACTACAAAAATATTTGTAGATGGAACAAATTCTGGACTGATCTCAGACCCTCACTGTGCTGAAATATTTATGTATTGATAAAATAAGTTCCAAAGATAGAGGTATTACCTGTTTCCATCCTGTGGAAAATGAGTGGATTACCAATACATAGTCATATTCAGTCGCTTCCTCCACTCTGAGACCCCAAAGCCCAATTTTTGCCTTAACACCATGCCAGACTTTTCTCTATTCTAGCCTTGATATACAATTATAAACAAGGATATCACCATAATAACTCTGTTCCCTGGCATATGAATGAGAATGATTTTTCTTGGAGTTCTCCATCCCTGCTGCTTGGAATTCTTTTGTCATTTTCTTAATGGGCCTGTTCAAGAGAACTGGGCTGCTGGATATGTTGTGAAAGCCACAGGTATTGTCTTCTCTGTCACCAGGGGGATCCGATGGGTTTTCCTTTTGTATGGTTCTAAGGAGATACTCTTCTAATCTTGGAGAGACTGCTTGTTGTTACCCTTGGGATTTGTCATGGTGGCATCAAATCAAAGGGCTTTTGTAGTGTTCGGAGGAAAAAACAAACATTCTTGCTGGGAGGCACCTTTGAGACCATCTGGTCGAAATTCCCATCTAAAGGCAGGGACCGTGTTTGCCTTGTTTCAGTTTGCATCCCCAGTGTATAGCAATATGCTTGGTAAAGAGTAGGTATGTGATAGACGTCTACTGATCAAATGAATATTTTGCAAGTGGAAGACTGTAAAATCTTTATGTTGGCCTATTTTGATTTGTGCATTCTCCTCTGTACTCCAGCAAAGAAAGTATTTTCTTTCTACCTGTTTCCCCATCCTGGATTATTCAGCCCTGTTCTCTAGCCCCACACATCCATAATTTTCCCCATTAAAGTACTTGCTATACAGTAATGTGTCTCTTGATTTCTGCCCTTGCTCTCATTCCTGTGGTTCTATGTTTGTGTTGTATTCTCAAGTGATGAGAATAGAGCTGAGCTGATGCTTGATGCTCGATGCTCAGAAAATATTAGTTGGATTAATGACTTTAATGCCCATGGTGGACAGCAAAAACAATGACAGTGCCATGCATCACATTTCTATAACACAGATTTTTTGTGGACAAAGACATCTGAAGAATGGTGGCATTCATGGGACTGCTGCCACGAGAATGATCAGTCATAGACTTTCTCCATTTGGAACATAGGAACAATAATAATAGTGAAATCCCTGGAAGGTTGTAGAAGTTCAGTGGAAATATACTCTACAGGGATCTAGCTCATGATTTTTGTAGTTGCAGAAGAAGTTTGTTTCCTCCCACCCCCATTACTATGAGCAGGCAGGATGGCCCTGGCTTGGGAAGCAAGCACAGCCAACTCCTTCCCTTCCCTTTCTCACCATTTTTGCTAAGCCAAACAATGTGCTAAAAGCCTGCCATCAGCCTGAGATGAAAACCTGCTGAACAGAGGCCTTAGAGGATCAGAACAGTTGAGGATTCAACAAGGTTCTAAGCAAGCTGGAGAAATGAAAGTCAGGGGGCTTGAATGAATGCTAGAGCAGAAGAAATGGTGTGGGTCCAAGGACAAGAAAACTTATTCTGATTGTGAGGAGGTGGATGGGTGCCCGCAGAAGTTGTGTGATGGCTTTCTCAGTTTCCATATCTAAGAATTTGTTATAGTATATTTTTCAATTAAATAGTAGGGCTTGCAAAGTGATCTTCCTAAGGGCATTGCAGTGGACCGATCCACTCAATGGAAATGGTCTTAAACTAACAATGTGAAGGTTCTAGAAAAGAGTCTGGCAGAAAGGACTATTATTACTGCTTCTCATTTGTTCATTTAATCATCTCTTCATGCATTCGTCCAACAACTATTTAATAAGCTGTTCATGTGGATTAACAATTGACCAAAGAAGAGGAAATATAGTGGTGTGCATGGAAGATATCGGGCCCTGCCCTGGTGGTGTTTACAATCTAATGGGAAGAATGACATCATCAGGCAAGTATAATTAGAGTTCTGTGAAGGACATATGAGAAGGGCTCTAACAGCAGGAGCATTATGAAGAGTCCCTTTTGAGCTGAGAATTGATGGATGAATAGGTACTAACCAGTAGGGAATAGATGGAGGAAGGGAATCGTGAGAGATCAGGCAGAGGAAGCCAAGGCAGGCATTGTTCAATGGGTGAAATGGAAGGAAAGGGGAAGGGAAGGATACTATACTGTGAGAGTCACTGCCCAGTTTCCAAACAAACTTGAGACAGAGCTACTGGTATTATCCCTTTGAACACGCAGGAAAATTAAACCTCGGACATATCCATGTCTTTAATTGATTTAACGAGTCATTATCGAAGCCCTACTAGGTTCAAGTCAGTGAGCTGGAGCTGGATTAGCATTTAGATATGGTTACTTCCCTCCAGGGGCTTGACTTTCTAGTGTACAAATGGAGTGAATTAGCCTTGATCACCGTTGCTGGTAAGATGGAGGGCTGAAACTTGAGGTCTTTTGACTCCAAGCCCAGCACTCCATGTTGTTGTGTTGTGCCTCTAGAAGGAAGAGGCCTTGTCAGTCACATCCAAGTCACAAGACTTGGCTCGATGAGGCAGCTGAGCTTTTGTTCCAGCAGCTGGGAAAGCCTTCCTTAGTGCTCATTGAAGACATGGCGACCTGGACACGTGAAACATAAAGTTGAAACTAAAACAGAAAAACACAGCTCATCTGTGTAACAACCACAGCTGCCCCTTTTGGAGTTAATTCTGTGAGCTGGACATTTTTCACATGTCATGTAGCTCATCCTGACAACAACCCTGTGAATGTGGTTCATACTCACACTCAGTTGCTTGGTTAGTAATTCATGGGTACAGTATGCAAAGCCACATGGCCCAGATCCATAGCCTGTGCTCTTATTCGCATTCCATTTAGGCTGCCACAGATCAGCTGCTTCACTCTCAGCCTTAAATGTTTCTCCTCTGACTCAGACAATTGCCCCGCTGTGGAGATCAGACCCCTGCTTCAGTTGCCACTCCTGCTGAGGGCAGGTCCAGTCCTACTAACACTCCTGGTTTTCCCCCCAGTTCCTTCGTCCTACCGACTTTTGCATGGTTCTATATACTTTTTTTGGGTGCTTAGGTACTCTTGTCCGCTCTCAGCTGGTGTTCTGCAAGCACATCTGTGTCTGAAGGAGTATTCCTGATGTATCTGTAGAGAGAAATGTACTCCACATCTACCTCCTCTTCCCAGCTTGTTCTCCTGCTAGCCTGTGCTCTTAACCACCAAGCCACCCTGGAGCTATCTGTTGGATTAGAATGGAGTCAGTGAGGCTATCCCAGAGACAATGGGACATCCTGAAACAAAGGCTCTTCCTGGCAGGACTCCTCAGTTCAGTTCAGTTTAATTGCTCAGTTGTGTCTGACTCTTTGCGACCCCATGGACTGCAGCACACCAGGCTTCGCTGTCCTTCACCAACTCTTGGAGCTTACTCAAACTCATGTCCATAGAGTTGGTGATGCCATCCAACCATCTCATCCTCTGTCATCCCCTTCTCTNCTTTGTACCATAAGTGTGGTGTCATCTGCATATCTGAGGTTATTGATATTTCTCCTGGCAATCTTGATTTCAGCTTGTGTTTCTTCCAGTCCAGCATTTCTCATGATGTACTCTGCATATAAGTTAAACAAGCAGGGTGACAATATACAGCCTTGACATACTCCTTTCTCAAATTGGAACCAGTCTGTTGTTCCATGTCCAGTTCTAACTGTTGCTTCTTAATCTGCAGGCAGATTTCAGATGGTCTTATATTCCCATCTCCTTTAGAATTTCCACAGTTTGTTGTGATCCACATGGTCAAAGGCTTTGGTGTAATCAATAAAGCAGAAGTAGATGTTTTTCTAGAACTCTCTTGCATTTTTGATGATCCAACAGATGTTGGCAATTTGATCTCTGGTTCCTCTGCCTTTTCTAAAACCAGCTTGAACTTCTGGAAGTTCACGGTTCACATACTGTTGAAGCCTGGCTTGGAGAATTTTGAGCATTATTTTGCTAGCATGTGAGATGAGTGCAATTGTGCAGTAGTTTGAGCATTCTTTGGCATTGCCTTTGTTTGGGATTGGAATGAAAACTGACCTTTTCCAGTCCTGTGGCCACTGCTGAGTTTTCCAGATTTGCTGGCATATTGAGTGTAGCACTTTCACAGCAGGATTCCTAGTAAGATTCGTTTAACAGGTGAAAAGCAAAACACTAGACATGGAAGAGCAGATTGGCCTCATCTGATAATTTCAGATGTCAAATGACTGTTGAATCCCCCTTTCCTACATTTTTGTACATATGATCATAGTTGGTAAAGCCTTTCTACCCTACCGCTGTTCCCCCTCCCCCCAAATAATTAAAACTGCAAAAGACTACACTTGTACCACTTGAATTTAGAGGCCAGATTTACCTCAAATCTTGTATGTATATCTTGCTTAGGAAGTCCTTTCACGTTTGTGATATCGTGGCATCCTTACTACAACTCCAGTGAGGTTCTTCCCATTGTATAGTTGAGGAAATCTAAGGCTCAGAAAGCCCAAGGTCATGTAGCCAGGAAGAGTTTTGTAGCCATTGTTGGGTTCCTTTACCATTGGAAATGGGAGAAAGCATACCCATTCTTTGGGAAGATTATCTCAACTTGCACTTCTGTTTCGTGCCCCTGATGAAATGAATCAGTTAATAAAACATTTGACTTTCCAAATTAGATACTATGACCTCGAGGTCCATATAAGGATAGGCGTCTTCAAATTTTTCTGTAAATATTATCCTTTGTGTGTATGCGTACTAAGTCACTTCAGTTTTGTCCGACTTTTTGCAATCCTATGGATTGTCATCTGCCAGGCTTCTCTGTCTAGGGATTCTCCAGGGAAGAACACTGGAGTGGGTTGCCATGCCCTCCTCCAGGGGATTTTCCTGAGCCACAGATTGAAGCTGTGTCTCATGTCTCCTGCATTGGCAGGTGGGCTCTTTACCACTAGCGCCACCTGGGAAATCTAAATATTACCCTTTACATTGAATAAATATAATATGGACAACCACTAAAAAATAAAGGATTTCTATTATACAGTTTAAAAAAAAGGTACTGTGTATGCAAGTGTGCTATGATATAGTGAGATTTCTTTTTCATTCCATGTCCCTCCCAAAACCTCACTTATTAAGTATTGATTTTTTAGTCGCAAACACTATATTATATATTATATAAGGGGTACAAAAAGTAGCACATATTACTTTGTAGGCTTTTTAAAACAAGTGACTTATATGGAAAGCTTTATTTGATAGACAGTATTTAGATTTTTGTTCAAATACAGCTTATTGGTGTGAGGGTGACAGCTTGGAAACCTTTTAGGATATATGACACACTTTTACGCCACTGGGATTTTGTCTACTCGGTAAGTATCACTGGATTCTTTCTTGAGGTGTTTTGTTCTTCATGATTGGCAGAATTGGGCACTTTATGGACTCTCAATTTCAAAACAAGCATGGCTCATCACCAGTGTAGAAGTGATGACTGTGGTTGATTTGGTGAACATTAAAAAATATGAAGTGGAAATAAACATGACTATTCCTATAAATGTTTTTTAAAAAGCAAACCTAATGCACTGGAAATGGTGTAGATGAAATAGAGGGAAAAGATGAGAACACTGGAAATAGAGTCTCATTAGCTCAAGCTGAGGGGAGAGGGCTTTAAAATGAAGGAGCTATTCATTTACTTATTCAATCAATATTTAATGAGCCAGGCATTGTTGTAGGCACTGGAGAAACAGTAGTAAATTAAAACACACACACACACACACACACACACAAATTCCAGCCTTGTTGGAGCTGACATTCAAGGGGGGAAGAAAATAAATAAACACAAATAAGCATATTTTATGTCAGATGGTGATATGTTGTATAGAGAAAAATAAAGCAATGAAGAGTGATGGGGTTGCTCATGTATATGCTAGAGAAGATGCTATCAGCCAAGAAGATGCTATCTGCACACAGAGAGCTCCAGGCCGAAGGAGAGCCAGTGCAGAGACCCTAAATGAGGGCATGGTCCAGGACCAATCTGGTTGGTGTGGAATGAGGAAGGAGAGAGTGTTGGGAGGTGAGGATACATAGGTACCCAGGGAGCTCATTGGCCCAGGGTGAGAAGCTTTGTTTACAAGGTGTCTGGTTATTGTTTGGCTAGTGTAATGGACAGTGTTGGTGAGCTGCCCACCTTCCCTTTCCCAGTCGTTGGGGATTTTGGTTGTGAGGGTCCTCATTGCCCCTTTCTCTATAGCAAAAGGCCTCTTGCCTACGTGGGTGGCCTCCTCATACCTGAGGGAAGCCCACAGCCAATGATTCATTCAACCCCATTGCCTGAAGATGGAGAGTGAAAAAGTTGGCTTAAAACTCAGCATTCAGGAAACTACGATCATGGCTTCTGGTCTCATCACTTCATGGCAAATAGATGGGGAAACAATGGAAACTGTGACAGACTTTACTTTTTTGGGCTCCAAAATCACTGCAGATGGTGACTGCAGCCATGAAATTAAAAGATGCTTGTACCTTGGAAGAAAAGTTATGACCAACCTAAACAGCATATTAAAATCAAAGACATTACTTTGGCAACAAAGATCCATCTAGTCAAAGCTATGTTTTTTCCAGTAGTCATGTATGGATGTAAGAGTTGGACTATAAAGAAAGCTGAGCACTGAAGAACTGATGCTTTTGAACTGTGGTGTTGGAGAAGACTCTTGAGAATCCTTTGGACAGCAGGGAGATCCAACCAGTCCATCCTAAAGGAAATCAGTCCTGAATATTCATTAGAAGGACTGATGCTGAAGCTGAAACTCCAATACTTTGGCCCCCTGATGTGAAGAACTGATTCATTTGGAAAGACCCTGATGCTGGAAAAGACTGAAGGCAGGAGGAGAAGGGGATGACAGAGGATGAGATGGTTGGATGGCATCACCAACTCAATGGACGTGAGTTTTGAGTAAACTCTGGGAGTTGGTGATGGACAGGGAAGCCTGATGTGCTACAGTCTGTGGGGTTGCAAAGAGTCGGACATGACTGAGCAACTGAACTGTAACTGTAACTGTAACTATTGCCTGAAGAGGGGACCCATGCTATGGTGCCATTTGTGGTCCAGTGCACCTTATAGTATCAGGTGAGAGCTGGCCTCGAACTGAGACCATAGCCTTCTTTGGTGAGTGTGCTGCAACCCCCACCTCTCACACCCGCCTCACCCCTGCCCTCTCCTGCCTGCTCCCTTCTCACTAAAGAATCCCTGTCCTGGGATTTGAACTGAAGTCAAGCAGCCTTCAGGAACACAATTCCGGAAAGTTACTCTGCTCTATTTTTGTCCTCAAAACCACAGCTTCTTTCCCCTTTCTCAAGTAGACAGAGGGAATAAAAGGCTACACAGTTAGACAAAAGGTATCTAAAGCATGGGTGTTTCTCAGGAACAGACACACACAATTGCTGGGTTGCAGGAAGGAAGTCAATCTGTATTGACTATATTTCCAAATAACTAGAATAAGGCACCTCAAGGGACCCTCCTGTGGTTTCACTGCCCGATGTAATCACAAGTTAGTCACTGTAACACAAGCACATCAAGACCCGAGTGAAAATGCCCTCCTTCACTGAGAAGCAGAACTCAGGCCCAGGTGTCAGGGGTGGCACCTCTCCTGCCAGCCTGCTCAGGGACCTCTCTCCTGGCTCCTGAAGGCAGTGGAAGGCAGTGAAGACTGGCTTGAGCAATCTACCTCACTGTCTGGGATATGTGGTTCAATAATATATAGCCCCAAGTTGGCCTTTGAGGAGAAAAATTGCATATATTAGTTTGCTTTCATTGTGTTGTTGAAAGTTGGTTGTCTTCAACTTGGTTCCCTGGAAGCAAATCCGGGGCCTGGGATTCTTTGAGGAGAAAGGAAAGGGCAGAGGAGAGTGCCCACCAAGCAAGGCTGTGCTCTCAGCCAGAGAGTAGCTGTAACCTGACACCATGTATTCTGGCCCCTGTGCTCAGCTCTCTCTAACTCCAACAGAGCCAGCTGGAGTCCAGCTGGTGTCAGCCACCCTGTCTCTCTCCTTAGTTAATCCTATCCTGTGCAGTTGTTCCCATTCTGCACATGAAGCAGGAAAGATTCAGAGACTTAAGTGACTTGCCCAAGATCACAAAGCTAATGAGTGCCAGAGTCAGAGATAGACCCCATGTCTTCTAATTGCAGGGGCTTCCCAAGTGGCTCAGTGGTAAGAATCCGCCTGCAATGCAGGAGACATAGATTTGATCCCTGGGTTGGGACAATCCTCTAGAGGAGGAAATGGCAACCCACTCCAGTATTCTTGCTTGGAGAATCCCGTGGACAGAGGAGCCTGGTGGGCTACAGTCCATGGAGTCGTCAAGAGTCAGATACAACTGAGCACGCATGCACACTGCTTACCTCTGTGCCTTTTAGGTGGTATGAGAAGGCAGTGACTTTTTGTCATTCTGCTTGTTAATATGGTCATTCTACTTACTGGTGATCTGGAGATGGCATTGCCTTGTACAGTTTAAAGCCAGATCTTTGTTTCCTCCAAGTAATGTGGTCTCATGGAAGCCTCCTCTTGGCTGCTGGTAATTCCCATGGAGTGGTTCTTGTAAGCTTCCCACTTTTGGACTCTGGAGTGGCTGGATTGTTTCTGGAGCCTCATTTGACATCACTTTTCATCACTTGGTTTGCCACCTGTGCTCTCAGGGATTGCCTCTGCCTATGTAGCTGAGCTCCATCTACCAACCCGCCTCAGTATGTTTGGATCAGCTTGCTTTCAGTTCAACCAGAAGGTCACAGTTTTAGACAGCAGAGGACAAGTGCTGAGGTGAGTGACAGGTACGATGAAACTGGGTCCTGTGGAGAAGATGGTTGGCCATGCATTTTGTGGCAGAAAATAGAACTCTCTCAATGATTCAAACCATCTGGGGTGGTGGAGCAGGGTCCTCTCTTGCCATTTTTTTTTCTAAAGTTAGCCAGAAGGAAGCAATTCAGTTATCACTGTGGACTGAGCCCATATTCTGAGTCTTCTAGGAAACTTCCTAGGGACATTGTTCTGTAGAATGTTCATGGGCTGTCTTTGTGGCTGGTAAAGCCCAAGGTAGGGTGAATTCTCGGAAGCAGAGAGTGAGGTTTAACTGCTAGGCTTTCCAAGACATCGTATGGCCTCTATTTTTGGTAGTTGTGCTGACTTCTGTGGAGTCATCTCTCTTCTGTCACTCCATTCTCTAGGCCCCGTGGGGGTATCTATGGGTGACATGCTTTACCAGGCAGGGCCTAAAGCTCTCACCTCACATTTACCCATGCTGTGTGTGAAGTGGCCAAGCTGAGTCACTACAGGCCCTGAGGTGAAGTTGAGTGTGTGAGAGAAGCCCTACCCACGTCTCCATCGTTTCCAAGGCACCTGCTAGATTGGCACTAGGCCCCATTCAACAGGAGAAAGGAAGCCAGGCCTGGCCAAAAAAGCTTTTCTAAACCAATCCTCTGGGCTTGGGCAGTCCTGTAGGGCTGGCTGAGAAGGCCTCCTCCACCCCTCGCACCCCAAATGCTGAGTGATATTTGCATCTCTATGTGATAGTATTGATACATTGGGTTTTTCTATACCTGCCTATATTTAGATTCATACCAAACTCACTGGGCACAACTACTTATAATTTTCTTGCCAAAACATGGAAATGTGTAAGAGTCTGTGGCCTTTTAATTCAATGAGGAAAGGCACTATGATTTTCTCCAGCAACTGAGTATGAGGAAATGCGACCCCATCTTTGTGTTTATCTCTGGAAGTACTGTTCAAGCTGTTTTGAGTGGACACCATTGTATTCTTTTTGTTGTTGTTGCTGCTGAATTTCAGTTCAAGAAGGAAAATGTTAAAAGTTGTCTGGAGTAATTTGCTCCCAAGGGGCCATGCTGGCAACCCTTAATTGAATAATCCTTCCTTCTCAGGGTTGCTTCTAAGTTCACCACTGGCCCTCAATGGGCCTAGGTTCCCAAGTCTTCAGCTTGTTCATGTTGTGCATGTACGATGGTTAGCATCATGCATCTCAGAAAGAAAGTCTCTGTTATCGGATCGACACCCCCATTATCATGTCAACATAACCCCCACACATACACCTTCTCTCTCTGGGGAGCTGTGTAAGATAAGACCGAAAAAAAAAAAAAAAGCTGAGAGCGATTCATTTATTTATTAACTTTATGTAAACGTTCATTGGTTTGGTCATACCTATGTGCTTCAGACAGAGTATAGCACAGATCTGATACATAGTAGATGCTGAGTAAATGGATATACTAATGAACTTATGAAATTTATCTGTATGTTAGAGGTCAGTTTTAGGATCAGCAACTTCGTTGTGTTCCTAATTCTGGCGTACATTCTCTGGGTAACCTTAAGCAAATAATTCTTGGAGTCTCACCTTCCCTCACTGTAGCAATCAGAGTTGTTAGGAAGGTGAACATTGCATCAAACTGGAGACTGCATGGGAATGTGATTTTTAAAGGGACAACACATCGAGCTGGTAACTATTCTACTGGTCACACACGGCATTAAGTTTGTGTCTCCTCTGTATCGTGATAACAACCGTCAGTGGTTTTTACTCACTGCACTAAAACATTTTGATAGCACATAAGAGAGATGATGCTGATCATTGGCAAATTTCATTTACGATAATCACCTCTGATCAGGGAGAGGTGATCACCTCTGATCAGAATTATGCTGAAGTGTTGATTTTAACCTTTTCCAGTGTGCACAGACACAGGGATATAAAATATGGAATGAAATACAAAATAATTTCCCATCAAGCAAAAATTCATTCTGTCATAACACTGAAGGAGTTGGAGGAATGATCGTAACTCTGCAGACCAATGTACTTGCCCAGGGCACTTGGGACTCATGCAGAGTGATGGAGAAAACATTGAAACATCTAATAAGCAGTTTTTAGATTCATGGTTGGGCTAGATCAGTTTCCAGAATGGAAAAAGAGGAAGTAAAATAAGTGAGTTATCAATTGCCAGGAAGAAAAAGGACTGGAAGATGAAGATGGGCAGCTCAAGTCCTGCAATCTTCCTCTATTTTGTTGTTGCTATTGTTGTTAAAGCATGAATGGGCTTTTCCAAATCTAGCAATCTGGCTATACACAAGGCAACACACATTGATAAAAATGATCATATAAGAAGAGTGCCTGGGACCTAGTAAGCATTCACAATAATGTTTGACCAACTACCTAGGCACTCTATGGCTCTGCCAAGGTGTCACAGAAAATGAACCATTACAGTATTCTTCAATAATTGCACATTCTTTTCCCTGACAGGTGGGTCTAATCCAATTATCATGGCAGCAGGACTCAACTAGTTCCTGCTTTACCATGTTTCCTGCAACCATTGGTGGAGTGGATTACAAGTCTGCTCACAGCATTTTAGGCAGCATGCTTCTAGGGAGCTTCTGGAAGAAGAGATGTAAACTGGACTTGCTTAAGGGCTGAGAGGCAAAGACAAGCCAAGAGCAGCAGCAGGAGGCCTTCCCTGGCTAGCGGTTCCCAGCTTGGCATGCCTGGTGCCTCTTCTTCGCTTTGCAGTTCCTCCATTCTCCCACTAGTACTCGAAGTGTTAGTCTTGTTTGGTGGAATCTTTGACATACTGACAGAGAAAACACATTGAGAGAAGAGAGAGAAGCATGGTGTCAAGGCTCAAGAGAATCGATTTCTCAAGAATGTTGTTTTGCAAACTGTCCATTCTCATCTCCATCACTGTCATTAATACTGTCCTGCTGTGTGAATGTTTGCTGGGTACCTATTGGATCCCAGTCTACACAGATGCATTTAGTACAATGAAGTCATGCAGAAGAGGGTTCAGTGTGAGGAGAGGTCTCTCCTATGCCAAGAGAATAGAGTTAGCTCATCCACAATAAATATTTTCCCTTTGGGAAGTGTATATTCCACAGAATTACCATTTTCAAAGGGCATCTATATGAAGCAGCATCATTTGCGGCTACATATTGTTAGCTGTTAGACCTAACTTCTGTTCATGAAAGTTTGTATTCCGAGAGTGTGTACTCAGAATACAACCACTTCTTCATGCCTACACCACCAAGTCCTAACTGCTCTCAACCTTTGCATGGATCATAGCAGTAACCTCCTAACCAGTCTCTCTTCTTCACTCCTGAAGTCTGTTCTCTACATAGCAACAAGAATGAGCCTTGGCTCACATAAGCCAGGTCTGATCACTCTTCTGCCTGACTCCACCCAATGGCTCCCTGCCACCCAGAATTGAAGCCAGAGATACTACAATGGCCTAGTGAGCGGATTTCCATTTACTTTTCTGAACTCATCTCCTCCCACTCTCCCCTTCAGTCTCTCACTTCCAACCACATTTTTTGTCCACCTTCATTTTTTTTTAAAGGAAAAAAGAAAGACCCAGAACAGCAAGTCCTACTTCTTCCCTCAGGATCTGTGATTTTGATCCCTTTACTGGGCACACTTCTGGGTCTCTCTATGGCACTTCATTCAGTCCTCTGCTCTGTTTTCACCCTGGATTGCTCTAAAGGACAGTTCACTGATGTGTCAGGAACTTAACTTGTCAGTGTTTATTTCTCAACTATGTGAGTCTTCTGAGGATTTCAAGCACATCCTTTCCTGTGAGTGACTCAGAGACCCTTGGAAGTCTCATCTTCCTGATTTCTTTACTCTCTGTTTACCCCTCAGCTCCACTCCAGAGGTGTAAACTCCATGAGGGCAAGGGTTTTTCTCTACATTTTTTTTTCCTTTCTGCTGTGTACTGTATACATTGAATGGTGCCTGGCATATGGTAGGTTCTCAATAAATAGAAGGCAATGGCAACCCACTCTAGTACTTTCCCCTGGAAAATCCCGTGGACGGAGGAGCCTGGTAGGCTGCAGTCCATGGGATCGCTAAGGGTCAGACACGACTGAAGCGACTTAGCAGCAGCAATAAATATTTGGTAGTATTATGGAAGGCAATGGAAAAGCAAAAGGCCAAAGGAAACCACTTTGTGCATATATTTTCTTCTCAGGCTGAAGATAATGAGGGTATGTCAGTTCCACATATTGATATTTGATTACTGTTATTAAAATACCTTTAGAAAGCTTATAGGATATAGAACCTAGTTAGGTTTTCAGCATTTAAACATTGAATATTTTATTAGTTTTCTGCTGGCCTAACAATACACCACAATCTGGGTAGCTTAATCACTGCAAATTTATTAATCTTGCTGTCCTGAAGGTCAGAAGCAAGTCTTGGCTTGCTTTGGGTGTATTTCTTCCTGGAGGCTCTAGAAAAGGATCCATTCCCTTTTCATGTTGGTTTTTAGCAGGATGCAGTTCCTGATAGGATGGAGATGCCCATCTTCTTGCTAGCTGTCAACTGAAGGCCGTCCCCAGCTGCCAGAAGCTATGTATATTCCCTGGCCCAGGCCTCCTTCAGGCCACTTTTGAAAGCCAGCAACAGCCTGAGTTGAGTCTTTTCACACTTTTAATCTGACCTGTGTCTTCTTCCTTTTCATCTCTGTGACCAGAGATGCCCTTTTGATTTCAAGAGTACATAGAAATTACATTGGACCCACCTGGATAATCCTTCTAAATGACAGTTTATGAGCAACCTTAGCTACATCTGCAATCTTCAAGTAACATATTCCCAGGTTCCAGGGACTAGGATGTGGGCATCTTTCAGGGGCCATCATTCTGCCTACCATAGATATATAATTGAGTATACAGTATGACACAGTGAGTAAGAGTATAGGCCCTGGAGATATGAAGTCCTGGGTTTGAATCCCAGCTCTCATCTTGCTTCTGGGTTCCTCTGTGTTATCTCTCTGACATTCATTTAGGATCCTCTGTGCCAACTGGGGACGGTAATGTCACCTGCCTTATGAGGTTGTTACAGATATTGAAAATGTATAAAAGTGCATTTATACACACAGGACACTCCACTTTACTCCTTTTAAAAATATAATTTGAGTATCAAATGGGCAAACAAGAAGGTTCTACTGTATAGCACAGGCATCTATATTCAACATCCTGTGATAAACCATAATGCAAAAGAATATCAAAAGAATGACTCTTTGTTCTCCAGCAGAAAGTAACGCAACATTATAAATTGACTATACTTCAATAACAAAAGAAAGAAAAGTGCAAGTTTGAAATTTTGTAAGAACTGGGGAAAAAAAAAGTGAGTATTCCCAGTATCTTAAATGGGAGCACTAAATCTAGCCTTGAGCCCACCTCAGACCTTACCTTTAATAGGATTAAGAGAAAAATAGGATTAAAGAGTGCTCTTTGGCCAAAACCTCACTTAACCAGCTGGGTTTGTAGGGAATGAGGGGGAAGTTTAATTTAAGTGTTTATGATTCATTTACACCTAAATCATTAAATGCTATTTTAAGGACATTTGATGGCTTGAAGCTTTTCAAACAGTCATAATGCCTCTTTCTTAAACAGAAATGCTGCCAAGAGTAAACAAGCTCAAATACCATTTGCTTTGCAATTTTTCATAAACAAATTTAGAGTGGGTTCTAACCTGGCACACTATATTCTTCCTTCTGTCATCCGCACAGGGACAGCCCTCCTGAGAAGAAACAACAGCTCGATTTGTTTAATGGGGAGTTAGAAACTATGGCAGACCTGAGTGCAGAGAAAAGCACTCATGTTACTGAAATATTTCTGTTTGAGAATTCTCTTCTGGATTTCTGCCACTGGATTTGGGAATTTTGTTCTGAAGCTTTCCATTGGCTAAAAAATGTGCCTTTTTTTAATTATGCAAGGGCAAGGAATTCTTCCACAGGATATAGGTGAAGACTGCATTTCCTGGAGGTTTTAAAAAACGACTTGAGCTTGTAAATTGATGAATTTGATGTTGCAGCCAAATTGAGCTGTCATTTAAAAAAATTTATAATGGAATTTTGTTGATTAACAATGTTGTGTTAGCTTTAGGTGTGCAGCACAGTGATTCACTTGTGTTGTTGTTGTGTGTTAGTCACTCAGTCATCCGACTCTTTGCGACCCATGGACTGTACCCGCTGGGCTCCTCTGTCCATGGAATTTCCCAGGTAAAAATACTGGAGTGGATAGCCATTCTCTTCTCCAAGGCATCTTCCCAACCCAAGGATCGAACTGGAGTCTGCCGTGTTGCAGGCAGATTCTTTACCGTCTGATCCACCAGGGAAGCCTGATTCATATTATATATACACCCCACTCCACTACTCTTACCTGGAAAATCCTATGGACGGAGGAGCCTGGTGGGCTGCAGTCCATGCGGTTGCTAAGAGTCAGACACGACTGAGTGACTTCACTTTCACTTTTCACTTTCATGCATTAGAGAAGGAAATGGCAACCCACTCCAGTGTTCTTGCCTGGAGAATCCCAGGGACGGGGGAGCCTGGTGGGCTGCTGTCTCTGGGGTCGCACAGAGTGGGACATGACTGAAGCGACTTAGCAGCTGCAGCATACATATGCATATATCTATTCTTTTAAAGTTTCTTTTATGTTATTACAAAGTATTGAGCAGAGTTCCTTGTGCTATACAGTAAGTCCTTGATGATTATTTTAAATATACCAGCATGTACATGTCAATCCTAAACTCCCAGTCTATCCCCCTCCCCACTCTTCTGCTCTAGTAACCATAAATTTGTCCTGTAATTCTGTGAGTCTGTTCTGTTTTGTAAATAAGTTCTTTTGTATCATTTTTTGAGCTGTGTTTTGATGAGCTTGAGTGCAGCTTGTGACTAACTCGAAATGGAAGGATTTAACCAGTGCGTAGTTTAAATGAGACAAGACTTGAAATGACTCACATCTTGATTAATTGAAAGAACCTTTTCTGATGTCTTTTCAGGGGCCTTCTTTCCCCCTTTTAGTACTTCTCAATCAACTGGTACAGCCACACTTCACAGAATGCCAGGGAGCACAAAGCCATAATGGCACAGGCCTAGTTTACAGTTTTTGAGAAATGCTTTTTATACATCAGCCCATACCTTGATTTTTGCTTCATGGTTCCTGCCCAAGGGTCAGTCAAGATGAGCTGCTAATGTACTTGAGTGAATTTTCTTCCGTGTTGCTGGGGTTGGAAGGAGACATCAGTAAGTGACAGAAGCACATATGGCCCATAGAACAGTGGCAGGAAGAGAAAGTAAGAGAACTCTGATTGCTTGAAAGGATTGTAATGGGTTGGCCAAAAAGATCATTCAGGTTTTCTTACACTGTTATGGAAAATGCAAATGAACTTCTTGGAAAACCTGCTATTTTATAACTAGTTAAGTGAAATGAGTTTGCTGCTTACCTTTTGGGGGGATATGGAAAGGTAGAGGTGAGGTTGACAGCACTTGATCATATTTTTACAGTATAATTTTCCACTCACTGTCACCAGGGCTGAGGAATTTCTGGCTGTTAGCAGAGCCTGTGAGGTGGGGCTCTTGAGACATCTCAGAAGACTTGGGGCAACCATGAGATTTGAATCAGAGCTTAGCTTTCAGAACTGGAGAGAAAAATATGAAGGAAATAGCAATTATGCACAGCACAGGCATCCTCTAGCATGCCATGTGAAGAAGTACAGTGACCATGAACACATTTGCTAGTAAGACGGGTGTAATGCTTGAGAGTACACTTTCTAGTATGTAAGTGAGGAAACCTCATTCCTCTGAGATTTAATGCTCTAAAAATAGAAAAAAAATTGATAGGAAAAAAATAGGCTTTCTTTAGCAAGGTAGCCTATGATGTTACCAAAGAAAGGTCTTAAGAGCAAAGTCTGAGAAAATATCAAGAGACAAAGTTTCTGTGAGTAACTATGACCTCATTTTGTGAGCCTACCCAGAGTTCTTGTACTAATAGTTATTAAAAATAAAGGCATGTCTCTATCCTCAGACACATACATAGACACTCACTCACACACACTGGGCAGAGCTCCCTGGGACAGCATGCTGTGGGCAGTCCCCTTAGTTTACTGTGTCTGAAGAGAAAGACTCCTTGTTAAATGGTGCCAGTGACCTCCATCATTATTCACGGAGGAAGGGACAAAATTTGGTGGAAAAGCCACACCTAGAATCAATCTATAAGTAATCTTTAAAGACTGCCTAATTGTTTCAGTCCCTAGGACATCATGACCAGATGCGTGCAGTGTCAGAAAACAAAATAAGTGAAAGCAAATAAATTTTTTCAATGAACCCAGTCATAATGAAACATATTTAAGAAATTCCAGTTGACGATCTGGAAGAGATAACCATTTGTCATTCATTTTCTTACTCTGTGAGCAGTATGCCATCTTTTTTTCCTACGAGTCATTCTCCCTNTGTTTCAGTCCCTAGGACATCATGACCAGATGCGTGCAGTGTCAGAAAACAAAATAAGTGAAAGCAAATAAATTTTTTCAATGAACCCAGTCATAATGAAACATATTTAAGAAATTCCAGTTGACGATCTGGAAGAGATAACCATTTGTCATTCATTTTCTTACTCTGTGAGCAGTATGCCATCTTTTTTTCCTACGAGTCATTCTCCCTACTTTGGTTATAAAATTAACATGAGGGTCATGTGAAAGCTTTGTCTGTCCAGCTAGAAAGTAGATGGCTGTTTCCCCGCGCCCCCCCCCCCCCCCTGGCAAAACANGATTGGGGGCAGGAGGAAAAGGGGATGACAGAGGATGAGATGGCTGGATGGCATCACTGACTCGATGGGCGTGAGTCTGAGTGAACTGCGGGAGTTGGTGATGGACAGGGAGGCCTGGCGTGCTGTGATTCATGGGGTCGCAAAGAGTCAAACACAACTGAGTGACTGAACTGAACTAATGTTCAGGAAGTACTTAATACATATGGAGTACCTATCAAGGGCAAGGCATTGTGCTGGACAGTTCCACCTAAGCATCTCTTTTACTTTTTAAAACAGCCTTGTTAGGAGTTCTATGTTGATTTAGTTGGGTCATGTATAAAAGGTAGGAAATTGATGCTTGGTTATGCAGTAGGAGGCAGAGGTCTCTCAAGTCCTCTGCTTTTTCCTCTACCCTGTGGTTGGGTTTCCAGGAATATACATAAAATTGCCGCCCAAATAGTTGTTTGGACTCAAGGGACAAGGGAGTGAACTAATCCTGAGGGCAGACTCCATGACTATCTGCCAGCCCGTGTTCTAGGTGCATCTCAATCTTTAGTATGCTTTGCAGTCCCCTTAGAATCTTATGAAAATACAGATTCTGACTCTATTGCACTAGACTTGGCAGGGATGAGGGGACTACATGTCTAACAAGCTTCCAGGTATTACCCATGATGCTGGTCCAGGATGTTCACTTCCAAATAGCAATCAACCTGCTTGTTGGATTCAGAGGNGTCCCCTTAGAATCTTATGAAAATACAGATTCTGACTCTATTGCACTAGACTTGGCAGGGATGAGGGGACTACATGTCTAACAAGCTTCCAGGTATTACCCATGATGCTGGTCCAGGATGTTCACTTCCAAATAGCAATCAACCTGCTTGTTGGATTCAGAGGAGAAAGAACTCGCTGAACACACTGTTGAGACCACTTCCGGTCTCAGAACTGGAATTTTTTTTTTTTTTAATTGAAGTCTAGTTGATTTACAATGTGTTTATTTCTGCTGTACAGCAAAGTAATTCAGATATATATATATATATATATATTATTTTTCTCATTATTTTCCATTATGGTTTATTCCAGGATATTGAATATAGTTCCCTGTGCTATACGGTAGAACCTTGTTTCTCCATCCTATATATTGGATTAGCCAAAACCTTCATTTGGGATGGTACAAAACACCCAACTGAGCTTTTTGGCTACTCCAATATAATAGTTTACACCTGCTAATCCCAGTTTATACCTGCTGACTAACTGGAAAAGACCTTGATGCTGGGAAAGACTGAAGGCAGGAGAAGAAGGGGATGACAGAGGATGAGATGGTTGGATGGCATGACTGAATCGATGGACATGAGTTTGAGCAAGCTCTGGGAGTTGGTGATGGACAGGGAAGCCTGGCCTGCTGCAGTCCATGGGGTTGCTAAGAGTTGAACACAAGTGAGCAACTAAACTGAACTGAATCCCAAACAGACTTGCAGTTGCCAAGGGGGAAATACTGGCAAAGGGGAAAACTGGGAGTTGGGGGTTTGAACTGGAATTTTAACCAGTACCAGTGGATTATGAGGCCTTTGCCAGTACATTCTTCTTCATTCCCTAAGGCTTTCTCCTTGAGTGAGCCATTTGTATTCCATATTTATTGAAATTTATTGTGTTCTATATTTATTTATCCAATCATTAAGGGGCTTAGAACTCAAAATTCCCAGTATCTTCTAGAGCACTTCCTTTTTTGTTCAGGAAGACATCTTTGCAGTTAATTGTGCTCACATTTGCAGCTTCAATTTTTCTCTTGCTCCTTTGGTTAGGCACATTGGTTCACCATCTTAACTGCACCTGAGAACTATCTGGGGAGCTTGACTGCCAAGGTCCATACCCTGCTCCAGGACCAATTAAAGAGACTTTGTGGAGGTGGGGCCCACATGGGTGTGTTATAAAAGATCCCCGAAGTGATTCTGATTTTGTAGCTAGGATGGAGAGCCCCTAAATTACAGGGTTCCAGGATGCAATTTATGGAAAATGTATTCCAACTCCCCTTTTGTGAAGTCATAAAAGAAGGACTAGTGTATTTACTGGACCAGTCACCAACAAGGTTCCCGATGAATCCTTGGTACCATTTTGTTTCCTGACCATGAGCTAGTGCTGCACTGTGGTTCAAATTGCATCCCATGGAAAGTTTGCAGTGACTCTGTGCAGACCCTGAGGGTGAGGAGTCTATGTGCAGAGCTGATCAGCCCAAATCCAGAGTTGTGACATGCAGCGTCACCAACTAGCTTCAGGGCCAAGACACCTGCTATCACCAGCCCAAGACATTGACCTTGAGGGGTTCTAATAAGCAGAGAGCTTGCTTTGATTCCCTTCAACAAAACTGGCTAGTGAGGAGCTTGTCATATTGAAAGACAAGAAGAACCTAGGGTACCGTGGGTTAATGCTGTGGTAGAGTTATGCACCAACCACCATGGCTGTTCAGAGTACAATAGACTGGCTGTGGGGAGATGGGAGCTGCTGTAGAGTTTTACAAAGTGAACAGTACCAGTGCCCAAGGGGACATGGCCACTCTGGCCTGAGGTGTGCCAAGAAATGGAAATACGATTGATTCTTGAACAACGTGGGTTTGAACTACCAGGGTCCACTTACATGCAAGAGTTTTTTTTTCAGTAGATCCTACTACAGGACTCCATGAGCCATAGCTGAATGAATCCGCAGATGTGGAACCTTGCCAATGTAGGAACTGCAGATAGGGAGGGACCAGTATGAGTGATATGTGGATTGTCAACTCTAAGGAAGCTTGACAACCCCTAACCCTGTGCCTTGTTCAAGGATCAACTGTAGCAAGATAATCAAAGGCCAGAGCCGCCCCCACCCCACCCCCGCTCCAAGGGAGGGAGAGAGAGGAATTTTCACTGGAGAAAGCAAGAAAAGGCTTACCAGTCATTCTTAACTCCAGTTGCGCAGTTGAATCACCAGCGGAGTTTGGAAACCCACCAGCACTCTAGCCACAGGCTGGAGCGTCCAGTGTAATTGATCTGGGGTGGTACCATGAGAACTTCAGTTTTTAAAAGTTCTGCACATGATACTAGTGCTCAAACCTAGCTGAGAACCAATGGTGTAGACTATGTTTGTACCAGGTGGAGGAGGATGCAGACAGCAGAAGTAGCTGGAGCAGGTAAAACGAACACCTAGGCAGTCATCCCCCCTGCCCGCATGTGATCCTTGAGCAGTATCAGCAGCACTTGGGAACTTGTTCATGCCCACCCCAGACCAACTCCATCACAAACTCTAGGTGAAGGTGCCCAGCAACCTGTGTCTTAACAAACCTTCCAGGAGACTAGGATGGATAGTTCAGTTTGACTTGGACTTGAACAGGTGCATGGGGGAGAGGAATGCAATGACATCAGGCTAGAAAACTTGCAAGTAATGGGCAGGTGCCAGCCCTGCAGACAGTATATTGAGGTGAATTAACAACACCCCGTGTTCTCAGGTCCAGTGTATGTCTAGGCATTTCTTTCTCACATGCTTTACATGGTGGTGGGGACAAAATCCATACCATTCCAGCTGTGCACAGAACCTCTGCACACAATCTGTTCTGCTAGAGGGAGCTGCCACTTTTCTGCATGAAGGACTCATTTCTGTCTTGAGGGAAGGGCTGCATATTCCCTGATGTTGTGTGCACATGCGCGTGTGCTCAGTCACATCTGAGTCTTTGAAATCCCATGAACTTTAGCCAGCCAGCCTCCTCTGCCCATGATATTTTCCAGGCAAGAATACCGGAATGGGTAGCTGTTCCCTTCTCCAGGGGAATCTTCCCGACCCAGGAATCGAACCCAGGTCTCCTGCATTGCAGGCTGATTGTTTTACACTGCACCACCTTGGAAACCCATATTCCCTGGTGATGTGGGTCCTTTGATGATGAGAAGGCCGACCTTCAGGAAAGCTCCTTAGATAAGGCCTCAGAGAGTTGCCCACCTCCTCTTCTTGCTTCTTGTCCCCATTTTAGCTGGGTATTCGGTAGGCTGTGCCCCATCTATTATGTATGCTCAGCACTTGCCTGGACATACTCCCCTGACTCTGTGCAATGCCATCGATGCTGCCCAGTGGCGTCCCTCACTAGAGAAGGCCTTTGCCATGAGCTGAATAAGTACTTCACTGGTGTGCAGCTGTAGTGGTTTCCACCTTGTCCAGGGCTTTCTTTACCTGGATGACTGGTGTGCTCACTAGCACATCTGCCTCACTATTTGGTCGGAACCAAACTCCCCTGAATAGAAATCTGAGTCCTTGCTGGATGCTAAGCATCTCCGA
>SJYA01003379.1:36502-78518 GCA_006410615.1 Neotragus moschatus
AGCAAAACAGCCTGAAAAAACAAAATTGAAGGAAAACTGGATAGTGCTTGGAGGTTGCATAAAGTTGGGGAAGATTGCAAAGGGGAAGGTAACTGAAATGTCTAGAAATATTTTAAGTTATTTCTATTTTGGCCAAACCAAATGACCGTTAGTATTGATTAAAGCAATTCAGTGAATTATCTGAATAACTCATTGACTTCCCCAATGGCTTAGTGGGCAAAGAATCCACCTGTTTGCAGGAGACACAGGAGATGCAGGTTCAATCCCCCGGTTGGAAGATCCCCTGAAGAAGGAAATCACAACCCACTCCAGTGTTCTTGCCTGGAAAATTCCATGAACAGAAGAGCTTGGCGGGCCACAGTCCAAAGGAACACAAAGAGTCAGACATGACTGTGCTTGAGCACAGATGGAAACAGAGAATTCACTGACATTTAAACTTGCCATTGATAGTATCCAGTGTGGCAGTAAAGCTTATGTAAGTATTCAGTAGATGGAGCTTCCCAGGTGGTGCTAGTGGTAAAGAACCTGCCTGCCAGTGCAGGAGACCTAAGGGACTCGGGTTTGAACCCTGGGTCAGGAAGATCCCCTGGAGAAGGGAATGGCAAGCCACTCCAGTATTCTTGCCTGGAGAATCCCATGGACAGAGGAGCCTGGCAGGCTATGGTCCATAGGGTCACACAGCATCAGACACGACTGAAGTGAATTAGCAGGCACACACACATTCAATAGATAGTGAGTTGGAAAGCAAAATGGAGGACTTGAGGTAATTCATCTGTGGCTGAATTTACTTTTCTGCTTGACAGGTGCTCAGTGACAAGGAAGAGTAATCACTCTAATTATTCTGTTTTCTACCGACTTTTTCATTATTCGAGGACATTTGATAATCTGTGTATTTTCCCTTATTTTTACTTTCATAGATGCTTTCAAGCATTTGCTTTTTGGAGTCACTAATATATGTCCAATAACTTTGACTGGTAGTCCCATGGCTGTGTTCATTTCTGTTGCCCTGGTGATCTCAGATTTGCTTTGATTTAAAATCATGTATCATTAACTAAGTATGTTGGGTCGTCTTTCCAAAGAGTTCACTGAAAAGCAAAAAACAGCATCATCAAATAACTGAGGGCTTATTAGCTGCTTCCAGCTTGAAAACAGCACACCTTGCAAGTCACAGTGGCCTGGCCAGGGGCCAGATGCCTTTGTGGCATTGTCAGAATAGTTTCCCAGGTTGTCTCTGGTTGCTTTTCTGTCTTTAAATAAAGTCAGTAAACTTCGTTGGAGACAGAGACAATTTTTGAAGCTAAGGTATACCAAAGATCCTGTTTAAATATATCAGTTTGTACAAAGAAAAGCAACCAGAACCTACTTAAGACTTTCTGGTAAACACACTAAAATCCTGGCTTCTAGGCTGGGCTTTTCCAATAGCTTTGTGCCTTGTCAATTTCCCTTCCTGAGCTTTATTTTCCTTAAGTTTTAAGACAGAGGGGTTGCATTAAGTTATCTCTAAAGAAATTCTGTTTGCAATGACTTGGAAGAGTGTACTGTTTGTGATACTACTAAATATTTGGGTAGGTATTTTATGTAGCCAATATTATATTTATTGATTAAATAAGAAGTAAAATAAGAAAATAAGAAGTTGAATTTCTAAACATAGAAAGAATAAATGATTGTTAACTTCTTTAAATTAAAAATGCATTTAAGACATATGTTACATTGGAATTAGTTTTGCTAAAGTAGAAGCTCCAATATTTTGGTCATCTGATGCGAATAGTTGACTCATTGGAAAAGTCCCTGCTGCTGGGAACAATTGAGGGCAGAAGGAGAAGAGGGTGTCAGAGGATGAGATGGCTGGATGGCATCACTGATGCAATGAACATGAACTCGGACAAACTTTGGGAGATGGTGAGGGACAGGGAGGCCTGGCATGTTGCAGTCCATGGGGCTGCAAAGAGTCAGACATGACAGAGCGGCTGAACAACCATGACAAATGTTTTCATTTTATCACAGATGGTTTGCTACAGATCAATGCATTATGTCCAGTTTGAAATGCGAACACTATATTTCTGTGAACATGGGTAACGTAGACCAGGTCACTGGCTTTAGATATAACTCTCTTCCCTTCCTATGACTGTCCCCACTCGTGACCATGGCCTTGATCCTGAGAATTGCTGAGAAGCCTGGAGGAGAATGAGGGTGGTTTACTGCCAATCCAGGATTGTTACTGGGAAACCAATCCTGGATGTAGGCTTGCCCACCTAATGGTTAGTCAATAAACACCTTGTATAATGGGAACAAGATCTTCCATAAATTGTGCTCTTAATTGTCATACCACCAGTAGAGTCACTTATTGTCACCCTGTGTCTGAGTATGCCACCTGTCAGTGTCTGCATGTCTGTGGGTGTGTGAATTTGCATGTGTGCACTTCTCTCATCCAACTCTCTACCACTCTTGTGGGACTTTGGAATTCTGAGTAGGTGGCCTATGTGATCAAGGTCAAGGGCACTGGCTATGTGGGTGTCATTTCTCAGCAGAGGCCTACTCCTTGGCTGCTAGTGTCATGGGGCTCATGGCCTTTCTCAATACATGGGTCCCACAGTTCAGAAATCAACCATGAGCTACTTTTACCATCTTATCTATCTGAAAGAGTCAAATTGAAGCTCTGAAACTGGAAGAGGTTTGGTGTAAATCTATTGTCTGCCTTATCACTGGAGTCTTTCATGCAACCTTCAAGATTGGATAACATTATTGAGAAGAAGAGCAGGAGTCACTGAATAAATGTGGACAAGTAGTTTCAATGAACAAAGGCAAGAGTGGTTTTCAGAGGCTGGAATGGTGTGTAAGAAGGAATGCAATAGAAGTGGGGAAATATCAGAAATCCTAGGATTAAGCCAGGGGAAGGTAGATTCCATTCTTTTTTTCCTGTTTCCATGAGCTGACTTCTTTGCAAGTCTCCTCTCCCTTTTCTAGAGTTTGTGCCCTTTGGACACATTGTCTCCTCATCCTTTTTTTAAGGTAGTAGAATTAAGGTACCCACATGCCTTAGTGCTGGGATCTTATGGGAAGTTCCCTGTCACTCCTGCTGTTGTCAATTGCACATACAGTCACTGTTCTACCTGAAGGAGCCCTGGGAATAAATTAATACAATAGTTTTAATCTTTAATCAAAATGAATTTACCTTCAAAGATCTTATAGACTGAAATGAGGTGTTTCCTATAGATTGCCACTTCTGGTTAAAAAGTCCAAAATATGTTTAGGTCTTGTGTCAAAATGACACCAAGGTATGCTGATAGATTTAATATTTTTTTTCTGTTTTTCCTGAATTGATTTATGTTTGGGGCATTTGAGTAGAGACAGCCTGGATGCAAAGCTAAGCCATTAACTCCCAGATGTTCACAATTTCCAAGGAAATGTTCTTTGCCTGCGGTCATTACTCAGATGGCTCCTTAAATGCTCTCATCTTGGCATCTTTTTCACTTGCTAAATTCAATTTGAAGAAAGAATAGGAGAGAGAGAATTTTGTGGAAAGCAATTATGTTGCACTTTTGTGACTTTCCTGCTTTCCCCATGATGATGAATTTGGGGTCTGGTTCTTATATCAGTCAGTGGAGCTCTTTTACTAGAATTTTGTTGTATGTTACAGATACTAGTTGTATCTAATTAAACAACAATGATGGAAGTACAAGGCTTTTTGTGGGAATTAATGACCAGCTGGGTAAAGCTGATGGCTGGAGAGTCAGCCAAAGGCTATTGTGCCATTAATCTCCAGAGATGCCCATTTGTGATGTCATTTTTGGTACTGAAAAATGAAAATGGAAAACAATTTACTGGTGTTTATCATGTACTTCTGAATAATAAGCTTTCTATGTATTATCCAAAAGTTATTCTTCTCTTTTTAATCCTGAATTCTCTTCTGATCTGAAAATGTGTTTCTTATAAACAGTGCATGAAAATGGGATTTGTTTTTTTTTTTTTTTTTGAGTTCTAAGTTTGGGAGACTTTCCTTAAAAATTTTGTATGGTCAAACTAGAACTTACCTTCATCTGTGGTGCTAGAATTTGATACATGTATATATTATCATAACTATCTGCTCATGGCAGGAAATGGTTGCCAGTGGTCTGAATAGCAGCTGTTGCTACCAAAGATGTGCATTCAGCAACTAGATTCTAAGAAGATGCAGTCACATTCCTAGTAGATGAAGGGAACTCTCAGAAAAAGCTGTGGTGGTCTGTCTATATAATATTTTTGATTACTATTGTTGAGCACTAGAGGCAGATAGAAAGAGAAGTGACTAAAATATTCATCACTTTCTTGCATAATTTAATGACTTATAAAGGAAGGCAACAATTCCACACACAGCCAATCAAGAACGTGTTCTCAACTCAAAATACTAATTTCCAGGTTATGTTGGTTTTCATGCCATTTTCATTCCAATGTGAAAGAAAGTTCTTCAAAGTCTGTTAAGATCCTAGCCAGTGAGCTGAGAATGTTGTGCCAAATGTGGAAGCATGAGATCCCATCCAATCTCAGCCATAAGCTGGTATTATTTTACAAGCATCATAGCATTGTTCTCCCCATAGGAAGTTTGCAGCTGGTACCCAGTCTTTCTCAAGGCATGTTAAGAGTATGCAGTTGAGGGAGCAGGATGAGCCAGTCCATTGTTAATCATAACTTTAGGGGTACTGACTCACTCCTGGTAAAATAGGATGACCTCACTGGGAAGGTGTGAAAAAAAAAATCCGTTCTGAGGTCAATGTTCTGTTTCCGCAGACCCAGATTAAATTTGCACACTCTCTGGTAGGTAGTTATCAGGAAAAATAATGTTGCAGTGGACCAGGTGAAAGCAGATACCTTGTTTTAGCAGGGAACGAACACTAGACAATCACAGTATTCGTTAGGAAAATGCACAAAGGGCCTAGAAATCTGAGAGGGGCCTCATATCTGAGGCCAAAAGTGAATCAGGCCCTGCAGTGCCACAATTCAAGGTAGGTCTTTGATCCAGTGTTGATTATTAGGCTCTTGACTGGAATGTGGTCACTTCATTAGGGGATTTTGAATACGTGAAGGTTACTTGTCACAGCCCCAGCTCTCTTTGGGAAACACAAAGTGAATTCTTTTGTCCAACTCTGTACCTAGTGCATGAAAGCTAGGCCCTCACCAGGAGCAGACCCAGGAAGAAAATGTAAATGAATACACTGAAAATTTTGTGGCAATTAGCCATTTTCGCCTGTAAATATTTATATTGTACCTCAAGTTGAAACATGTTGCTTTCCACAGTGTTTATTTAGATACAATATGGTTCTTGGTATTAACATGTTTTATTGCTCATCTGGGACAATGTAACCCTTAAATGCTCAGTATATTGTTCGTGATGGCCACAAAGTTCATCTGGGTTTTTGTCACCTTTGGCTGGAAAAAATCCGAGCGAACTTTTTGGCCAACTCAGTACTAGCTATCAAGGTATGTATACATGAGCAAACTATTCATATTAGCAAACTAAGCCCCTCAAAATAAAACCCCCAATGCAATGCAATGCTTTTCTTGGAAACTTTTCTTGGGACTGTTGTTTCTATAGTCTCCCCCGGGAGTAGAGTTGATGTAAGACGTTTCCCTGCTTTCCTGAAGCTCTAACTTGAGTTCATTTTGTTATGTGGTGACCACAGTTCTGGATGACGCCCCCCCTGGCACACAGGAATACATTATGTTACGGCAAGATTCCATCCAATCTGCGGAATTAAAGAAAAAAGAGTCCCCCTTTCGTGCTAAGTGTCACGAAATCTTCTGCTGCCCGCTGAAGCAAGTCCATCACAAAGAACACACAGAGCCCGAAGGTTTGTGCACGACGGACGCGTGTCTTGCTTGTTTCCTCTCGTTCTTCTTTCTTTCTTTTTCTTTCTGACTGTGCATTGCCCTCTGGTGTGCTGTGTGTTGTGCGGCTCCTGACATCCTTCCGAGGCCCCGTAAGCTCGCCAGTGAGTGTCTTATGCAGCCTCAGATGGGACGCTGTATAATACAGTCAGCTCTGGCCCGGCGCGCAGCATCTTCCTGCTTCTCGCAGCTGACACGTGTTCAGCTGGTGTCATGACACTGCCCCGTTTTGGCTGCTAAAGTTGCTTGCTACCGTAGCCAACATCTGGCCGAGTCTGGTCCCATCAGCTCGCCTTCCTGAAGCAGCAGTCGGCTGAGGAATGGCCCTTCCAAAATGAAATCATCAGACAATGGTTCCAAATTTTCTCCCTCTTCTCCACTCCATAAAGCCTTCTGCCTTGTGTTCGAAGAATGCTCATGGTCTACTCAGTTGGCTGAAGCAGGCCCAGATTCCCCTGTCATGCACGCCTGGTGCGCTTTGCCATAGTGAAATGCATGCCTCAAGGAAACGATGAGTAGTTTGTTTTTCTTTGCAGCTCAAGTACAGGTTTGGAAAACTCTCCGCGCTGGTACTTAAACTGAGGTCAATAAGGTATTCATCGCAATCCATACTACAAATGTGTCTCAAAAGATCCTCCTCTCTCCAGAAAGCGTATGCATTCATTTTTTCCCAAAATTTTTGGCATATATCAAATAGGATCAGTTTTCACATCACCAAATGTGGTAAACTTTTTGCCATCTGTGTATGTTTTGATTTCCAAAATGACAATGGAGAGGTATACTGTGTATGCTAATTAAGTACTTATTGTATAACAACTTGAGCTCCCTCCCAGATCAAATGCCATCCATGCAGTTTAGCAATGAATGATGTCAGAGGTGACAGAATTCAACCAGTCCTTTGGCAGTTGGTATACACTTTTGCATAACTGTTTCTGGTACGATTTCTAGAAGTGCCCTTGTTCCTATTTCAGGTTGCCCTTTTGGCAATATTATGGGGTCTCCAGTACAACTGTCTTTCTGCTGCACAGGTCTGTTCAAAGTTTGGTGTTTGAGGAAATTATTTCCAATTGACTCCAATCTATAGTTTTGAAGCAGATTTTCACATCTCAAAGTCTCCCCCTTTTCCTCCCTTCCATGCAGAGCTTCAAATGTTCTTTGGCAGAAAATGACAAGTGTACATTTTCTATGCTTAACTCTATTTGACCTATAGAATACAGCATTTGTATTTCTTTTCTACTTCATACTTTTGTATGCAAGCTGTCCACTTTGCATAGGAGTTCTGATGTGAACAGTTATTCATCTGGAGATATAAATGGTGGCCCTTTACAGTGAGTAAGACAAAATTTTGGTGGTTTTATAGAGAAGATACTAACTTGATTTCATGCTTCACTGAAAAAAAAATTTCAGCCAGTGATAGTTACTTTACTATATATGATGCATTCCAATATTTTCTTTCTTTTCTCTCAAATGACGTTTGTGTGCAGTATATATATTTGCATGCACAAAACAGTACCTGTATTATAGAAATATACTATTTCTCATATAATTATATTCTTACAGATATGTGTATGTCTGTATTAACAGATGCTATACTTTTTTTTTCTACTTGTACATTGTCCTGAAACACAAAGATTGGTTTGAGTAAGTATAATAAGCCATTTAAGAAGCAGTTGGTTAAATTCAGTCAAGAATTTGGTTAGAAACTTACTTCAGATTGTTTTAACAATTATCAGATTCAAAAAAAGACAGTTGAATAACTAAACAAAGACACATCCATTCTCTTATTACATATAGTTTAGACAGGATCTATTAGTTTTCAAAATATCTGGAGTGTATCATGAATACTGTTTTGAATGTTTTCAAATATGAAGAATTCTTTAGAGAATGGGTATCAGTTAAGCTCTCTTATACAAGGTTTGGATACTTTTTATTCTGGCTGTCCTTGTGTTAAATGTGGCTTTCATCCTTTCTCTTGTGTGCTTTGATGATGGGCATTGTCTTCTTTCAGATTGAAGATTTTCCTTAGTCTTGCCATCCTGCCAGATCCTCTGGAATAGTGAAGCTAATACTTCCTTCTTGATTTGTAAGAATTATTTATAAATAGTATTAGACACATGAGAGGTTTTCTGGGATGACATTGTGATACTATTTACAATTTTACTTCATCGCCTTTAAACCAGGACTCTGGAGCTAATGGTGATCCCAAACATTTCAATGAATATACTTGATCTCTGTACAAATTAACAGGATCCCGAAGACCTTAGATGGGGGTGAAAGAAAACATGCCACAGAAGAGACCTTGGATAAATAAGGAAACAATGCTATGAAATTAACATGCTTACTTCATGTAGGATCTCGAAGGCCAGAAACTCGTCATTGCTGGGAGGTGAAGTAACTGTGGGTTTAGAAGGGTTCAGTGGTCATTCTGGCCACCTGGAAGATTTTTGCAAGACTGATTTTTAAATGCTGTAAGGTCCTGTCTTCAGTTCTCTCTTCCAGTTGCTATAACATTTTATTATAATGAGTATAAATAAGAGATCTCTTTATTAACAATGGATAGAATCTCGGTTCTAAACTATGTCCATACCTTGAAACATTATATTCTCCTGTGAGGCGTTTTGAAGAGAGAGGTCCTTTCATGGCCTCTCTTCCAAAGCATGAAACATTAATTGACCTTGACTGTGGATGCCCACCATTTCCACTGCAGGTGAAGGCAGTGGGCAGCATGGTTAGCCTGATTCATCTGTGCAATGCCAAGCTGCTCGTGTGACCTCTTCTAACGAGATTGTTTATGTGTGTAGCCCTCAAGTAAAGAATGAAACCTTCATTGAAATTTGGCCAAGGTGGTGGGGGGGGGTGGGGGTGGTGGTGGTAGAATATAAATTAGAGTTGGAAAAGTCTTACAAATGATTAAGTTAGGTCAAAGAGGTTTATATATATTATGATAAAGCTGGAATTAGTTTTCTGCTTCTTTACTGAATTGATACAATCTGTCAACTATTTTTGCATTATTATAGACAAAGTCTTGGTGTTTCTTTTGGTTGGTGATGTTTTTATAAAGGCCAAGTTATTTCCATAATTTATAATCACCTGAGATTTGGTACAGATAGCAATTGTTCACCACTGTCTGTCTTTTGAAAGACATTTTTGCATTGTTTCCAGGGCCTTCAGAATTCATGTAAAATAATACACAGAAGGACTGAAATACCTCATTGGCTTTTCAGGATATCCTTAGGACAGATTACACTTTGCCAGAAACAGGTTTCTATTTCTGAACAGCCCATTCCAAAATAAATGCTTTAGTCTGTTTCCAAATACTTGTGATTTTCAGTGATGTGTTATTTCCATAAAAACCACTTATGATGTAATCTCATACTGGAATTTGGCTGAAGAAGCACACACAAGTGTTTGAGAGTCTAATTTTGGCCCAGGACCAGCTATGGTCTTTGTTATAAGAAAGCCACTTGGAGAGCTGAGATGTTTACCAAAATCTTTTTCTTACTGTCCCAGGAGGCTTTTGGCAAAAGAAAGTATAATCATTACAGCTTTATTCTTTCCCTCATTTTTTCTTTCATTGTCATGTCTGCCCCAATAAAATCACTGATTTAGAGTAACTTCTGAATGCCTATCTATTACCAGTATAGTTGTTGCTTTACTGATGCTTGAAGATTGTTCAGAAGAATCACATCAAGGTATACAGGCTTACAAGTAGATAATGCTGAAAATCTGCAGAGAGAAATAAATCACAGATTACCTGCATGTACTTGTGGGATTGAAAATCTGATTACAATAGCAAATTTGAAGGAGTTCACACAACATAGGAAAATATCACAAAGTTCAATGATTTGTCACCATCTTAATCAAATGGCTGGCCTCCTTCCTACAGTCCTGTTTTCATGTGAATTTTTAAAAAGTTATATAAATATATATATATTCCATTCCCCTTAGGACATCTGTAACCTTTTTATTCAGAGAGGCATCCAAGCATAGTGACTTTGGTTGGAGGAGAAGAGAGTCTGTGCTCTAGACTGGTGATGAAGTACGGCAGCTTTCAGCAACCAAAAGAAAGCAAAATTATGTGCCAAATGTTAAGGGGGCACATTTGTAACAAGTACAATGTCTGTTACTCTGACAATGCCTTGGTTTCCTTATCCCAGAGAGAGAATATGTCACCATAAATATCAGTCTTGCCTAAATGGTAGGAGAGAAAGGAGGTAGAAGAATATTTAGGAACGTGTCAAGAGAATTGTTTTTATTTTCATCCTCACCTTTTCTTCAACTCTGATGTCTCCTGTTGTATGTCTTCCTCATATTCCTACTAATTTGCCTTTTGAGAAGAATGGGTCTAATATTATTTGAATTCATAGTTCAGTTAAAACTACATCACCTCTGATGCTTGATATTGGAAAATGTCTTGACAGGCAGAAACGGTATCATTGGGTTCAATATCTGTCCCCTTGAATGTAAGAATTTAGGGCTATTCCTATTTGATTAGAAAAACATGGGGCCATATGTTTGTGTGACTCTGAAGCAATAAAAGATTTTATTTTGAATCTTTAAATTTCAAAATAATTGATTTGGGGGTCACTTTTCCTTTGATTTATGATGTGAAGGATGACAAAACAACTCAGAGAGGTTTCTTTGCTCATTGAAGCCAATGGCAGCTTAATTGCAGAGTCACAAGAAAAGTTAAAATATTGGTCCATATCAAAATCAAATTAAAAGCCCCAAATTTGAAAGCCTTGTTGTTTAGTAATGACTAAACATTATCCTCTCCCCATATACTGATCAAGTGTATTTCTCTTGGTTGCTTGTCAGCTACTTCTTAGAAGGCAACTTGTTATCTCCTAACAAGATTGGGAAGCTAGCAATGGCACTGAAACACAGTCTCTCTTCTCTCCTCTTTCCCCTCCTTATGGCAGCAAGCACAGCATTAAGTCATGTTTGGGGGATAGTTTCTACTCTCTGGAAAACTCATAATTTGATCAAGGAAGTATACATAACAGCCAATAATTCAATTTCAGGTCAGGATGGGCATTTATTATTCTCTTATTAGATGCATGCATCTTAACTCAGTCTCCAGGCTGGCTTTTCCGGTAGAAATGAACAATCACTCATTCTTGGATGATTCACTTTTTAAAGCAACAGGCCTCTCTTCTCGCTCGAGCCTCGGTGTCCCCATCAAGGCGGTGGTAAGGGTTCCTAAGAAGTAATCTCTCCTTTAGGACTCTCTTGACTGAGGTTTTCCTCACTTAACAGTGGAGGCAGATATTTCTCCTTTGTGAAGCCAACACAGATGGTCCACTTTAAGTATTTATATTTAAAGGAACACTGCCCTGGGAACGTGCCCAGAAAGGTCTACTGGATGAACAATGGTGGTGATTTTGATTTTAAAACAAAGTCAAAATCTAGACGCTGATCCTTGAAAAAAAATCTGGAAGGTCTCCATGCATGCAGCACTGCCCCCTTCAAAGCTGTGCCATCAAGGTTTGTGTTGCCAGCATGCTTCTGGTGCTCTGATGTCTCAGCAACACCTTTTGGGTTTTTCCTCTTCACAGTCAGTTAATAAACCACTTAAGCAAATCTGCCTTTCTGACCTGGCATGGTATGACTGTAGGTAGACTGTGGTCTGTCCCCAGAAAGGAATAGCCTGGATGACTTTGAGCTGTTTCACCAAGTCAAGCCCAACCCTAAGGTCTAAGGTCTGCCTTTGCAGAGATGCACCACATGGGCTGCTGTGTCAGCTCCAATTGTCACTCTTTTGTTTTGAATGATAACTTGCTTGCCTGGTTGAAGAGAATGTAGAATTAACTATACTCTCTTATGCAGGTTCTTAAAAAATAACCACATCACTATTTTCCAAATTATGTTTTATGAACTGCTAATCATATGGCTTTATGAAAAGAAAGATTCTGTGATCCCATACATGTTTCTTCAATTCCATATCACTCTTAGAGAGTCATCCTGTATAAGAGAGTAATTTGTCTCACTTTGGGCAGTTAAGTGGTAAACCGCATCTTTCAGGTACCAGACCAGTTTTGTTCATAATACGTAGTAACATCCTAAAAGTATGCTTTGGGAAATGCCTTGCTGGCCCCACTAAGCAGTGTATTCCCATCAAAGCTCAGCTTTGACAAGTAACACACTTTTAAAGATGAATGCCATTCCCTTTTTCTCTGACCCCCACCTGCTCTCTTTAGGAAAGTGCAAGTGTGGTCCATGGCTCAGGACTGGGTCTGAAATTGTTTGTTACCAGTCAGTGATAAGATGAGGAGCTTGTGCCAGAATGTAAGTCAATGCACTGTTTGTTTTATCAAGAAAGTATTGCTGTCTTTCTGCTTGAAAATCAATGAAGTTAGAGCACTCCTTCACACCCTGCACAAAAATAAATTCAAAATGGCTTAAAAACTTTTAAAGTCATGACACCATAAAGTTCCCAGTATGGAACATAGATAGGCAAAACATTCCGACATAGACTGTAGTAATTCTTAGGTCAGTCTGCCAAGGCATTAGATATAAAAGCAAAAATAAACAGAACCTAATCAAAATGGCAACCCACTCCAGTGTTCTTTCCTGGGGGCAAGAACAGGGTTGAGGGAGCCTCATGGGCTGCCGTCTATGGGGTCGCACAGAGTCGGCCACGACTGAAGTGATTTAGCAGCAGCTGTGGCAGCAATCAAACTTAGAAGACTTTGCATAGCAAAGGAAACCATAAACAAAGTAAAAACGTAACCTAAAGGCTGGGAGAAATTATTTGCAAGCAATGCAATTTACAAGGGCCGGATAAAGAAGATGTGGTATATATGTATACAATAGACTACTGCTCAGCCAAAAAAGGAATGAAAACATGCCATTTGCAGCAGCATAGATGCACCTAGAGTGTATCATCCTAAGTGAAGGAAGTCCGAAAAAGACAAATATCGTATGATATCACTTACGTGTGGAATCTCAATTGTGATGCAAGTGAACGTATGTACAAAACAGAAACGGACCCATAGACATAGAAAATAAACTTAAGGTTACTAAATGGGAAGGAAGGGGTGGGATAAATTAGGACTTTGGGATTTGTAGCTGTAAACTATTATATATAGAATAGATAAAAATCAAGAGCCTACTATATAGTACAAGGAACCATATTAAATATCTTGCAATAAGTCATAATGGAAAGAATATGAAAAAGTATACATTTATATAGGTGTGTGTATATACACGCATGCATGCGTGCTCAATCACTCAGTCATGTCCACTTCTTTGCTACCCCATGGACTGTAGCCTACCAGACTCTTCTGTCCATGGAATTTTCCAGGCAAGAATACTAGAGTAGGTTGCCATTTCCTCATCCAGGGGATCTTCTGGACCCAGGGATCAAATCTGCATTGGCAAGCAGACTCTTTATTACTGAGTCACCTGGGAAGCCCATGTATATACATACATATACATATATATTTATAAAACTGAATCACTTTTCTATACATCAGAAACTAACACAACTAAAGAAAGTATTGTTATCTTCTTGTGAAAAATAGTGTCAGCTGAACTAAACAAAAAATGTGCCTAATGACAAGTTCATGTGTCAGCACTAAGGCTGTGGACCCTACTTTCAGTAATATTGCTTAGATTATTTCAGTGATTCTCAACCTTGACTCCACCCTTGAATTATCTGAGGACCTTTTAAATAATAGTGATGCATGAACCCAACATCAGACCAAAATCAAGTAACTAAACAATAACTTGTCCAAATGAAAACCCTGCAAGGTCTCTTGTGGCTGATTCTTGATGTGTTTTTTTTTTTTTTTTTGAAAAGTTCCTAGGTGATTCTAATGTACTAGCAGGGTTGGACTCGCTCCTTCAGAACAGAATTGCCTCGGCATAGGTCATTTGTATGATGTCAGTTGTCAATTGACAATTCTTATCATGCTAGTTGCGTGAGCCTGTTGAGGAGGCACCCTGTGATTAGAGGGCGCGCTGGACAGGCAGCACTTATATGACCTTTAGAGCTTGTGGCCATGTAAGGCATCCGTCCTTCCCTCTACACACACACTCTCTCTCTCTCACACACATACACTCTTACCTTTTTGAAGTTCTCTTGCCTCTGCCTCTCTGAGCTTTTAGAAATATAATTCAGCTTTTCCATAGGAGCGTGGTAACCTGCCACCTTGTGACCAACATCCTCTCTTGCAAGTAGTGGTGGAAATACTTGTTCTGCTCTCTGTGATGCAGCTTGCAAATGTGGGAGGAAGAGTTTCTTGGGACCTCCTGTGATCGCACTTAAAGAAGAAAATGGAGAATTAGCAGAGCATATCACCGTGCCAGAAAAGGTCATCTACGTGCTTCTTGACTTGCTTCCTGCTGCTCTAGGGTAAGATTGCAGAAGTGGATACCAGCTGCTCCTGATCTGCGTATCTCTCCCCCAGGCTGTCATCACTGGGGCATTACCCTTTTATTATCTAAACATCATCGCCAGCTCCCTCAGCATAACGTTATTACAGCAGGGTGTACGTGAAGAATGACTTTGCCACGATTGGGAGACTTTCAGTGTTATCTGTGTTTATCAATCATTCCTAGCACTCTAAGTTGCATTCATCCAGGTATTCATTTGTTATACGCCACAGTATTTCTCTGTGTGCTTGATATGCAGCTTAGATAACACCCATGGGAAAGTGTGGAACAAGAGAGATTACATCCTGCATTTTATCGAACACTTACCCTTGTCTTGCTTTGCAGCCAATATCCACACTCACTCCAACACATCAAAATCACATGTTCACTTCCACTCATGTGCTAGCCTATTGCTACTTAGGAGCCCTGGCTATTTTAAGATGTATATTTTCAGAACAGCTCCAGGTCAACCTTCAAGCATATCCAACTTTAGAAGCAACTAGTATACATTGTCTGGAAAACAGGATCTCCACGGAGGAAGGCAAAGAGAGCCCAGTTTCACTGAGTTCACATGTACATGCAGCAAGCACTGTGCAAACTAAAATATGGGAATGCTAATTCGCTTCTCCAACAAATGACTGGACTTGATTTGAGTGTGATTTTTCTGGCCTCCAAAGCCCATGTACTTTATCTTCCATGACTTCTCCGTATGCTCAGCTTTACCCTATACATGAGTTTGCTGTCTAAAAGCAGTTTAATTGCTGAAACATGTTAGTTTTAAAGGGAAAAATGCTGTCTGCACTCCATTCTCAGCTTTGCTATTACAGGACATTGTCACAGGCAGAAGGGACTTGGGAGGTACTGGTTAATTCTGGGGCCTAGAGTTAGGTGGTGGAGAAGGCAGTGGCAACCCACTCCAGTACTCTTGCCTGGAGAACCCCAGGGACTGGGAAGCCTGGTGGGCTGCCGGCTATGGGGTTGCACAGAGTCAGACATGACTGAAGCAACTTAGCAGCAGCAGCAGAGTTAGGTGGAATGGGGCACTCAGAATAAGGAAGTGAAATGACCCTCACTGTCAAGGAGGTGATGACCTGTCCAGGACACACAAAGGCAGAGTGGAGTGCTTATGAAAACTACATTCCATCTGAGTGCAATAGAAGGTTCCCTTAATAAATAACAGAAACTGGTCACTTGCCTCATCTTCTTTCATTATGCCAGAGGATGCTCATCACCTATAATAGCAGAAATGAGGAAAGGTCATTTCTAATAATTAAAAAGCAGATTCTATTGCTTAATTTTTTTCTCAGTTCATTAAAATTCCACCCTGAATAGGAATGTTATTAAGACCCGCTCTGAGTATTTCTCCTTTTCTATTGGATTGGGTTTTACCTAGAGGTTTAGAAATTAGCCATGAATTCTCTCTCATTACTTGTTGGAACCCTACTCTATAGTCTATGGTAAATAATAATGAAAGGAATAACTGACAAATATCCAGAATTTATTATGTGCCAAGTGCTTTACCTAACTTTATCTTAAGTCTCTCAAAGGTTCCTAGAAGCACGTAGGAGGTTTTTTTCCCCTCTCCTTTTGATGGATGAAGAAACAGATGGAGAGGCATGAAATGACCTGTTCAAGGTCACCTGACTGAGACATGGTAGAGCCAAGGCTCCACTGCAGCTTGTCTCACTCCAAAGACTCTGGTCTCTCCAGCACAGGAGAGTGTGTCTCATAATGAGACCGGCCCTAGAAAAAGCTCCCCTTCTGTTCTCCAGTCCCCCCAGTATGATGTTATGGAGACATGTTGCCAGGTACACTAAGGTCCACAGGCGTGGGCGGACCATTGGTCTGCTGTGAGAAAAACGATGGAATCAAAAGGTAGCTTGTTCTTCAGAGAAAAGATAAACAGTGAGGGTGAACTTCAGCATGTTTACAGGGCAAATTCTTATCCTATATGACTGTCGGAATGTTGTACAATCTACAGGGTAAGAACTGCGATTGACTCACTGTGCTGGTGTGCAGTTTTCAGCTACAGGCCAGTTCTTAATCATTTCAGGCCAGTTGACCTTCTACCTTAAAACTTTCGTTCACAAAACACCTGTTGACCTTAAATCCCTGAATGACACAACCTTCGTGACCTAGTGAGGACTGACTTAAAGACACATGAAGAGAAAATCTCACCCAACTAGGTTGGGTCGCTGTCAAGAGATTATGTGAATTTCACAACAAATGAAATTGTATAAAGTGGTCCACTTCTCTCTGGAAGCATGGAGAAGGAGGTCTCCAGAATTTGTGTGGACTGCTCTGTGCATGACATTCCATACTGTGCTTTGGTTAGATGCTCAGCTCTCAAATTTTATAGCATCTTTTCTGTGCCAGGCACTTCAGATTTATTTTTACTAATCTTCCCAACCCACGACGTAGGTATAAGTCTTGAAGGAAATGATGGGGATACTGGTGTGTAGAGATGGGAAATAACTTTTTCAGCACCATTCAGATAATAATGCCTTAATTGGGATTTGAAGCCAAGTCTCTTCATCTCCGAAGCCTGATATCCTTTACCACACTGTGCTGCCTCAGCTCATCCTATACTGTGATACCTGACTCCCCCTTTTAAGTGTAAGAGCTCAGCACCATATTTTTCTTGTTTTTCTTTTTTTAATTGGCATATGATTGATTTAAAATATTGTGTTAATTTCAGGTGTACATCAAAGTAATTCAGTTATATACATATATTCAATATATTTTTCTGATTGTTTTTCATTATGGCTTATGTCAGGTTATTGAATATAGTTGCCGGTGCTTAATGTGTTTTATATATAGTACTGTCTATATGTTAATTCCAAACTCCTAACTTACTCCTCCCTCTTTGGTTACCATAAGTGTGTTTTCTATGTTTGTGAGTCTCTTTCTGTCTCATAGATAAGATTATTTGTATCTTATTTTATATTCCACATGTAAGTGATACCATATGGTACTTATCTTTATCTGAGTTGCTTAGTATAATCATCTCTAAGGTCCATCCATGTTGAAGAGCTCAGCACCATCTTATCCACTGCTGGTGAGAGATATGGTTTAGAAAAAGACTATATTAATCTCTCTCACGTCTCAGCACAGTGTACATACCCAGTGTACAAGCATCCATTGGGAGACTTCCCTTGTGGGTTTCCCCACATCCTGGTAGGAACATTGGTATAAGCAGTAGGCAAGGGGTTAAACAGTCATCCCTGAGATTTGTCACGTGTTCTTCTCCCTTGTTCCCTAGATGAACAAAGTGCAGGTCATTCTTCCTGCATTGCTTTCTTACGTGGAATAATGCTTCTAATTCATAGTTTTCCTCATTGAACCACTACACCTTGAATCCACCTTAACTGATTGTGCTATGAGCTGCTCTCTAAGAAAAAGAAAGCCGTGATGCAGAGTTGTGGGCATACCAAGATTCTGAGGCACTGTCCGTACCAGTACAAAACTCCCAAACTCCCAGCTTTGGGCACTCCCAGTGAGAGCTTCGAGGTTCCATGCATGCTCTGGATTTTTTGTGCACTTCAGAATGCAGTGATCTTGTGCACAAAGGGTGGACCCCTTTTTGGCGTGGCCCGTCTTTAATGTGAGTTGGTTTTAGCGACACATGTTCATGTTGAGATTATTTGCTCCTTCTCCTTTCTCTTGGTATGAGCACATTTCCCCAGGTCTTATGTGTCGTCCTCCACTGAGGACTTCAATGGAGCAGGAACTGCCTCAGTTTAATTCTCCCAGAGACCCAACATTACCTGCCCAGCTCTGTGGATTCTGCCCCTTCCAAAAACACAGAGCCTTGAGACAAGTGAAGCATGCCCCTTGTGGTCACAAGTCGGCATTCAGAGAGAGGTAAACACACAGACACACACACACACACACACACACACACACATGCACGCACACCACTAGTGAAAATACTTTTTTGAGGAAAAACACTTACAAGCATGGAGGTAGTAGAGCTCCCATGGTCCCTCTCTTGGGGCCTTTTCTAGAATACTTCCAGCCCACGAAGCTCAGCCTAGTCACAGTCTTCTATGGGGTAATGTGGGCACAAGCAGTCCATTCACACAGGGAGCACATTTATCTCGCAGGCAGCCTCAAGCTGTGTACTAAATCTGTTTCTTTTCATGCAATAAGGAAAGAATAAAGGGCATTTCAAAGATCAGGGAGTTATAGAAGCTGCTAGCCAATAACTTTTCTGTTTGGTTCCCTCCTCCACCATTTCCCCTCTGTAATCCCTTGATTTTTCTCTCTGAGAAGGTAGCATTTTAGATTTATGTTAGAAGATTCATGAACTGATTCAGTCAATTTCTAATTGGCATGCATGGTTAGCTGTTCACTTAGTGGATAATTGGTTAAATATACCCAGAATATTTAGTGGGAGGGGGAAAAAAATCCCCAAAGCAAATCAGAATAGTTCAGGAGCCTTTTATTCTAGGGTAGCATTTTCTTTGGGAGCAGTTATTGGTGTCTTAAAAGAGATCTATCTCCCTTACCAGTTAGACTCCATTTAAACATACACCCTTTATTTCATACCTAATAAATATAGCTTTATTATATAGAGACCACAGGCCTAGCACAGTGTCCATCAAGAAATAATAAATATTTATAATTATTTCAATAACGAATTTTCATACTCTGAGTCCAACCTGCCATTTACCATAATTCTAGGCAGCAAATGACTGATGATGCTTTTACTCACTGTTAACAGAATCTGATGTATTTATCAATAGGTATTTACTGTCTTGTACAAACCAGGTACTGTGCTGGTTATTAGGCCTAACACCAACAAGAGGTACAATCTCTTCCCTTGAGGAAGAAGGACTGACATGAATGGCAGAACTTGAACCATCAGTTAGCTCTTGTTTTTTAAATCACCCTAAAAAATTTTGACTTGAAACAGAACAAATTTATTCTTTCTCATCAGTCCAGTTCAGTTCACTCAGTCGTGTCCGACTCTTTGCCACCCCATGAATCACAGCATGCCAGGCCTCCCTGTCCATCACCAACTCCCAGAGTTCACTCAGACTCACGCCCATTGAGTCAGTGATGCCATCCAGCCATCTCATCCTCGGTTGTCCCCTTCTCCTCATGCCCCCAATCCCTCCCANAAGAGGGTTTCCTTTTCTCCACACCCTCTCCAGCATTTATTGCTTGTAGACTTTTGGATCACAGCCATTACGACTGGTGTGAAATGGTACCTCATTGTGGTTTTGATGTGCATTTCTCTGATAATGAGTGATGAGCATCTTTTCATGTGTTTGTTAGCTATCTGTATGTCTTCCTTAGAGAAATGTCTATTTAATTCTTTGTTCCATTTTTTGATCTGGTTGTTTATTTTTCTGGAATTGAGCTGCAGGAGTTGCTTATATGTTTTTGAGATTAATTCTTTCTCAGTTGCTTCATTTGCTATTATTTTCTCCCACTCTGAGGGCTACATGTGATGTCACTTTGGTATTGTTTATTCACTAAGTTGTGCCTGACTCTTTTATGACCTCATGAATTGTAGTCTACCAGCTCCTCTGTCCATGGAATTTTCCAAGCAAGAATATTGGAACAGGTTGCCATTTCCTTCTCCACAGGATCTTCCTGACCCTTGGGGCAACCAGCATCTCCTGCGTCATTTGCATTGGCAGGCAGATTCTTTACCATTGATTCATCAGGAAAGCCCCAACGTGTGACATCCCAGAACAATTAAAACACAGTTTCTGGACTGTAACATAGGCATCCATGCATTTTGACACTCCCCAGATGATTCTAATGTGCAGAATTTGGGAATCATTGCACTGACTTCTTTAAACCTTAGAATGCTAATCAATTTAATATTTATAATTTCACCTCAGATCTTGACTTTGTAGGGTTTCATTGATTCTATACATGCTAAAGTTCTTTGTAATTTATAAATTAAGGATTCATTAGTTTTTTTCATAAAGGACTATATTCTGATAATCAGAAGTAAAATAAAGAAAGTTCCTGAGTCTTATGACTGGTATGAAATGAGATACCCCTCATCCAAGGTAAGGAGCAGTGGCTGCACTTTGCTGGACCAGCCATGAAGAGATACCCCATGCCCAAGGTAAGAGAAACCCAAGTAAGATGGTAAGTGTTGCAAGAGAGCATCAGAAGGCAGACACACTGAAACCATACTCACAGAAAACTAGTCAGTCTAATCACACTAGGACCACANTGCTTCTATTGGGTCCATACCATTTCTGTCCTTTATCAAGCCCATCTTTGCATGAAATGGTAGGTGTTGCAACAGGGCATCAGAGGGCAGACCCACTGAAACTATACTCACAGAAAACTAGTCAATCTAATCACACTAGGACCACGCCCTTGTCTAATTCAATGAAACTAAACCATGCCCGCAGGGCAACCCAAGATGGGCGAGTCATGGTGAAGAGGTCTGACAGATGTGGTCCGCTGGAGAAGGGAATGGCAAACCACTTCAGTACTCTTGCCTTGAGAACCTCATGAACAGTATGAAAAGGCAAAATGATAGGATACTGAAAGAGGAACTCCCCAGGTCAGTAGGTGCCCAATATGCTACTGGAGATCAGTGGAGAATTAACTCCAGAAAGAATGAAGGGATGGAGCCAAAGCAAAAACAAAACCCAGCTGTGGATGTGACTGGTGATGGAAGCAAGGTCCGATGCTGTAAAGAGCAATATTGCATAGGAACCTGGAATGTCAGGTCCATGAATCAAGGCAAACTGGAAGTGGTCAAACAAGAGATGGCAAGGGTGAACGTCGACATTCTAGGAATCAGCGAACTAAAATGGACTGGAATAGGTGAATTTAACTCAGATGACCATTCTTTCTCATAGTCTGTAGTTATTCTTTCTCATGGTCTGTAGCTGGTGAGCCAGGTTCTAGGATGGACTTGTCTAAGACAACTCAGCTTTCTTCTATCTGTCTTTTGCTGAAGTCCCATGAATCCATTTTTATATGTCATTCATGTTACTCTTATCCTGTCCTGGTGGCTCAGACAGTCGAGAATCTGCCTGTAATACAGGAGACCTAGGTTCATTCTCTGGGTCAAGAAGATCCCCTGGAGGAGGGCATGGCAACCCACTCCAGTATTCTCACCTGATGAATCCCATGGACAGAGAAGCCCAGCAGACTATAGTCCGTGGGCTCCAAAAGAGTCAGACACGACTAAGCAACTATCATTTTCAACCCTTATTGAGTAATATTTCTGTGTTCAAAACACTAGTGGACCTGCATTTAAATTGCTCAGGAATGAGTTATAGGCTGGTGACAGACATTACTAGCCTGTGGGTGGTGTGAAAAGCATCAGACCAGAGGAGATCATCTTTGGAGGGAGGAGAGGCAGAGAAGGTGATCTGGAAAAGAAAGGACTCCTCAGGAGTGAGAGAAGGAGAAGCAGGAAAAGAAGGTACTAAGGAAGCCAAGGTGGGACTGAGCTTCAGGATATAATTAGTAGAGCTGATTGCAGGAAGGAGATAGTAATTTAATGCAAGCTTCTCATATGTCCCTCATAACATCTAGACTTTGTAGCCCAATTGATTTCAATGTCAAAAAATGTCTCCCCACTTCACATACTTTATTATACATCCTGGCAATAACTAGCATAAATTATTGAGGCAAGTTTGGTTTGAATGACCCTTGATAGGGGGAGTGATGAGGAATCACAGACTGTCTAAATGCTAAAGAAAGAGCAGATCTTTGTAAATACGTCATTGATTTTTCTTCTCAGTGCATCTCAAGTTTAAGTCTTTGCCAGGAGTGATTTATTCTTTTGTTGTTTGTCCTTTTAAATATAGTTAAGCTTTCTCAGTAATTTTTAATAGCTTAAAAATATTGGACTACTGGGAATTCAAATTAAAAGTAAATTACCTCGAGTTTAGTATTTTCAATCTGACATACTTTTAAGTTGTATTAATGTGCTGCAATCAGGATGCTGTTATGTGAGTTTCCAATAAGGCGAATTTTCTGCCAACTTTACAAACATGTACACTCTTGCTAGACTATAGAAATTGATTCCTTGTCTAATAGTGAAAATCTCTTCCTATATCAGAGTTTGGATATAAAGAGCACAGGTACACAGTTTTTGCAGTGAAGAACTGTTTAGTTGACAATATGAGAGAGTCCATATAACTGAGCTGAGTTTTCATCTAGGATTTACAAATTTACATTGCAAGGAAATGTTAACTTACCGTGCAAAACTAGATGAACAGGGTGTCCCCTTGTCCAAGGTCAAATCCCTCTTCCTTAGCGGCCTCAAAAAAGTAAAAACGCTTTGGTTTTTTTTTCAGGACTAGAAAATTAAAAAAAATTAGTTATTTTTTCATAAAGTTGTTCAGAGATTTTGTGGGAAACTTATTTTTAAAGAAATTCTTCTACTTGGATTACCCCTTAAATAAAACTGCATTACACTTTACTCATTTTTAAATGAAGACCAGAAGCTACAGCTGCCAAACTCTTGGCTCAGTACCCTTCTTCCCAAGACAGCAAAATGTCATGGTAGATGAGAATGTATTCATTCACCTACCTCTCATGACATTTTTCCTCTTTGTCTAGCCAGTACTACTCTCCTGTGTCTCAATTAGATCTTTGCTGAAACAGTATCCTTTACCTTAAAATGTAAGTTGGGATCTCCATAGTGGAACATGAAAACTAACCAAGGAGATTGTATATTCCTTTGGCTTGAGAAGCTTTTTGATATCCTGTCATCCTTTCTCACCTGTCTGCTGGCCTCAAGAAAGAGCTTTGAAAAGGAAGAAATAGTATCTCTGCAGGTAGGGGGAAGAGGTTAGATTGAACACCAAATCTGAACTTTGTCTTCTCTCCTGTTGCATTCTGTTGCTGCTGGGGGTAGAGGAGTGGACATGGGGAAGATCAGAAATGGACTGGTGTCCCTAGAGTGTCCCTGGCGGTGGTGGGGAGGCATTGTCTTTATATAATGGTTCCTGATTTGTTTGTACTTAGAGTTTATCACATCAACCAACACAATTAGATACTTGATAATGAATAACGTTGGGTTAAAAATGTCACCAAATTAACATGGGAAACATAAGTGAGAACTAAAACCCAAGGAGCATATTTATTTGTGCTTCTTTCCTGCTGTAAAAATCAGTTTATGTATCTTCCCCCCCCCCCCTTCAGTTGGTCAGTTCAAGGCCCCATGTTGGGCTAGACTAAGGTTTCTCAACCTCAGCACTACTGACCATTGGGTCTAGATTATTTGTTGTCAGAGGCTGTCCTAAGCCTGGTGGGATGAGCACATGCCTGAACTCTATGCACAAGATAGTAGTAGCAACCCCTCAGATGGCCCCCTGCCCCATTGAGTAGTGATAACAAACAGACATCCTCACACATGGCCACATGTCTCATGAAAGTCATCACCCAGTAACGCACCCCTTGGCTATATAATAACTATGCCAATAAGAAAGCTATGGTCTGAAAGTTACTGTTTCTTTGAGACATTCCTAATGCTTCTGTTTAATCACCACCAGTGTCCTGTTTCCTTGGATTATTAAAGTCATAATTTCAATTTAACCCAAATTCTGCCTCCTAATTCTTCCCTCATCCTTCCAAAAGCTTTTTTTCCCATTAATTTTATATTTGGGTTTTTTCCCATGGTTGGCTTACCAGCTTATAAACACAAGGGTTTTTTTCTTTATTATTTTTTAAAAAACTTATTTTGTATTGGGTATAGCCAATTAACACTGTTGTTATAGTTTCAAGTGAACAGCAAAGGGACTCAGTCATACATGTACCTATATCAACTCTTTCCCAAAAGTATAGTTGATACATGATGTTGTATTAGTTTTAGATGTACCGCAAAGTGATTCAGTTATACATATTTGTATAAACCTATGCTTTTTAGATTCTTTTCCATTATAGGTTGTTACTAGATATTCAGTATAGTTCCCTGTGCTATATATTATTCCCTTGTTGGTTATCTATTTCATATATGCTGTGCTGTGCTCTGCTTTGTCGTTTTGTTGTATCCGACCCTTTGTGACCCCATGGACTATAGTCCGCCAGGCTTCTTTGTCCATGGGGATTTTCCAGGCAAGAATACTGGAGTGGGTTGCCATGCCCTCCTCTAGGGGATCATCCCAACCCAGGGATCGAACCCAGGTCTCCCACATTGCAAGTGGATTCTGTATCATCTGAGCCACCATAGTAGTTTAGATATGTTCATTCTGAACATCTAATTGATCCCTCCCTGCCAAAAGGTTTTTAAGTTATACTTTTGAACTGTTGGAAAAGACTCTCGAGAGTCCTTTGGACTACAAGGAGATCCAACCAGTCCATCCTAAAGGAAATCGGTCCTGAATATTCATTGGAAAGAGTGATGCTGAAGCTGAAACTCCAATACTTTTGCCGCCTGATGCAAAGAACTGACTCATTGGAAAAGACCCTGATGCTGGGAAAGATTGAATGCGGGAGGAGAAGGGGATGACAGAGCATGAGATGGTTGGATGGCATCACTGACTCAATGGACGTGAGTTTGAGTAAACTCTGGGAATTGGTGATGGACAGGGAAGCCTGTTGTGCTGCAGTCCATGGGGTCACAAAGGGTCAGACGTGACTGAACTGAACTGAACTGAAGCTATTTATAAAACTTTCCAATAGAGCTCAGTGCAATGATTGGGTAGAAGAAAGCTGAGGGCTGTGATTCAGTGAGTCTTTTCCTAGTCATTGTTTTCCCCTTGTGTCTACTGTAGGAAATCTGGAGAAGTAGGACGGAGTTCCTTGCTTCTAGGAGCGTAGTAGCAAAGTGTCACCCATGAAAAGTTTTAAACAACATCAGTCTGTTTGGGGCCAGGGCCCAGGCTCAAGTATAATCTTGTTCAGGAAGCTCTTTTCATTGAAGTCCTTCCCTTAGTTCACTCTTTTTCTTTAGCAGAACTGATGATGACCAGAGGGGAATGTGTTCTTCAATGTTTTCTTTTGCCTGTCTCCATATCTAGTTCGAAATTCAAAAGCTTATAGAATTAAATCGAACCAGTGAGAATGAACTCAAACTGCCTTGGTACCTACCATTATGCCAGGCACTAGACTAGTTGCTTCCTTCAGAGTGTTTAGTTCTGAAAGCACCCCTAAAAATGAACTATCACTTTTCCCTACATTCTTAGTTCCTTTATACCACTAACAAGCACGTGAAATCAAGAAAAATGGATGTTGTGAAGCCCTAAGTAATAGTTTAAGGAACAAACAGGAATTCAACTCATCTAACTTCAGAGAGATCAGTCCTCTAAAAGACAAAGAACAAAATTAAATTTACCTCAGCTAATTTAATAGATTTTTATTTAGTTTTTTTTTTCAAAAGCAGTTGCAATTTATCTGGTTCCTGTTTTTTAGCTTTGCTTTTATTCTCTATCAGAGTAAAGGGCTCTAAGGGAGTTATATAACTTAAACAAGGTCCATTCCATCTTTGGGTCTCCAAATGCTTGTGTTTAAATGGGGGGATGGGAATGGATTGATGGGGGACTGATTGACTTCTTGTTTTAAATTTCTCAGTGGTTCAAATAAGACTCTATCTGTTGCTAGGTTTCCTAACAACGTTATGCACAGTCCAAATGGAAGGAAATTGGACTGATAGATGTGGTTGAAGTCTGACTTCATGTAAGTGTCACATGTTTTCTTCATTCAGCTGGATAGTTCAGTGTTCAAAAGCTCCAGGGCTTCATAGCCAAACGATGTCGGCCATGGGCATCTCCTTTTCCAGATTCTTGCTGAAACTGGCAATCTTGATTCTGGGCAGCTTTAAGAAGAGGAAAGGCCCAGGCATGGGCTGGTGTTGGGGTCAAGAGAAGAAAAGTAACCTTTTCTGAGTACTTCACTGTCTGTATTTCAAACATGTGTTAGTATGAGCCAATGAGCTAAGTAATGTGTCTAATATCACACTATTAGAAAATGGGGGAATTGAATTTCAGACTCAGATTGCCTTGCCTGAGCTGTACTCTACTTTCTCTGCAGCAGAGGCTCTTGGGACTGCTTTGAGGAGGATTAAGAGTTAAGCATGCTTTCCCTTGATGACCTTAACTCTTCGTGCTTCTAAACTTGACTTCAGGGATCTGATGCTGTCATATTCGTGATGTGCAGAACCTCCCATTTAGTAGCCATTGGTGGGAGAAGTTCTTTGGAGCTAGGAGGATTCCCTTAGCACAGAAAGTCAGAGCTAGGGGTGAGAGAGATCGGCTGCTTGATTAGACTCACTCCAACCACTGCACTTCAGTCCTCTTATTTCCTGATTCAGGATCCTAGGTGTCAATCTTCACATCCCTCCTCTACTTACTGTCCCTCATCTTGGGACTCTACCCCTTTTCCCGTGTTCACTTCCTTCTGTGGGAAGTTGAATTAACAACCCACATCCTCCTGGAATCTAAACTATTTCTGCGTGAGTGTTAGGTGGACGGGTGTGGGATATTTACTCAACTCACCAAAAGTGTGAAAGTGAAAGTTGCTCAGTCGTGTTTGACTCTTTGTGACCCCATGGACTATACAAGTCCATGGAATTCTCCAGGCCAGAATACTGGAGTGGGTAGCCGTTCCCTTCTCTCGGGGATCTTCCCAATCCAGGGCTTGAACCCAGGTTTCCCACATTGCAGACAGATTCTTTACCAGCTGAGCCACCAGGAAAGCCATAAAAGAGGATAGTTTTCCAAATTACCCGGTTTCCTTTTAGGTGGTAGCTTGTTGTTCACAGAGTCAGCTCCATTCTCCGATGAGCACTGCAGCTGNGTTCCCTTCTCTCGGGGATCTTCCCAATCCAGGGCTTGAACCCAGGTTTCCCACATTGCAGACAGATTCTTTACCAGCTGAGCCACCAGGAAAGCCATAAAAGAGGATAGTTTTCCAAATTACCCGGTTTCCTTTTAGGTGGTAGCTTGTTGTTCACAGAGTCAGCTCCATTCTCCGATGAGCACTGCAGCTGCTCTAAGAGTCCTCTGCCTCTTTTGGATGCTGATGCTTTGGATGATAGAGGAGCTTAACAAATGGCTAGGAAAATGGAGAAAAGTGGGGGAATCTTGTGGAATATCACCTCAAGCAGGGCTTCTAGCTCATGTCTCCTTGCCTCCTGTCCACTGCACCTGACCTTGGACAAGAGGCAGCAATTACTGTAGACACCATTTGTTTGAAGACCCAGTCTAAGCCAAGTACACACAGAGTTTCTCTAATCGCTATATAAATCTTGTAATGTAATTATTTCATCCCCATTTCATACATGAAGTAACTGAGGCTCAGTGAGTTTGGACAGGACTTGGAACCGAGCAGGTGTTAAAAACATAGTTTGGTTTGCATTTGAAACTGCTAAGTTATACAAATCAGCCTTTGGATAGATTGACTCCTCCATCTAGGGTATTCCTTAAGTTGATGACTTGAACCGTTGCTTAAGATGTGACTAAATTTCAGTTTATCTTCTCTATGTACAAAATAATTTATTCTAGAATAATAGCTCCCCTAAAAACATACAACACTGCTTTGTTAAATCTCTTGTTAGCCATAAACATGGTAGCTGCGTAAATGTATATTCAACTGTATTTGTCCTTAAAAAGAAAACCTGGCTTATCGAGTATCTTTATTTCTGAACTTTATTCTTTAAGTCATTCACTTTTCTTTATTTCTGAACTTTATTCTTTAACTTGAAGTCATTCACTTTTCTTTTAATATGGACAACACGGCCCAGGGCTGCAAATTTGAAGTTGATCAAGTTCAAAAGTCTTGAAAACCTTGCTCAAATCCAGTCCCTCCTCTTGCCTCCCTAGACCTATTCCCAACACTCTCACCCTGAGACTCTTGGAATCATAGCTTGTTGTCGAGTCCCTTATCACTGCCTGCCTGATGTTAAACTTCATCTTCCCATAGAGTGTTTCATCTTTGCATAGAGTCCAGGACCCACATCTTCCGAGCACACTATAGGTACCCAGTACAAGTGCCTTAGTTGAAGATGCAACAATTCCATTTTAGAATTGAGGCTGCATGGCATATCAAGGAAATAGGAACCTCCGTTACCTCTTAATGCAAAAGAATACTTCTCAGAATTGGAAAATACTGGGTGTTACACATCACTGTTAAGGACATGTTTGTCTTACTAGTGAGAGGCTTTCACAGATCGTGTTGCACAATAAAGTCTGTCTCTTGAGTGTTGTTTTACCTTAATGAAAATTTTCAGATGCAGAGCGAACAATAGATTTGGTACTTGATCAAGGCAATTAGCTTCCACATAGAATTTGCTGGCAGGTTATTTCAGGTTAAAAACATTTGTGTTGCTGATTGTATTTTTACTCCTGAGCTGTGAGAACCCATTCTTATATATCATTTTCTCTCACTGCCTTCTTCTGGGCACAATTAACTGCAGCATAAACTGCTATATGATATGCTGCCGGTCCTTCAGAAAACTGTCTTCATCAGTGTGTTCATGAGAGACAGCTAGTGAATGGAAAGAACCGCGAAACCCAGGTTTCAGTTCTACCTGTGACACTCACCAGGTCATTAGGTCAAACAAGGGTAAAATTAGAGACAATAACGTGATTGAAATTTATAGGGCTCTCTTGAGGACTGATTGACCATAGTGCCTGATACATAAAAAGTGATCAATAAAGGTGAACTATTTTTATCAGTCTTGATGATGAAGATGTAGCTCTGGGTGAGGATTTTAACTCATCAGGTCACCCTTAAGCCTATCCAGCCATTGTTATATATAAACAAGCCTTTGGAGTCCTCCTCAGTTTATAGCCATGGTCCCAAGGTACTTACCGTGACCCATCTATGTGATACATTCAGACTGGTACCTGTGTATCAATTATTCTGTCCTTGGCACTTAATAAATGCTAGTTATTCTTACTGTGGTTAAAATTGCCTTTAAGGCAGCATTTCTAAATATGTTACCCAAATGAAATGCTCCCCTAGGATGGGTCCCAAGAGTACAAAATGTTTGAGAAACAGCTGCTGGCCATCTTCCTGCCCTGGAGATTTGCACTGCACATTAGAATATTAAAGACTCTGAAGAGTCCTATATCATTCTTCTTTTATGCGTATGAGATTGTTTTTTGCAGTTACAAAGCACCTCCCCATAATAAAATCTCTTTTGTTCTTGCTGTCTTCATTTTTACATCTTATCACTCTCCCACACTCTTTCCACTTCAGGGAAGTCCCTGAATAGATAAAGGCTACGGAAGTTTCTGTCACTGTGATCAGGCCACCAGGATCATAGTATATTGTCAATCTGTTCTTTAGAAGTTTCCAAGCAGTTGGTATTCAATGCAATTTTCTAGCTCATACACAAATTCTTACAGTATCATGTCATGCTCTAGGAGTTGCCAGATATTTCCTTTGATATCAGCTGAATATAATCTCATATAGAGGAGATTATGTGCCATATGTACATCACCATGGTACAATTCCATGTGTCTGAAGCTTTATGGCTTGCAATTGACTTTCAGTTCAGTTCAGTCGCTCAGTCGTGTCCAACTCTTTGCGACCCCAAGAATCGCAGCACGTCAGGCTTCCCTGTCCATCACCAACTCCTGGAGTTCACTCAGACTCATGTCCATCGAGTCAGTGATGCCATCCAACTACCTCATCCTCTGGCATCCCTTTCTCCTCCTGCCCCCAATTCCTCCCAGCATCAGAGTCTTTTCCAATGAGTCAACTCTTCACANTCCATCCATAGTTCATCAGGCACTCTGTCTATCAGATCTAGTCTCTTAAATCTATTTCTCACTTCCACTATATAATCTTAAGGGATTTGATTTAGGTCATACCTGAATGGTCTAGTGGTTTTCCCTACTGTCTTCAATTTCAGTCTAAATTTGGCAATAAGGAGTTCATGATCTGAGTCACAGTCAGTTCCTGGTCTTGTTTTTGCTGACTGTATGGAGCTTGTCCATCTTTGGCTGCAAAGAATATAATCAATCTGATTTTGGTGTTGACCATCTGGTGATGTTCATGTGTTAGAGTCTATGTATTAATACACCAGTGTACAAGTTTAGGGCTATAATATCCATGTTGAAATAAAAGTTGCTTAAGCTATATAGCTGTGGAGCTAGGGTCTCTTGGGTCATAAGTAACTCCCACTTTAAGTATTATTATTTGAGCATTTAAATTTATAAAAGAGGAAAAATGGGACCAGTTGTTCATTTTATTAATGGATCCACTGCAAGATTGCTTTGTAAAGCTTTTTGAAAGCATTTTTATTTTTTTAAAGTATTTTAAATGAGCATTCATTTATCCACAACTTTCTAAGATCAAACCATTTTATTAGACAAACTGAAGGGTAGATGCCTTGGGCTATGTGGTTTGATTCTTTCCTGTCACAGCATCCTTTGGATCTAATTTTTTGTTTCTGTATAGTTGGCAGATCATGAAGGGGCTTTCATGACTAGAATATTTTGTGAACTATTACCATTCACGTCTTTCTTTTTACTACTTGAGAAATTTGTACTTTAGACTTGTGTTTTTATGTTCTGTATTCTTTGGAAAGGCACTGTGCTTTGGTTTTATTCTGGATGGATTTTGTTTGAGTGGTATAAATGACTTGTAGGGAAATGGCTAGGCATTTAAAGGATGTGCTGACTTGTAGATCACCCGGGTACCATTAGTATAATGTAGACATACATTGTCCAATTGTATTCATTTAGCCTAGTAGAGATAAGAGATTTTCGGAAATACCGAACTCATTCCCAAGGGCACCTAATGCTTTGGGCAAATCATCCTGAAACTCTGAAGACTTATAATACCAAGGTCCTGTGGGAAATGGCATAGGCAAACACTTAAGGAAGGACAGGTATCTAGAAAGGATCTTGATAAACCAGAAAGCTAAACTGACAGAGACTGAAAGGATATATGGACTTCCCAGGTGGCACTAGTGGTAAAGAATCCACTTGCCAGTGCAAGAGATGTAAGAGACATGGGTTCGATCCCTAGGTGGGTAAGATCCCCTGGAGATGGAAATGGCAACCCACTCCAGTATTCTGCCTGGAGAATCTCATGGAAAGACGAGCCTAGTGGGCTATAATCCATGGGGTCACAAAGAGTCAGACACAACTGAAGTGACTTAGCATGAAAGGATATATTGCTCTTCAACCAGCAAAAATTTTTCATCAAATGCTACTGCCATAAATGCCCTTACCCACATGATGAGAAACCACCATTGTGGGTCAGATTTTCTAGACGCCCACCCAGGTTGGCCCAGTGTAGACAAACTCTTTCTTCATTCCCCAAGGAGTTAGAAACTTCCTCTTTAAGAAGCCAAGCGATGAACAATCCTTATGTGAATTTGACTACCATCACAAAATCAAGTACGCTGCAGAGCTTTGGACACTATTGGTGGGAACACTTGACTTCAACTTTTGTCAGACTGCCTCTGAAAAATGTCATCTTACCTTCATATGCTCAGAGTAAGCTTCCCCAACAGTAATATCTATTGCCTACATTTTTATTGTATACTATATGCCAATCACTGCACTTTACATCCATGATTTCCTTTCATTCTCACTTTACAGATGAGTAAACAGAGGCCTGGAAAAGTTATAATTGACAGGGACTCAAACTTGGGCAGAGTCCAGAGCAGTTCTTAGCCACAGCAGTCCATTTTGAAGTGATTTTCATGTTTATGATGGGGCCTGGAAAGACAAAAGACTAGTTCCTTTTGTCTTTGAAACAAAAGCAAGCAGAAGCGCCAAATAATTTTTATGTAGCTGCACAATATGGAGCACCAGTCTGTGCCAGATGCCATGCTAAAGCTTTACATGCATTATCTTTGTAATCCTCCAACAGTATCATGAGTTTGATATTATTATTTACCCCTAATTTTGAGATGTAAGAATGGAGACTTGGTGCATGAATTTGAATTTATGTGCCCAAGGTTAACTAGCTAGTGAATTGTGGAGCTGGGATTTGAACCCTGATCTGACTCCAAAGAGTATTACCCTTAACTTCTGTGTATATATTGCTCCTAATGAGCAACCCACAAGACCATCAAAACATTTTCACTACCACATTTATCACTCTTAACTGATATCCTGAGGTGATGGGTAAAAGGGGAGATGAGTGAATTGACAGGCCCGATCTCCCACAGTCTTTTTCAGTGGACCAAAAATCATCCTCTTTAAATTAATGCTTTCCTCATCTACTTCAGCTAGTGTGCTATCTGCATAAGAAATAGATTGGGAGCTGCCTGTGTGTTGGAGGAAATGCACAAAAGGAGAAAATGTTTGAGCACAAATTGAGTAGGGTGTATAATTCCCTTACAGCAAGAGGTAATAGTCTGCTTACCGAAGCAGAATGACAACATTTATTTTCCTTAGGGATTGTAAAGCTCCAGGATAAGAGAAGGAAAGGATGTGAGTTAGAGGTTTTTTAACATGGAAAATCCTAATCACTTCTGATCCTGTCTCTTTCAAAGCCACATGTTACCATATTATGGACTCTTAGAAAGAGTATGCGCAATACCTTGTATTTATGGCCAAGCTCTTTGACACAGATCCACTTTTAAGAGGTACTTTTTATCACTAAGAGTAAGTTTTTATTATGTGTCTTCTATTATCTCTTAAATTTTGACCTTCATAAAGTCAGTTTTTACAAAAAAAGTAGCATCATTGGTCATTTTTTAATTTTTTTGGATTATTTATACTCTGGAACATAATAAGAGAAGAATTTCACCTATCGATTCTTTACACTGGAAAATGAGTAGAAAAAGAGCATCCAGGATACACAGCCTTGGCAGTGACATCATTGGGTCAGTTACATATCATATTGTCTCCCATTTTCATCTCCCACAGCAGATGTCCTTAACATGCCACAGGTCTCAGGCCACTGCCCCATCTGAAGTCTACTGTATCACCCTCCAGAGAAACACACACACACACACACACACACACACACACACAGATAATAAGAATTGGCTTGTGTGATATGAAAGCCAGGACCCATAATCTGCTATCTATTTACAGGCTACAGAACCAGGCAAGCTCATGGTATAATTCAGACCACACTTGAATGCCTAAGAACCAGGGGAACCAGTGGTAGTCTCAATCTGGGTGCAAAGTCTCAATCTGGGTGCAAAGGCCCAAAATCTGGGTGCAAAGTCTCAATTTGGGTGCAAAGGCCCAAAATCAGTGTGCATGGGGGGTGCTGTAGGTCCCTGTTAGGACTCGAAGGCTCAAGAACCATGCGCCAGCATAGGAGGGCCAGAGAAGACTCATGTCCCAGCCTCCGAGAGCAAACTTGCCCTTCCTTGGCCTGTTTGCTCTATTCGGGCTCTTCATGGATTGGATGATGCCCATGGACATTGGGGAGGGCAGTCTTCTTTACTCAGTTTGTTGATTCGCAAGCTAATGTCTTCCAGAAACACTCTTACAGATGCCCTTAGGAATCAGGTTTTACCAGCAATCTGAGAATCCCTTAGCCCAGTCAAATTGACACATAAAGTTAACCATCTCACCTACTTAGCAGTCTGTAACATTGCAGAAGAAACTCCAGGTGAATCCCCTTAGCTTCCCTCCTCTGCATCTTCAAATTTGTAAGCAAATCTAGAATCTGATGCTCGAAAATGGTGACCTTTGTAGTCATGATATTGTTTATTGTACTTATAGTAGTAGTAGGAATAATCATATGGGGAACTGAACTGAAATGTCTTTAAGAGTCCCTTTATTTCTCCAAATATAAGTTTGGATTCTGTAATCTCCTGTCCCATCCTTTGTCACAGTGTCTAATATATTTCTAATGTATCCAAACTCTTTGCCAGTTTCATTTCCTTTCACCATCCCCCACCCTTGTTCCAGGCCTGCTGGCCTACTTCCCATTCCCCAGTCATGCTGTGAACTTTCATTCCTCATGATTCTGTTCATGTTGTTCATTCTACTTTCTCTGCCTTTCGCTTTTCTCTGCAAGTGCCTGAATGGTGCACTTTGATCAGTAACGTTTTCATCATTCTCATAGTATGGGCAGAGTTGGTCATCCCATAGTTGTACATGTACTGTCCCACATGGTATGTTCATTACTGACCTCCTTTTCCATCCTGCCCCACTTGGAACTCCTCATGGACTAGGGTAAGTTAAGCTTGGTATATCCAATGCCTGGGTACTTAGTACAGGCTACTATGGCCTCGTGACACTGCCCACCAGTTGGTCACTTCAACCAATTTATTTTTATCACATTATTGGAGATTGTTCTTTTTGTACTTTCAAAGGTATTAAATAGCAATGCTCCTTTCTTAAGCATTCTAAAGATAGAAAATTAATACAATATTCGGTTCCATCCTTTCTGTTCCCATTGATGCTAGAAAATTAAACCTTTTAACTTCTTGATTAAAAGGAGGAGATAGCCTCTTAAAAAAATAATTGGCTCTTGTAAGCATAATCCCTTCTCAGCTACTCTTCTCTCACCTTCCGGAGGGCATGAGTGATTTTAGTGATTTCTCATCCATTTGAAAGACAAAGCTGCCATCTTCCCTGTTCAGTGTGTATGAGGCCACTTAGCAAAGTCAGTAATTATCATCAACTTCCTCCTTCTAGGATGCAAACTTTGCCTTCAGCAGTTAGCAAGTGTTTCAGACCAGAAGAGAATCTGATTGGCTCAGGGTCAATCCCATTGCGAGGGTCAGGGCTTGGGTGCTGGTAGGCAAGACATTGATTGAGGAAGGAGGAAGCAGTCAGAGCTCCCTTGGCCAAGGGACTGGATTGTTACTTACTTTAGAGATTCGCAATCTTGTGACAGCTAGTAGTTTGTTTGTATCTTGGGCATTGGCTACAGATATGCTAAAGACCTTTGCTTTTCCTATGAAGAGATCAGACTCTTTCTTCCACAAGTGAGTTTTCTTTATTCTTTCCTCCTTGGCAACCTCAGGTTTAGAAGTGACCTAAAAGGTCAGTTTATCCAAACGTCTGTCTTCTTTGATCTTTGTTTGAAACATTTCAATGCTGTCTACATGTCTGTCTTGAACAAAGTGATTAGGATATCTAGGTTAGCCATTGACCAGTTTTTTTCTTGCCGTTTTTTACTTTTTTACCTTCAGTTCAGTTCAGTCACTCAGTGGTGTCCGACTCTTTGTGATCCCATGGACTGCAGCACACCAGGCTTCCCTGTCCATCACCAGCTCCTGGAGCTTACTCAAACTCATGTCCATCAAGTCGCTGATGCCATACAATCATCTCATCCTCTGTTGTCCCCTTCTCCTCCCACCTTCAATCTTTCCCAGCATCAGGGTCTTTTCAGATGAGTCAGTTCTTTGCATCAGATGGCCAAATTATTGGAGTTTCAGCTTTAGAATCAGTCCTTCCGATGAATATTCAGGACTGAGTTTGAGCAACTCTAGGAGATGGTGAAGGACAGGAAAGCTTGGCATGCTGCAGTCCATGGGGGTTCCAAAGAGTTGGACACAACTTAGCAGTTGAATAATGAACAATGTTTAGCAGAGTCCTTCATCTCTTGCCCTTGACATGCAAGTAATAGGCCACCCCTTTCCCCAGTGTGCCCCTGATGTGACAGGTAACATTGGGGAGGGGACACTCCCTGTTAAGACCCACTGATTTAAAACAGTTTTCAGTTTTGAACACAACTGTGCTCATTCATTTATGCGTTGTCTATTGCTGTCTTCTTGCTCCAGTGATAGTGTTTCTTCAGCTCTTTATTTAGTTTATTGCAATTGTTTATTGCGGTAAAGAATGAATGACCCACAAAAGCTAAAATATTTATTATCTGGTATTTTGCAGGAAAAATTTCCCTACCTCTGTCCTATAGCTTGGGGGTTCTGTGTTCGTCATCTTCCTTGTCCTAGGACAGCACCAGACATGTGGCAAGTTCGCTGTAATTGTTTCTGGGACTGAACAGTAAATGAATTGAATGAAACTGGATTAATGAGTTGAATGAAAGTTGATGTTTTTGTCTGAAATTGGGAAGATTTTTGAGGATAGAAAATCCTTTCTGCTACCTGTTTAGAATTCTTTACAGGATCTATCCAATTGTTACTTTATAACTGTTTGCTTGAATAAAGCAATTTTTCTTTTACCTCCTTCATTCTTTTTTGAAAAATATGATGTACCACCTACCATTCGTACTTCACTTTCTATTGGATTTAACTTGTTTCCCAAGGACACAATGTGATTAATCCTTATAAGTTGAGTGCCTCCAACACAGAGAAGTGGCAGAAGCTGTGAATTCAAGTCTTGGCTTGATCTTTGGCTTAATTGACTACTTTGGATAAGACACTTCACCTGACTTGTTAGTGTTCTTTTCTGAGTCTTTAGTGTAAATTACATTATTCCACCTTCAAGTTATTACTTGAAATGTGTGTGAATATAATATGCAGTTTTGTAATGAATATTCTTAACGTGAAATAGGTTTGTTTTTAATAAAAGAAGCTATTTTTTCTCTGTAGACAATCAAGAACTGAGCAGAATATGCACCAAGTTTACACATTACTTAGAGTCAGCCTCCATTATTAAAAGTTTCCCATTTGGGGGATGAAATTGTTAGTCATCAATAGCACTTTCATAATTCTGTAGTAACACCAAAAAAACCACATGTTCATCACTTCTCACATTGCATTGTAAAACTAGAATTCTGAAAGCAAACGTTAGAGACAGTTTCCCATTTGAGCTCTATGAATGAAGAACTGGACATCTTGTTGAAAGTTCTGGAGGCTTTATGACATGAGGGCAAAAATGGAGGGGCCGGCATTCCATTTCTAGGATGACTTTCCACTTGAGAATGACTAGAGGCATTCATGATCCACACCAACCCCCACATCCAGTCTTACAGTTGCATTTTCTAGATTGCTTTTTTTTCAGAATTCTTACGTTAATGAGCTCAACTGTATACTATCAATGAAAAATTAATCAGTCGACCTAAGAAAGGAATGGAAGATTTTATTGGAGCTAAATTTGAGGGTTATAATCTGGGAAGAGCATCTCAGAAAGCTCTGAGAATTGTCCAGCAGGTTAGAAGTCAAGGTACAGTCATAGAAGTTTTTTTGAGACAGAGGGCTGCGCAATAAATGTATTATTGACAGTTTACATACTCCATATCTAAGTGCCATCGTGGTGAGTCATGTGGCCCCTTACAAGATCAAGAAGGAATGTTATCTATAAGGAGTTGTCTTGTTGCTGCTAGGAGACTGTTGCTCTTTATGGTTGAACAGGTATAACTCCCAATGGGGGAGGTTTGCTTGATGCATAATTCATATACACAATGCACAGTAGGGGCAGAGGGGAGACCAAAGCCCAGGGAAGAATTTCTATGTTTAATTTTTTTCTTGCCTTGCCATATAATATGAATTTTGTTTCACAATATCATCTATATCCCTTGTTTACATAACTCATTTCTTATCCTCATAACCCCGTGAGGTAGGTGCTTTTATTCTCAACTTACAGATAAGAATACTGCACCTCAAAAAGACTAAATGCCCCGCACTCAGGTCACATAACAAGTAAATGGCAGATCTGGGAGTTGAACCCAAGTCTCAGGTGCCCATGGGCTGAACCACTTATAGAAGCTGTAATATTTTCTGGTGTGAACAATATTAGGCTTTTTGGAACAACATCCCTATACTGTGCTTTGAAATATTCTGCCTTTTTCATATAGAGGATGAATCCTAGAGCATAAAGGGACTTAGAAGTCACCTAATTTAACCCGGAGAGGTTAAACAACTTGCCCACATGACCTCATCTATATTCCTGGTCAATTTTAATATTCAGGAGATGCAGGTTCAATCCCTGGGTTGGGAAGATCCCCTGGAGAAGAAAATGGCAACCCTCTTCGATGTTCTAGCCTGGAGAATCCTTGGACAGAGGAGCCTGGCTGGCTACTGTCCAAGGGGTCACAAAGAGTCCATCACAACTGAACAACTGAGCATGCACTCCAAAAGTACCCCAAGATGACTTTTTTTTTTTTTTTTTACCAGATCTGTAGTAAATCTAGCCGGAGATACCAACACACATGAAATTGACTCTTTTAGAGTTCTGCTGCTGACAGTCTGGGCTACTGTGAGGAACTCTCTAGTTCTCCCTTAGCCTGAATTTGTTATCTATAATCTGAAGAACTTGGGCTAGGTGAAATCTAAGGTCCTTTCTGGCCCATAGTTTATGATTTTGAGTGATTAGGAGGTGCCAGGGCCTATTCAAGGAGAGAGATTTTGGTTCAATAGAAGAAATTGTTTCAACTGGACATTACTTTCCTGAAATGAATTGGGAAACTCTAAGACATAGAGAATTTCCATTTTTTAAACTTGTAACTGGAGGATCATTTCTTTACAATGTTGTGTTGGTTTCTGCTACACAACAGTGTGAATCTAACATGAAAGCAAAAGTGTTAGTCACTCAGTTGTGTCCAGCTCTTTGTGACCCAATGGACTGTAGCCCACCAGGCTCTTCTGTCCATGGGATTCTCTAGGCAAGAATACTGGAGTGGGTAGTTATTCCCTTCTCCAGGGGATCTTCCTGACCCAGCGATTGAACCCTGGTGTCCTGCATTGCAGGCGGATTCTCTACCATCTGAGCCACCAGGTAAGCCTGCTGTCCCCTCTGTCTTGAACCTCCCTTCCACTGCCAATCCCATCCCACCCTTCTAGGTTGTCACAGAGTGATAATTTCCATATTTAAGTTGAAATGGACAACAACTTGTTAGGAATGTTGTAGATGTTATTCGAACATTATAGTAATGATTGGATTACAATTATAATTGACGTTATCTCTGTACTTCACACTCTATGAGAAACAGGTACTTTGAAATTTCTAAGCATAACCAGACAGTCTCACCCTGTGGTCAACCATGAACTCATTCAGCAACTGGTTATTGGTTACCTTAGAAGTTTCCAGGTATTGTACTAGAACTGGGGATGTCAGGATTTAGGACATGGCCTCTGTCTTAAATGTCCTACACCAGGGTCAGCAAAAAGAAAAAAAAAATTATGGGCCTCAGATCAAATTCCATCTCTTTTTGTAAATAAAATTTTATTGGAATAGAGCCAATGCCCCTCATTTTCATATTGTCTCTGGCTACTTTTGCACTACTATAGCCAAATTGAATAGTTGCCACCAAGGCCGTGTAACCCACAAAACCTATTTGATTCTTTCCAGCAGAAGTTTACCAAAGCTCGTTGTAGACAAACATGTATATTTTTAATTTTAATCCAGTGGCCTAAGTACAAAATGGGAGGAGGCACAAAGGCAACACATATAATTACATCTTCTTGAAGGATCAGAAAAATTTCAAAGGAATTAAACCACATAATCATGCCATCTTTGAGTGGGAAGAAACCTTTGTGGTTCTAACTGTCCTAGTTTCTCATGCAGTCCTCTACATATTTCCTCTACAATATCTCTCATACCTGGACATTTCTTTAGGGAGGAAAACATACCTGCTCCCTACGGAGAAGTGGCAAAATCTTATAAAATTTAGCCTGCCAATATATGCAGAAGAGAGAAATCCATAGGTGGCCTATGAATTCTAAAGGGGATTAAGAACCACTTCTCTTCAGGTTGCTCTTTGAATTTCAAATGAAGCAAGTTCAGAATCTGTATGGACCCTTGCTGAGGACATTGAACTGTAGGTAAATAAGGGAATAAGGGCCAGGGACTGTCTTCCTTTCCATAGGTAAGAATGAAAAGCCAGCGTTGGCAGTCATTCTCTAACCACCCTGGCCTGTGTCCTGGTAAGCCAGACTGAAACGTAGTCAACGACCAGCTTTAGGGAGACATGGAAGCAGCAGGAATTCTCAAGATGAATGGTGTTGACTGATTGACTGACTTTTTACAAAAGTTATTGTTGGTCTGGGGAGAACTACAGCAGTGTAATTCATGATTTGTTAAATATTCTGTTCACTTACACATTTAAAGCCTTGATTCTCTATTTTGAAAATGCACTGTGAGATGGATACTATGAAAAAGGAGGTCTGAAAATCCTTCTGATAAACTTGCGAAGACTTCTTTAGAGGAAAAAGAATTTTTTCTCTTACTTCTGACATGATTTTGGACTTAAAGAGAAATCACAAGAACGGAAGTCTATAGCATATCACTGTTTTCCTATTTTTGCCATTGTAGTGCTGTGATAAACAACCTTGTACATATATATTTTCATATTATTAAAGATAGATGTTCAGAGTAAATCATGGTAAGTGAGACTGCTGAGTCAAAAGGTAAGTACATATATAATTTGGTTAAATAGTGCCAAATTCCCTTCCCAAGCACTGAACCAGTTTGCATTTGCACCAACAGTATATGAGAGTGCCTGTTTCTCCACAGCCACACCTTCAAAGAGTGCTATAGTTTTTCAGTTTTGCCGATCTGATAAGTGAGAAATGGATTGTTAATGTAATTTTAATATTGTAAAGTAAGTAACCTCCAATTAAAATAAATAAATTTATATTAAAAAAACTAACATCATTTATTATGAGTGAGGATGAGTTTTTTTGATAAGCTTAAAGACCATTTTTATGTCTAGTTTGGTGTGAGTTTTTCATATTTTCGGCCATTTCTCTATCTGGGATTTATGTTGTATTTTCCTTTAAATGTTAAGAAGTATTCATGCATTAGAGATATTAGACATTTATGTGTCATACATGTTGCAGATATTTCTCCTGGTTTGTCAGTTACCTTTTTGTTCTGTTGATGGTATTTATTGATGTGCATTCATTTAAGAAGTTATTATACAGTGAGATTTGAAAATCATTTGTTTTACTGTATCAGGATTTGGAGTTCTAGTTAAAAAAAATCTATTACTACATCTAGATTAAAGAGGAATTCACCCATATTTTCTTCTAGTGCTTGTATGGTTTCGCTTTACATTAGACCCCTGATCCATTTAGAATTTGTTCTTATGTATTGTGTGATGTGCGGATCTAATTTTCTTTCTCCAATTGGTTAACCTTTTTCCCTGTGCCATCTCTCAAAAAAGTTTATCTTTCTCTATGTATTCGAGATATGATCGTTCTCATATACTAAAGTTCCATATTTACTTGAACTTATTTCTAAACTTCCTATTTCTTCCCCCTGATCTCTAAATAATGTGCTAGTACCCCTGGAGAAGGAAATGGCAACCCACTCCAGTACTCCTTTCTGGAAGATTCCATGGACTGAGGAGCCTGGTAGGCTACAGTCCTTGGAAAGGGTCGGACACGACTGAGTGACTTCATTTTCACTTTCACCACACCTGTTCAGTTATAGAGGCTTTGTAGTATGTTTCAATTTCTGGTAGGACTGGTACCTGCTCATAGTTTTTCAGTTTTGTATTTCTATGACTTGTTAATTTTTCCATATGAGGGTCAGTGACAGTTCATCTAACTGTATTTAAAAACTTGCCATTTTAAGTAGCATTACGTTAAATTTGTAATTTAACTCCATAAGTTAGACTTATAAATTAAGTGACATCTTTATACTATCAAGTCATCCTATCAAAAACCAAGGAATGTTTGTTCATTTTTTCAACTCCGTATGGCACAACAGCAGAAGCTGAGAGCTCAGTTAGGAGGATGTGAGCACAGTATAGCCAGGAGATGATGGTGGTTTGGTGTAAACTCTAGATTTATCCTGGAGATGATGAAAGTGGTTGAATTTGAAATAGATTTTATAGGTAGAATGAGTGAGGTTTACTGATGGATTGAATGTAGAAGATGATGGAGAGACAAGAATAAAGGATTAATTTTAAGTTTGGGAGCTCAACAACTGAGTGGTGCTGCTATCTATCGAGACAGGGAATATTGAGGAAAAATCAGGATGGAGTCGTGGTGGGGTTGGAAATCTCATATCCTTCTATGATCATGTCAGTTTTGAGATGTTCACTAAAC
>SJYA01003381.1:0-55505 GCA_006410615.1 Neotragus moschatus
ATCCGGTCACCTCTGGGTGGTTTTGCCCCCTGACTACCCCAGGGTGCAGAGGGGCGGCCCCCTGGGTGCACGCACCGTGTGCTTGCTGGTCGGCAGAGGGAACCTTCCCTGGGCTCGGCAGGGACCACACTTGCCAGGCTGAGTGTCTCCTTCCAGAGACTGCGCCCTCCTGGAGGGCAGAGGTCTAACCACTGTATGCCCAGCCCAAGGCATGGAACGTTCCGGAGGCTCCGCCACTACTGTGCAATGAGCGAGTGGGCAGGTGTGCTGGCGTGAGGCTCAGGGCAGACAGGCTGATCCAGTCAGTTCCTGCTCCTGGCTTGGAGCCAGCATCTCGCCCTCCTTGCTGCTTTCCCGACGATCTGGGCAGCGAACCGGGCGGAAATACAGAGCGTCATCTAAACGCTAACTAGCGGCAGCATCACCGGCGATGGGCTCCATGAACAACACGCAGGCTTGCTGGCCATCTGCCGCCCTGCCTCCCCGCTCCGGTGCTACTGCAGAAGGCCTGTCAGCCCTGTGAGTGCTCACGCTTCATCAGGGCCAGTGAGGTGCTCCGAGGGCTGCGGTGGCAGAGACGCTGGGGCTGCCCAAGCCGCGGGCCTTGGAGGGGTGGCGGGGTGCTAGGCTGCTGTGTGTCCAGCCTGGCGCGGTGGCTCGGGGTGGGTGGGGGTGCCAGCCCTTCTGTGGCCGTGCAGACCTCCAACACCCAAGTGCGCCCTCAGTTTCCTCACTTGGAGCTGAAAAGAATTTCAGCTCACCAGACAACCTCCTTGTATGGTTCAGATTCTCAGAGCAAACCTGGCATGTTCTCCATTTTATAGACAGAGAAACTGGGGCTCCGAGAAGGGGAGAGACTCCCCCCACCCCCAGTGCCCAGCTAGCAAGTGTTATAAACAGGATTTGGCTGCAGGCCACCTGGCTGCGAACTGCTGCTGGCTGCCGAACACAGGGGACAGGGCTGGATCAGAGGTTTGCAAAATGTTTGTAGTGGAGGGAAGCTTTGTTCAAACAAAATCTTACAGGGAAATTCTCCACAGAAAATAGATAAAAGCAAAGTGGCTCTGATTGAAGCTGGAGGCGGGTGGGTGGGCGAGATGGGAGGTCAGGGAGCCCTTCCTGCCTCTTTTGCCCTGGATACCCCTTGCAGCAGGCAGGGGCCCATGGGGACTGAATTGGGGTCAAAGCTTCCTCAGGGTNTACAGGGAAATTCTCCACAGAAAATAGATAAAAGCAAAGTGGCTCTGATTGAAGCTGGAGGCGGGTGGGTGGGCGAGAAGGGAGGTCAGGGAGCCCTTCCTGCCTCTATTGCCCTGGATACCCCTTGCAGCAGGCAGGGGCCCATGGGGACTGAATTGGGGTCAAAGCTTCCTCAGGGTGAGCTGGGGCCACTTGGAGGGTCGTGCTGACCTGAAAGCTTGGGAGTCCACCCTTCCTAGATGGTGGGGACCCTGGCCCTACAGGGTTTTGCAGGCAGGACATAGATCAAACCGCACCTGAGAGTTACCCCCTGTTTCTCCATAACCCAGGGACTGTGGATTATGCCACTGGACCCTCTCCAGCCGCCTCCTCCCACAGGCGCAGCTTGGAGCTGCTGCCTGGCTTTCACCCTCTGATGGCAGAAACAGCGGGGGTAGTGGGAGGATCTTTGTTCTCCATTCTCCCCTGGGCTTGTTGCCCAGCATCTGTACAGGGCTCACTGGGAGCTGGGATGCACTCAGAGCGTGCCCTGGGCCTGGCCTGGGGGTGTCAGGCCAGAGCTGGGCAGAAGTGAGGTCGAGGAGATCGGATGAGGCCAGCGTGGTGAGAGATCTGGCCTGGTGGGGGTGGTTTAGCCGCTAAGTCGTGTCCGACTCTTGTAACCCCATGGACTGTAGCCCACCAGGCTTCTCTGTCCATGGGATTTCCCAGGCAAGAACACTGGAGCGGGTTGCCATTTCCTCCTCCAGGGGGTCTTAAACCTGCGTCTCCTGCATTGCAGCCTAATTCTTTGCCGCGGAGCCAGCAGGGAAGCCACGGGATCAGGCCTAGGGAGGTGCAGACAGCTGCAGGCCTGGGGACTTCAGAATGTGAGCGAGGGTTTTCCCAGGGCTGTCCCTGGAGTCCGTGTTGCTTGGTCCTGGAGATGTGGGACAAACTCCATAAAGGAGCTCAGGGGCTCAGTGAAGGGGACGTGGCCCCTGACGGAGGGGAGGTCAGTGGTGGTGGCAGAGAGGCCTCTCAGGCTGACAGTCCCTCCAGGGGTTCAGTCTGTTCTGGCAAAAGTCATTTTGGAGGACGACTCAAATCCCCCTAAAGTGAGCTTAAGTGTTCTCTTTTGGGTTGGGTTTGTGGTGGGTCTCTACCCTCAACCCCCTTGTACCCCGTTCTTCCATTCCACACTGTGACCGTTTCCAACCCGTTTCCCTGCCCAGGGCTCCCAGCCTCATCAAAACCTACTACCTACCTCAGACCCCAGTTTTGGCCCACACCAAGGGCAGGACCTCGAGATGCTGCTGCCAGCAATGCCCTGCCTCAGTTTCCTCACATGTACACTGAAGGCCTCGGAAGAGACGGCCTCTGAGGGTCTCTGGGGCTGGGGAACGCCAGAAGACTGCCCCGTACCCCCGCCTGCCTCAGGCGCCATGGGAAGGAGGCTGCGGAGCTGCCAGGATTTCATTCTGCCTCCGCCATCAGTCACTGTGGTGGATTCTGCAAAGTCCATTTGGTTTATTAACAGAAACCCTCCTGGCGTGAGCCCAGGAACAGTAAATTGGATGGGAGTTCACGGAAGTCAGGGGACATGCTTATCACTTCCTGCTCCATCACCTGTTGTTGCTGCTGGCAACTAGGGCTGGCCTCGAGGGAGGCGCACAGGGGGCGAATGACATCGCCTCTAGAAACCTCTGGGGCTTGGCTGCAGGCTGCGGTCAGCCCGGTGGGCGGAGGCCTGGTCTCGGGTCTCTGTTCCATAGCAGCTGACCAGTCCATGGCCTGGGATGAGGGCCTTCTCCCACTCCTGGTCCTCCGTGCGTCCATCCCATGGGTGGAGCACAGACGTGCAGCAGCAGCCGGGACTTTGGGGGTGGGTTCTGCTCTGCTGGCAGCTGGCGGAACAACCCTGAACAAGTCCCCACTCCCCCTCAGCGCTGAGTCCCAGTTTTCTCGACTGTGCGACAGGGCTGAGGATCCGTCTCTTTTTTATCAACCGTGGGATTCAAAGATGACAGTAACCACAACAGCAAGAATAATAGCAGCTGAGAGGGTGCCAGCAGGTTGTGTACTAAGTAATTCAGTCTTCACAAGACTCCAGTGAGATGGGCACCATCCATAGCCCCATTTCCCAGATGTGGACACTGAGGCGTGCTGAGGCGCCTGGGCTCTTATGAGGATGGCAGCACCGGAGATGCTCGCCCTCACCCCCGTGCACCTTGGACAGGAGGCTCGTGGGGGCCGCGGGCTGCAGACAAGGGCGAGGTCAGTGCCAGCTGACAAAGGCAGAGACAGTCCAAAGAGAAGGCGCTGGCGGCACTCTTGTCTGGAGATAGGCAGGTGAGGGACGGGGCCTTCCAGGCAGAGGGAGCAGCGTGTGAGCACATCGGGGCTGACTCAGCCCAGCGCGTCCCGGAGCTGCAGGTGGTGTGATATGAAGGGTTTTGAGAGGAGACCTGGGCCTGCTTGTGATCATACCGTCTCAGTCACAGAGGGCCACAGGCCGAGGCGGAGGGGGACTGAGGTGACGTGCTTGCCTCCCAGGTCTGGGGGCTGCACGTCCGAGCAGGGCACTGGGCGGTCTGGTTCCCGGAGAAGACCCTCCTCCTGGCTTGCAGACGGCCGTCTTCTCCCTGTGTCCTCCCACGGCCTAGAGAGACTGAGCTCACTGGCGCCTCTTGTACAGCCACTAACCCGTCACAAGGGCCCCACCGTCACAACCTCATCTAACCCTAATCACCTTCCAAACTCCCCGTCTCCAAATCCATCCCAGTGGGGAGGGTGAGGACCAGGGTTCCAACAGATGGATTTGGGGGCACACAGTTCGGCCCATAGAACACCAACTTTGGAGAATTTCTACAAAAAGATTCAAGGAGACAGTGCCGGGACTGCGGCTCAAGGCCCTCTCCTGTCTCAGCTCCCAGGACTGTGGGACACTCAAGCGCACAGAGGAAGGAAAAGGCGCTTTGAGCTCTTTGGGAGGGTCGCTAGGCAGCGGTGGGGGTTGGGGGCGGTGGTGTCTTCCAGAGCCTTCTCGAGCAGACGGGTGGGGCAGGCCCCTTTACCTGAAGCGCTGGCCGTAAGGAACACCGTCTCTTTGGCCATGAGTCTAGGCAGCAGCGCGAGCCTGCCCCCACCTGCTTGGCTCTGAGAGGCGGGATGTGGCCTCACCGCGCCTCATGAGGCTAACCTCCCCTCAGAACTGGGTCTCAAGGGAAGGGAGAGGGTGCCTGGAGGCTGTGGCTTTGAAACCAGACCGGCTCCAACACTCTGGCCATTTTCCGATGAGGAAACTGAGGCTCAGCTCAGTTCAGTTCAGTTCAGTCGCTCAGTCGTGTCTCTTTGCGACCCCATGGACTGCAGAACCCCAGGCCTCCCTGTCCATCACCAACTCCCGGAGTTTACTCAAACTCATGTCCATTGAGTCAGTGATGCCATCCAACCATCTCATCCTCTGTCGTCCTCTTCTCCTCCTGCCTTCAATCTTTCTCAGCATCAGGGTCTTTTCCAAGGAGTCACTTTGTTGCATCAGGTGGCCAAAGTATTGGAGCTTCAGCTTCAACATCAGTCCTTCCAAAGAACACCCAGGACCGCTCTCCTTGAGGATGGAGGCTCAGCTGCAGCGTTCTTAAATGACTCTGCAAGGTCAGGCAGCAAGTGGGGCGGGGCAGGCTCTCCGAGACCCCAGGTCTGTTCCCCGGCAGCAGGAATTGCTGCAACGCGGAGGCTCGGGACCCCTCTCTGTCCTGGTCTCCTTCCTCCCCTCCTCCTCCCCTCCCCCTGGCATATCTGTTTCCCTAGCCTGCTCATCACCGACCCCTCCCCAGGCCTCCAGCTAGGGAGCAGCCGTGCCGAGACCAGCAGGCAGGGACCGTAGGCCAGGGAGGTGGATTGTCTGTGGGATGAGCCTGTGGACAGCGAAGGAGTCTGGCACCTCAACAGGAGAGCTGCACCTTCAAGGACGCTCAAGGGCAGAGCTGGGGACTGGCCTCACCCATGCTGGAGTGGGTGCTCTTCCTTCCAGAACTGGGGAGGCCCCCCGCCCACCCAGCCCTGGAGCAGCGGCAGCACCCGTCTCCTTCCCGCCCCCCAGCTTCTCAACAGCTCGGCTCGGAGCGTTGAGATCAAGAGTGGGGCCCAGGAACACCTTCTCCTCGTGTCTCAGCTCTGCTCTTTAACGAAGCCGGGGTGATCTCTCCAAATCTGACCCGGCCTGACCCCTGCTCTGACCCCCCCATCAGTCTCTACTGTCTGTGGGGCGTGAGCTTGAGGGTCCTTCCCTCGGGAGATGTAGCCCTGCCCCTGGGATGTGGACTCCACGCATCTCAGGCCTCACCCCTCACCCCTGCCCTCACCCACGCTTTAGACCCGCTGTCCCTGGGCCTGGCCAGGCCCTCGTCGCATGGAGCGTCAGCTCTGGGGCCAGGCTGCCTGGGTTCAGACCTCGTATCCTCTACTTAGGAGCAGGGTGATGGGCAAAGCTCTGAGCCCTCTGGGCCCCTGTGTATCGGTTCGTAAACTGGAAGTTGAACAGGATGCCCTCACACGTGAAGGGCTTACACAGGGCCTGATGCAGAGGAGGTGTGGCATAAAGGCTCCGAAGTGTCGTTACTCCTGTTTATCTCTGGGATCCCGGACACTCGTTTCCATCTCTCATTCTGCCCAGCACTTGGCTCAGTGCTGGAAGCACAGAGTTTCAGTACACGGTGCTTAAACAGATCTGCGCTCTGAGGACGGTTTGCTCCCTGGGACCCCAAGTGTGACAGGTGAGGGCATGGCCCCAGACAGACTTTGGGATCTCCTGGTCGGGCAAGGAGAGCGGCCCCACCGATGTGTAAATACTGCCGCATTCCCACAGGGCCCATGTTTAGACCCACAGCCCGCCAGTTGATGCTGAAACACCGTCAGCCTATGTCGCTGCGTTGGGGCAAGAAATGAGAGAGGATTTGCTGGAGAAGGGGGTGGCCCCTCGCATAGCACAAGCTCCCAGGTGGCGCTAGTGGTGAAGAGCTCACCTGCCAATGCAGGAGACTTAAGAGATGTGGGCTCGATCCTCTGGTCGGGAAGGTGTCCTGGAGGAGGGCATAGCAGCCCACTCCAGTATTCTTGCCTGGAGACTCCCGTGGACAGAGGAGCCTGGCGGCTACAGTCCGTGGGGTCGCCAAGAGTCAGACAGGACTGAAGCGACTTAGCACGCCACCCCTCCTCTCTGCCCAGTCTGCTGACTGACTGTAAGGAGTGCCCCCCACCTGCCTACCATGACCCCTCTGCCCTAGGGTGGTCCCCTCTGGGAGCAGAGACAAGGAAGAGAACTAACGTTCCCTAAGGACCTGCAAACGAGGGAGCCAGGGTGGGCTGCCATTTGAAGCTCCTGAGATGCTCACCCCCAGCCTTCCAGAAGCCTCTGTCCACAGCCCCCCGAACCCCACCCCAGCTGATCTTCCCCAGCCATCAGTGCCACACCCTTGGAATTCACACACACACGTCCTGGGCACCAGCCTTCACCCAGGACCTGCACGCCTGTCTCTTGCTTGAATGCGCCCAGCAGCCTCCCCCGGGTGCCAGCAGGGGCTCTGAGATCCAGATGCAGGTCTCGCAGCCAGCCAGCGGTGCGCCTGTGGCTGGAACCAGGAAAAGCCCCTGCCGTGCCACCTTGCCCTCCTGTACCCCCAGCTCTGGCGGTGTCCCGGAGGCTTCCGTGCCTCAGTTGCTCCGTCAGTTCCCTGCTCTGCTCTCGGGCTCTGCAGGCTCCTCCGGGCCAGCTCCAGGAGCTCCTGCAGCCGAGGGGTCGTAACTGGAGAGCAGTGTGGCAACGTGCCAGCAGCCGCCTTTGAGCTCCAGGGCACAGTCCCGCTGCCGGCGGTTCCAGCTTGGTCCAGGGCAGCTGCAGGCAGCACAGCCTCGTCAAAGTCTGCTTGTCTGCGGCATCTCTCAGAAGGCTCTCTGACCCAAGCCCTCCTCTCCCACCTCACAGTGGAACTCTGTTTCCTTATTCTCCTTTCAGAGTCCTTTCCCCCAGAGAATGATGCTGACTGTGACCCGGGGCTGGCTTCCCTGGGGGCTCCGAGGGTAAAGAATCTGCCTGCAACGCAGGAGGCCTGGGCTGGATCCTTGGGTCAGGAAGCTTCCCTGGAGAAGGGAATGGCTACCCACCACAGTAGTATGGCAGACCTAGACAGTGTATTACAAAGCAGACGTCACTTTGCTGAGAAAGGTCTATATAGTCGAGGCTATGGCTTTTCCAGTAGTCATGCATGGATGTGAGAGTTGGGCCATAAATAAGGCTGAGTGCCGAAGAACTGATGCTTTCAAACCGTGGTGCTGGAGAAGACTGTTGAGAGTCTATTGGACGGTAAGGAGATCCAACCAGTCCATCCTAAAGGAAATCCACCCTGAATATTCATTGAAAGGACTGATGCTGAAGCTGAAGCTCCAATACTTTGGCCACCTGATGTGAAGAACTGACTCATTGAAAAAGACTTTGATGCTGGGAGGGATTGAAGGTGAGAGGAGAAGGGGACAGCAGAGGATGAGATGGCTGGATGGCATCACCGACTCAGTGGACGTGAGTTTGAGTGAACTCCAGGAGTTGGCGATGGACGGGGAGGCCTGGCGTGCCGCAGTCCACGGGGTCGCAGAGTTAGACGTGACTTAGTGACTAAACAGTGACAAAGTGGCCCAGGGCAGAGTCTCGACTCTTCAGGGCCTCAGCGTTCACAGCTGGGAAAGGAAACGCGAGTCCCTGTAACAGGCTGAGCGGTGGCCCCCAGAGACAGCAGGCCTTGATTCAGGAAGCTGGAAATGTGGCCTTATTTGGAAAAGAGCTCTTAGTGGATGTGATTAAGTTAAGGATCTTGAATTAAAAATAGAACTCCCGTATGATCCAGCAGCTCCACTTCTGGGCATTTACTGGTGGAAATAAAAGCACTAACTGGGAAAGATGTGTAACCGCGTGTCCATTACAGCGTTCTCACAGTAACCAGGGCCTGGAGACAGCCCAAGCGCTCGTGGGTGAGTGAGTGGATGAGAGCATGCGGTGCGTGTATGCGGCACAACACCGTTCAGCCACAAAAACAGGAAACCTCGCCATTTGCGACAACATGGATGGGCCCTGAAGGCCTGTGCTGAGTGAAATAAGCCAGAGAAAAACAGACAGCATATGACCCCCCTTGTTTGTGAAATCGGAAAAAAACCAACAACGGACCAACCAAAAACAGGAAGCGCGTAGTTCTGGGGTCACTATGGGGCCAGGGGAAGCAGGCTCGGGGCTCTGCAGAGTGCAGGGGCCAGGCGCTGGTGCACGCGGGCACCGTTTGTCTGATGCAAGGCGAAGGAACCGTTTTCATCAANCCTCCCCTCAGAACTGGGTCTCAAGGGAAGGGAGAGGGTGCCTGGAGGCTGTGGCTTTGAAACCAGACCGGCTCCAACACTCTGGCCATTTTCCGATGAGGAAACTGAGGCTCAGCTCAGTTCAGTTCAGTTCAGTCGCTCAGTCGTGTCTCTTTGCGACCCCATGGACTGCAGAACCCCAGGCCTCCCTGTCCATCACCAACTCCCGGAGTTTACTCAAACTCATGTCCATTGAGTCAGTGATGCCATCCAACCATCTCATCCTCTGTCGTCCTCTTCTCCTCCTGCCTTCAATCTTTCTCAGCATCAGGGTCTTTTCCAAGGAGTCACTTTGTTGCATCAGGTGGCCAAAGTATTGGAGCTTCAGCTTCAACATCAGTCCTTCCAAAGAACACCCAGGACCGCTCTCCTTGAGGATGGAGGCTCAGCTGCAGCGTTCTTAAATGACTCTGCAAGGTCAGGCAGCAAGTGGGGCGGGGCAGGCTCTCCGAGACCCCAGGTCTGTTCCCCGGCAGCAGGAATTGCTGCAACGCGGAGGCTCGGGACCCCTCTCTGTCCTGGTCTCCTTCCTCCCCTCCTCCTCCCCTCCCCCTGGCATATCTGTTTCCCTAGCCTGCTCATCACCGACCCCTCCCCAGGCCTCCAGCTAGGGAGCAGCCGTGCCGAGACCAGCAGGCAGGGACCGTAGGCCAGGGAGGTGGATTGTCTGTGGGATGAGCCTGTGGACAGCGAAGGAGTCTGGCACCTCAACAGGAGAGCTGCACCTTCAAGGACGCTCAAGGGCAGAGCTGGGGACTGGCCTCACCCATGCTGGAGTGGGTGCTCTTCCTTCCAGAACTGGGGAGGCCCCCCGCCCACCCAGCCCTGGAGCAGCGGCAGCACCCGTCTCCTTCCCGCCCCCCAGCTTCTCAACAGCTCGGCTCGGAGCGTTGAGATCAAGAGTGGGGCCCAGGAACACCTTCTCCTCGTGTCTCAGCTCTGCTCTTTAACGAAGCCGGGGTGATCTCTCCAAATCTGACCCGGCCTGACCCCTGCTCTGACCCCCCCATCAGTCTCTACTGTCTGTGGGGCGTGAGCTTGAGGGTCCTTCCCTCGGGAGATGTAGCCCTGCCCCTGGGATGTGGACTCCACGCATCTCAGGCCTCACCCCTCACCCCTGCCCTCACCCACGCTTTAGACCCGCTGTCCCTGGGCCTGGCCAGGCCCTCGTCGCATGGAGCGTCAGCTCTGGGGCCAGGCTGCCTGGGTTCAGACCTCGTATCCTCTACTTAGGAGCAGGGTGATGGGCAAAGCTCTGAGCCCTCTGGGCCCCTGTGTATCGGTTCGTAAACTGGAAGTTGAACAGGATGCCCTCACACGTGAAGGGCTTACACAGGGCCTGATGCAGAGGAGGTGTGGCATAAAGGCTCCGAAGTGTCGTTACTCCTGTTTATCTCTGGGATCCCGGACACTCGTTTCCATCTCTCATTCTGCCCAGCACTTGGCTCAGTGCTGGAAGCACAGAGTTTCAGTACACGGTGCTTAAACAGATCTGCGCTCTGAGGACGGTTTGCTCCCTGGGACCCCAAGTGTGACAGGTGAGGGCATGGCCCCAGACAGACTTTGGGATCTCCTGGTCGGGCAAGGAGAGCGGCCCCACCGATGTGTAAATACTGCCGCATTCCCACAGGGCCCATGTTTAGACCCACAGCCCGCCAGTTGATGCTGAAACACCGTCAGCCTATGTCGCTGCGTTGGGGCAAGAAATGAGAGAGGATTTGCTGGAGAAGGGGGTGGCCCCTCGCATAGCACAAGCTCCCAGGTGGCGCTAGTGGTGAAGAGCTCACCTGCCAATGCAGGAGACTTAAGAGATGTGGGCTCGATCCTCTGGTCGGGAAGGTGTCCTGGAGGAGGGCATAGCAGCCCACTCCAGTATTCTTGCCTGGAGACTCCCGTGGACAGAGGAGCCTGGCGGCTACAGTCCGTGGGGTCGCCAAGAGTCAGACAGGACTGAAGCGACTTAGCACGCCACCCCTCCTCTCTGCCCAGTCTGCTGACTGACTGTAAGGAGTGCCCCCCACCTGCCTACCATGACCCCTCTGCCCTAGGGTGGTCCCCTCTGGGAGCAGAGACAAGGAAGAGAACTAACGTTCCCTAAGGACCTGCAAACGAGGGAGCCAGGGTGGGCTGCCATTTGAAGCTCCTGAGATGCTCACCCCCAGCCTTCCAGAAGCCTCTGTCCACAGCCCCCCGAACCCCACCCCAGCTGATCTTCCCCAGCCATCAGTGCCACACCCTTGGAATTCACACACACACGTCCTGGGCACCAGCCTTCACCCAGGACCTGCACGCCTGTCTCTTGCTTGAATGCGCCCAGCAGCCTCCCCCGGGTGCCAGCAGGGGCTCTGAGATCCAGATGCAGGTCTCGCAGCCAGCCAGCGGTGCGCCTGTGGCTGGAACCAGGAAAAGCCCCTGCCGTGCCACCTTGCCCTCCTGTACCCCCAGCTCTGGCGGTGTCCCGGAGGCTTCCGTGCCTCAGTTGCTCCGTCAGTTCCCTGCTCTGCTCTCGGGCTCTGCAGGCTCCTCCGGGCCAGCTCCAGGAGCTCCTGCAGCCGAGGGGTCGTAACTGGAGAGCAGTGTGGCAACGTGCCAGCAGCCGCCTTTGAGCTCCAGGGCACAGTCCCGCTGCCGGCGGTTCCAGCTTGGTCCAGGGCAGCTGCAGGCAGCACAGCCTCGTCAAAGTCTGCTTGTCTGCGGCATCTCTCAGAAGGCTCTCTGACCCAAGCCCTCCTCTCCCACCTCACAGTGGAACTCTGTTTCCTTATTCTCCTTTCAGAGTCCTTTCCCCCAGAGAATGATGCTGACTGTGACCCGGGGCTGGCTTCCCTGGGGGCTCCGAGGGTAAAGAATCTGCCTGCAACGCAGGAGGCCTGGGCTGGATCCTTGGGTCAGGAAGCTTCCCTGGAGAAGGGAATGGCTACCCACCACAGTAGTATGACAGACCTAGACAGTGTATTACAAAGCAGACGTCACTTTGCTGAGAAAGGTCTATATAGTCGAGGCTATGGCTTTTCCAGTAGTCATGCATGGATGTGAGAGTTGGGCCATAAATAAGGCTGAGTGCCGAAGAACTGATGCTTTCAAACCGTGGTGCTGGAGAAGACTGTTGAGAGTCTATTGGACGGTAAGGAGATCCAACCAGTCCATCCTAAAGGAAATCCACCCTGAATATTCATTGAAAGGACTGATGCTGAAGCTGAAGCTCCAATACTTTGGCCACCTGATGTGAAGAACTGACTCATTGAAAAAGACTTTGATGCTGGGAGGGATTGAAGGTGAGAGGAGAAGGGGACAGCAGAGGATGAGATGGCTGGATGGCATCACCGACTCAGTGGACGTGAGTTTGAGTGAACTCCAGGAGTTGGCGATGGACGGGGAGGCCTGGCGTGCCGCAGTCCACGGGGTCGCAGAGTTAGACGTGACTTAGTGACTAAACAGTGACAAAGTGGCCCAGGGCAGAGTCTCGACTCTTCAGGGCCTCAGCGTTCACAGCTGGGAAAGGAAACGCGAGTCCCTGTAACAGGCTGAGCGGTGGCCCCCAGAGACAGCAGGCCTTGATTCAGGAAGCTGGAAATGTGGCCTTATTTGGAAAAGAGCTCTTAGTGGATGTGATTAAGTTAAGGATCTTGAATTAAAAATAGAACTCCCGTATGATCCAGCAGCTCCACTTCTGGGCATTTACTGGTGGAAATAAAAGCACTAACTGGGAAAGATGTGTAACCGCGTGTCCATTACAGCGTTCTCACAGTAACCAGGGCCTGGAGACAGCCCAAGCGCTCGTGGGTGAGTGAGTGGATGAGAGCATGCGGTGCGTGTATGCGGCACAACACCGTTCAGCCACAAAAACAGGAAACCTCGCCATTTGCGACAACATGGATGGGCCCTGAAGGCCTGTGCTGAGTGAAATAAGCCAGAGAAAAACAGACAGCATATGACCCCCCTTGTTTGTGAAATCGGAAAAAAACCAACAACGGACCAACCAAAAACAGGAAGCGCGTAGTTCTGGGGTCACTATGGGGCCAGGGGAAGCAGGCTCGGGGCTCTGCAGAGTGCAGGGGCCAGGCGCTGGTGCACGCGGGCACCGTTTGTCTGATGCAAGGCGAAGGAACCGTTTTCATCAAATACCTGTATTGTAGGCTATGGTAAAAGTCCGGGCATTTATAGAAGACAAGGTGAGCCCTCACCCCTTGTGACCTCGGTCTAGATGCTAAATTCCACCTGCAGCCAGTGGCTCTGCCCCAGCGACAGCTCTTCTAGGGTGTCACGCTGGCCAAACGCAGGCCAGCTGCAGTCGGCAAGGCCCGGAAGCCGCCTGCCGCCCTCCCCAGGCGCTGAGGCCGAGCCTCGTGACCAGAGGAGCGATGGGAAAGGCCCGGTGCCTGAGGCAGCTGCCAGTCCCGGAGGTGAGCCACCTGCACTCAGCCCCTCAGGCTCCTTCAGCCACCTGTCCTTCCAAGCCCGTTTCCGAGCCAGTCACCAAGGCCAGGACTGAGGACAGAGGGCGCCGCTTGGCCAGATGTGGGTCACGGGGGCCGCTTTCTGAGGGCGGGGAAGGGCTCTAGCCCCACCCGCCCCTAAGGACCCATGGAAAGGAGGAGCATGGTGATGTCTCCCAAAGGAAGAGAAGCGGGTGGCAGGTAGGTGAAGCCACCGATATCCCCTGCGCACAGCACCCTGCAGGGAGTGAGGAGGACATGAGATGTTGCGTGTGTGTGTGTGAGAGACGTCGTGTGTGTGTGTGTGTGTGTGTGTGTGTGTATGAGACATCGTGTGTGTGTGTGTGTGTGAGAGAGAGACGTCCTGTGTGTGTGTGTGTGAACGCCTGGCATGCAGCAACAGCTCAGGATGTGCGGCCTGACCCGGGTGTGTGTGTGTGTGTGAGAGAGAGAGAGAGAGAGAGACGTTGTGTGTGTTTATGTGTCTGTGAGAGACGTTGTGTGTGCGTGTGTGAACGCCTGGCACGCAGCAACAGCTCAGGATGTGCGGCCTGACCCGGGTGCTGGTGGTGCGGTAGGTGATGTGCTGGGGGGAGTCAGGCGCTGGCTGGCTCCTCTGAGGACAGTCCGGGTGCTCAGCACACTTGCAGCCCCTCGAAGCCCCAAGGCCCAGCTGGCAGACAGCCCACCCCAGGAAGGGGGCTCTCGGTGCCTGTCCACCTCCGCCCCAGCTTGGCCCTCGCAGGCCGGCCCCACTGCCAGGGGTTGGCAAGGCTGGGGCTGGTCCAACAGGCTCGGTGCCCTCGGACACCATGCTCAACCAGTCCCCAGGGGGCTCTGCCTTCGGCTCAGCCAGAACGTCCTCCATCAGCTCCGGGCTCCCAGGAGGCCTGGCCTCTGTGTGCACGCTCGCCAGAAGCCAGACAGCTGCGTTGGTGTTTTCAGTCATTTCCGGTGACCTGTTCCCCTTCTCTCTCCCCATCCCTGGCCGCCATGCCTCTCTGCATTGGGAAATCGGTATGCCACGGGCTGTGAGCAGGGCTGGCCCCTAAGCTCTTGCTTTGAATGGGTTCCTTGTTTTCCAGCCGCCCTCACGGACTGTGCGGGCCTCCCCACACTGCCAGGTGGGGGCCCGGAAACTCCTGGCTGTTCCTTCCCTGTGGAGGGAGAGAGCTATACCAATATACCCTGGTACTCAGCATCCCTCCCCTGAGCAGGAGGCTCCCCAATCTGAGGGCCTGCAGGTCACCCCCAAACTCTGCCTCCCTATTGTGGGTATTCTCCAGGTCATGAACAGAGGCCTTGGAATCAGCAACGTACGGGTTCAGCTCCCAGCCACTCACTGGCTGAGCAACTGGGGGCAAGTCACAGGATATCTCCAAGCTTCACTTTCTCCATTCTATAAGGGGATGATAGCGTCTTTCTCCGTAATTGTGTCAGGAGGAGGGGCGGCGTGGGACGCGCTTGGCCTGTGCTCCATCATCAGCGTCTGGCTCCCACCCCCAGGATCCCTTTTATGCTCTTGAACAATGTTATGTGTTTTTGTCTTGAGGCCGGACAATCCAAGACCATTGAAATCTTTCCCAGGGCTTAGATTCTCCTTCACCCTTCAGAGAAGAGTTTTCTAGAGCATTCCAGAAGTTGATACCAGAAATTTTTTTAATGAAACGGAAATGCAGTTATTTTGCTTGTGAAAGAAATGCATCCTGCTAGCTTCTGTTTTCCTGCCTCAAGCTGCAAAGGGGCTTCCCTTCCCGCCTTCAGGAATCTGTCTCCTGGCTACACTGGAGATGCTGTGCTGGGATCCAGGATCCCCAGACGCCTCCAGGAGCTCCCATCCCTCAGCCCTCACACCCAGCTCTGCATTGTTGGCCTGAGCCCCAGGGCCACCTGGCCAGGGCCAGGGCCCGAGTGGAAACACAGTTACAGTCTGCGTGGCACCCAGCTGCTCACCGTCTCCCTCCCTGGAGGTAACAAAGCAGCAATCTGAACAGGACAAGACACGGTTGCTCCTTCCTGAGCCAAGGTCCCAGTTCATCTGGACTCCTGGGGGTGCCTGGCTGGAATATTCCCCCCATCCTGTAGGTGAGTAAGCTGAGGCCTGGGGAAGTTAGATGATGAAGGCCTTGCCCAGACCGTGGAGATAGCTGGGCTGCTGGGACAAGCGCCCTAGATTCCTGACTCCTCGTGTGGGCTGTCTACTCGGAGATCAGCTAGCAGGCGGGAACCATGGCCAAGAGGCTTGGATTCTTTGTCTACTTCTTCCCAGCTCTCCTTTGGACAATGATTTCATCTCGGGGCTTCACCTTGGAGATGGCAGGGAACTAGCTTCTCGTTTCCTGCCTCAAGCTGAAGATGGACCCAGAGGAGGCGTCCCCTGCTCCAGCTCTGACCAATGAAGCTGGAGTTGGGGGGCCCCCAGGGCCACTGAGTGCAGTGTGTGTGTGTGTGTGTGTGTGTGTGTGTGTGTGTGTAGGGGGCGGAGAAAACCGACACCTTCCTTTCAGGTGGGACAAACTGCAGTGCCGTTTACATTTCTACACTCCCTACGGGTTCAAGCTGAAGTTGCCTTTTATCTGAATCACATATTTGCTTAGCTTCTTGCCCTTCTCATCCCTTTAAGGGCGTGTGTGCTAAACTGCTTCAGTCATGTCTGACTCTTTGCGACTCTGTGGACCGTGTAGGCTGCCAGGCTCCTCTGTCCTTGGGATTCTCCAGGCAAGAGTACTGGAGTGGGTTGCCATGCCCTCCAGGGGATCTTCCCGACCCAGGGATCAAACCCACATCTTTTATGTCTCCTGCATTAGCAGGCAAGTTCCTTACCACTAGTTTGTTTAAAGAGCTCCCCGACATAGCCAACAAGGGCCTACTGCATAGCACAGGGACTCTTTTGTGACAGCCCTGTAAGGGAAAGGAGTCTGAAAAGAATATACGTGTGTAACTGAACATAAGATATAACTGCTCTATACCTGAAACTAACCCAACATTGTAAACCAAGTATACTTCAATGAAAAAAAAATTTTAAGCGTTTCTCCCTTAAAAAATCATTTGTCTGCAAATCTCATCCCAGGTTTTGCTTCTTGAAAACCTGATCTAAGATACGAGCAACCATTTCAGTGAGCACGTGTCTCTGCCAACGTGATTCACAGCGCTCACCCTGCGATTCCACCAACCCCTCAGAGTTCCACTAACTACGAAGTCACTAACTGGAGGAGGTGCTCTGAAGCACAGTTCCCGGGACAGAGTAAAGAGTCAATAAAAAGGAACTCTTATGACAATTGCTGCTCCTGCAGGTGGTGTTGGCTGGTCCACCTGCGCTGAAAAGGGAGTCTCGTGACAGAGAAAAGGAGAAAGGAAGGTGTGAGAACCACAGTGTTATTAGGAAGGGATTGCAGCCACAGAGAGATCAACAACCCCACCTGTTTTCCAATCAGGAGGATAAGGTCGCCAGAGAGCCCTTCGTACCTGATCTTGGGCAAAGCAATCTCTCCCCAGGTCTGTTTCCCCATTCGTCAAATGTTGGTGCAGATAAAGGAATGGATGCAGGCTTCATCCCAGCAGTCAGCTGTGATCAATCAGCAGGGGCCCCCTGGAGCGCTTGGTGGAAGAGTTTCTGGATCGGCGTCTCAGCCCAGGGAGGAGCTGTGATCTATTAGTGATGTCTGCCTAGGGGGCGGGCGGGGACAGTGAGGGCAAGTGTGCCGTGTCTTTGCCATTTATGAGCTGGTTGCATTTGAAGGCCCTCTCTGGCTCTGACTGTGTGGATCACAATAAACTGGAAAATTCCAAAAGAGATGGGAATACCAGACCACCTGACCTGCCTCTTAAGAAACCTGCATGCAGGTCAGGAAGCAACAGTTTGAACTGGACATGGAACAACAGACTGGTTCCAAATAGGAAAAGGAGTACATCAAGGCTGTATATTGTCACCCTGGTTATTTAACTTCTATGCAGAGTNAAGCAGAGTGTGACTCCTCAGAACCCGGCAGGCCTTGGGGCACGGTGGGCCTCTGGGGATGGAGGTCATGGATCCCCAGGGCCAGCAGAGGGCAGCCTCTGTCCTGTGTCCACCCTCAGGGCAAGGCTGTCTTTCTAACTGGCACCTCCTGGGACACCACAGAGGATCTCTGAGAGCAATGGAGCGAGTGGAGTCTTTGCATCCTGAACACCCCTGCTCCAGACCTCGTTCCTCCCTCACTCCCTTCTCCAAGCCCTGGGCCCTCTGGCTCTCATTAGAGCAGGTGGGGCTGATGCTTTGCCTTCGAGATGGAGGTTTGTCCTGCTTTTCTCTGTGACCTTGAGCTACTGCCTGGTTCTGTGGTATTTCTACAGGCACCTTCCTTCTTCCCCTAGAGGTCTATGCTGCAGGGCTTGGGGAGCAAACACTAGGCCTTTCCTCCTTCCACCACCCCTCTAGTCTCCCACTTCAGAACACTCTGAGCTGGCACCCAGAATAAGCAAGGCAGTGGAGTAGGATGGAAGGTGGTGCCGGGGCTTGCTTCTTGTCCCGTGGTTCTGGTTCTCTCCTGGGGGAGCTTGTGCTTGCTGGGAGCAGGAGATAAAATTCTTTGAGTCACAGGAGATGAAGAGTAGAAGACAGTCCCAAGACATGAGGCGCCTGGGCAGCTGCATAATTCCTGCTGAGCACCTGGCCGGGACCAGGCACACGTCTAACCTACAGCCCGCGATGCCAGTACTGACACTGTTACTAAAGCCAGTGGAGAGGCTGACACATCTGCTGCAGGTCACGTAGCTAAGAACTGGCAAAGCCAAGCGTCAGTGTCCGGTTGACCCCACAGGTGACTTAGACAGAGTGATGTCTAAGTGGGGAGGAGCCTTGGGCACGAGTCGGCCAAATGGGGTTCTGATTTCAGTTCTGCTCCTGAGCTGCAGCTGTGTGAGCTTGGACGAGAAATTCTGTCTCCCTGGACCTCAGTTTCCCCATTTGAGAATGGGAGGATGGGACGGGGATGCTCTCTAAGGACCCTCCAGCTTTAAGCGTCTATGAATAGACTCTCCCTGGGCCTCATGCTTTTTAAAAACTGTTGGCAAGAGCTCACATGAGCATAAGCCCAGCCTTATGTACAAATGGAGTAGGCGGCAGCCTGTATGGTGTGAATGATGGCTGCTGGGAAGGGTCCCTGCTTAAAATGTCTCAGTCGCTCATCCCGCTGCCAAAGTGCCTGGAGTCTCACCACTCTGCAGTCGTGCCTTCCGCGAGTCCCTATTTTAGAATGCCAATACATCGGGAGGCCTAACAGATTATGTTCTTTCTTTCTAGGAGGAAGGGAACTTTTGATGGGTATTGAAATTAGTCTGTATTTCCTGAGTTCAAAATAATTTTCCTTTGGGTGAGAGGAGGCTTCCTGTGGCAGACTGGGATAGTCTGCTGACTGCTAAGTCGCTTCAGTCGTGTCCGACTCTGAGCGACCCAATAGACGGCAGCCCACCAGGCTCCCCTGTCCCTGGGATTCTCCAGGGAAGAACACAGAGGTGGGTTGCCATTTCCTTCTCCAATGCATGAAAGTGAAAAGGGAAAGTGAAGTCACTCAGTCGTGTCTGACTCTGAGGGACCCTGTGGACTGCAGCCTTCCAGGCTCCTCCGTCCATGGGATTTTCCAGGCAAGAGTACTGGAGTGGGGTGCCAGAGCCTTCCTTCAATTAAACGGGGTGGGGGGCAGGGAGTTAAGAAGGGCAGCGGAAAGATGTGGCTGCTTCATGAGGCATCTCAGGCTTTGCCTCCAGGTGGATCTAGGTTTGAGTCCTGGCAGTGCTGTGACCTTTTGGTCCATGAGCTGACTTCCTCCCTCCCCAAACCAAATCCCCCCGTCCTCTGGGACTCATCATGCACTGACTGTCGGGATGACTTCTTCCAAAGGAGGTGCACCTGGCCCAGCAGCAGCCCCACCAAGTGGACATGCTCCCAGGAGACGCCCGGAAGCTGGTGCCCAGGAAGTGCCCCCATCTCTCCTTGCTCCCCTGGCGAGCTCAGCTCCATGCCTCTCCCTCTTGTTCCAGCAGCCTCAGTGACTGACGGATGCGAAGCTGCCATCCTCTTTCCCCACCCGACATCAGCAGCACGGCCACACCACGCCCCCTCCTGTCTCCAGGGGGCTGGAGGCAGTTTCCGAGAGGTGATGCTCTGGACCTCTGTAAACAGAGAATAAGCGTAGTCCCTGCCCCGCACGGCCCTGCAGCACAGGTAGGGTGCAGTGTGCTGGCACGTGATGGGGGTTTGAGGCATGTGGTGATATCCCAACCCTTTCTGTCCTCAAAGCTCTTGTGCTGAAGAACTGAAGATGAAGGAAGAACCGTATGGTGAGCTTGAGCCTGAGCTGCGGTTCTTTACCATAACCTTCCGGTCCATTCAGCCCTAGGAACAGCAGGTCTACAGGGGCACCGCTTGTGATCGGCGCACAGCTTGTGATCGGTGCTCGGCTGACTGGGCCGTGCTCAGAATCGCACCCACGTCCTTCCCACTACCCTCTAGGCTAGGTGGAAGCTGGCTGCCCCCTGCCCTGATCTCTGACCTCGTCTCTTGGTCCTTTCTCTCCTGCTCATCCACCGTCACTAACCTGGACCTTCCTGCTCTTCCTGGAGCAGGCCGGGCATGCCCCTGCCTCGAGCTTCCAGCCCTTCCTGCTCCTCTCTCTGGCACGGTCTCCCCGGGGTCTCTGTGATTCGCCCTCTTGCTCTGTTCGCCCCTCTTTTAAGTGTCATCTCAGTCAAGAAAGCTTCCCTGACCACCCTGGCGAAAAGCGGCACCCCCGCCACGGCCTGCTCCACAGGGTTTGCCTCTCCACTGCGTTCCCTTATCTAAGTCTTCGCTTGTTTGCCAACTGCGAGTCTAACTGCGTTGGTAACAATGTTCACAACGCAGTCTTGCTTGCTGCTGCGCCCTCAGGACCTAGAGCAGTGCCCGGCTCCTCGTAGGTGCGCAGAAAACATTTATTGCTCGAACAGATCAGAGTGAACACACGTTGCGTGAGACAGTTTGTTCAGATTCGTTGTTTCCTAACACACCTGCTGCAGATCTCTTGAGGGTGCCACAGGCTGTCCAGGGCTTCTAGAACTATCCTTGGCTGTTCAAAGAGACTAAAGGCAGTCAAGTATTTCAATGTGGATTGAAACCACACTGGTTATAGCTTAATAGATGAGGTTTATTCTGCAATAATTTATTCAGCAAGCATTTAATCGAGCGCTTATTATGTGCCAGGCACAATGCCAGCCGTCAGGACTGCTGCTGCGGGGGAGAAACATCTTCATGCCGTTGGAGACTCGCGATGTTATTGGGGAGCCGAGAATATTCAGAGTGGGGTCCGGGGACGCCTGCTCTGGTAGGATCTCTGAGTCATCTTCAGAGGGTCCTGACATAGCCCCCTCTGTTCAGTCTGAGAACAAGTCTGCCTCCTGAGATTTCAGCCCTCATCCGTGTTCTACCCCGGTCTCTGTCTTCCATCCTGGGAGACCTTTATACAAGATGACCCTTAAGAGCGTCTTCGTCTTTCCTGCTCTTCGGCTTTCTGGGAAGGCGGCAGGGACACAGAGGCACCCAGTGGCCCCGAGTGTGGGAACAGCTGGGACACCGAGGGGCAGCCCAGCGTGGAGCCCAGGTGAGCCCAGGCCGATCCTGTGCTGGGCGGCTGGCCCCCCTGCTGCCTGCGTGGGTGATGGTTCTTCCCCTTCATCAGCATCCTGGCACCGCAGACAAGGGCTGCTTTCCCTCCAGGGAGAGCCAGGCTGAGTGCCAGCTCATCAGGAACAGCTTCGCAGCTTCCTGGAGCCTGGAGCGGGTGGGGTGGGGTGGGCGTGCTGGCAGCGCTGGGCGGGGGAGGAGCATGTGAGCTCTGTCCTTCAGTCGCTGACAGGCCGCTGAAAGGGGAGGGAGGGTGCTGAGCTGGGTTTGCCAGGAGGAGTCAGGGGAGAGGCGGTGGCAGTTCCTGGGCACAGCCGCTGGGCCTCTCCTGGGAGCTCGCCAGCCCTGTGGGGCCGCTGCCAGGCTGGGTCCCACCTCCCACGTTCCACAGCTGGTGCCTGTGGAGTCCTGGAGGGGGGACTTGACTTGTGGAGGGAAGAAGTCAGAGCAAAGCACAGAAGGGAGACCTTGATGAGAAGGATGTAACTCTCTAAAGCCCCCGCTCTTCCCAAAGCAGGAAACATTTAAGCCAGATGCTGAGCAGAACATCCGGGCACGGCCAGTTGTCAGATGGGGCACTGTCTTATTAAAGATGCCTGCGTGGAGGTCGCCGTTTCTGATTTGTGAATTCTCGGCGTGAACTGATCCATTCATTCAAAAGACAGAAGAGACAAACTCCCTGCCCTTCGGGAGTCTCAGAGTGAGACAGTCCGGTGACTCTAATAAGCGGAAGTGGGCGGTGTCATCACAGAGGGACCAGTGAGGCCAAGAGAGAGGAGACGACCCCTGGGACCAGGAGGGCCACACCAACCTTCCTCTATGAGTCAGGATCTGAACTGGCCCTCGTGGTATCTCAAGAGACCCAGGAGGGGACAGTGGGGATGAGGACACGGAAGTGGCTGAGTATAAGGCACGGCCCGCTCTTTGGGGTACGCGGTTTGGGCAGGGGTGCTGAGGCATATATCTAGTTGTCAAGCAGGGCTGGGTCACCTGACCCACATCTGACCCACCAGTACAGTTCACACTTCTGGTTGCCGTGATTCATTCCAGGCTGACATGCGATCCAAGATGGTCCAACGAGAATCAGCCACGGGATTTTCGCTGAAGTCACCCCCAGAGCTTGTGTTATTTATAACCAAGGGAGCTTATCTTAGTCCGCTCAGGCTGGCCTAACCCTAGACTGGGTGGCTTACCCAACAGAGAGGCATTTTTCACTTCTAGAGGCTGAGAAGTCCTGGATCCGGTGTCCAGTGTGGCTGGGTTCCTCTGAGAACCCTCCCCCTGGCTTGCAGACGGCTGTCTTCCTGCTCTGTCCTCTCATGGTGGGGGGCAGAGAAAGCTCTGGTCCCTTCATCTCCTGATAAGGGCACCAGTTCCGTCACGGGGGCACTGCTGCAACCTCATCCAAACCCAGTTACCGCCCAAAGGCTCCACCTCTGACACTGTCATCTTAGAACTTAGAACCGCAACCTATAAATTTGAGGAGGACACAAAATTTAGTTCATAGCAGAGTTGTTCTGGGGCTTCCCTGGTGGCTCAGCGCTAAAGAATCCGCCTGCCAATGCAAGAGATACGAGTTCAGTCCCTGGGTTGGAAACATCCCCTGGAGAAGGAAATGACAACCCGCCCCAGTATTCCTGCCTGGGAAATCGCGTGGACAGAGGAGCCTGGCGGGCTACAGTCCGTGGGGTCACGAAAGAGTCGGACACAGTTTAATGGCTGAGCAACAGCCGCAGCGACAGCTACTTTCTGCACATCTGTGAGCACAGAGACGGGGAGGCCAGGAGCCGAGAGCCGTGGATTCTGTGCTCCAGGCATGTTCCAGACTCAGCAGGAGTAGTCTTGGACAAATTACTGCCTCCATCTGGGTCTCAGTTTCCATTTTTATAGAATAAGGGACTCAAACTAGAAGAAATTCGAGGTCTTAGCTGCTCTCCCGCTCTGACACCGTGCACCTCTTAAGTCCATCTTCTCCATTCTGGAGAGAGGGGCCTCTTTTTCATGTGGGCACGTGCGTGTGCAGGGGTGAGGCTCTGGGGACGTGAGCGTGAGAACATAGCTGTCGTCTGCCGTTTCTTGGCTGGCTCCTGCTAAAGCTCTGCTTCCCCCTGTTAGTAAGGTGGGGGCGGCGTTTGATGAGGTTTTGTACCTTGAAAGAAATCGAAAGCCTGCCTGACTCGGGCTTCGAGAGGTCCGGCGGTCTGTTTATCACCCGGCACAGTCCACGTTGAGCCCAGACGGGGAGGCTGGGGGGTTGCTCCCTCGTCTGGCAGCTCCCCTTCTCTGTTCTCCGTGAGAGACTGGGAAGTTCATTATTTCCCTGACTGGCTTTTCTGGTGAGACTCAAATTAATTTTCCATCTCTCCCCCTCTCCCAAGCCTTGCAATCATTAAATGCCAGGGAAAGTTAAACAAACAGCTGATTTACAGAAGCGTTTTCTTTCTTTTTCCCTCTTTTTTTTTTTTTTTTCCCCAAAAGCCGGAGCCTCTATTAATCAGTTGTGCTGAGAGCAGTCTGATTAGGCAGTTGGTGCCTCCTTCAGACGAGTGAATGCAGGGTCAGAGGGCCGAGCGACCAGCAAGAGGCTCCTAATCAGAGACTGAAATTCCTACAGGCCCCAGCTCCCCACCCCCTCCCCTCCAAAGTCCAGGGCAGGGCTTTCCTGTACAGAGGGATGAAGCGACGTACCTGGCCCCGAGCCCCTGGGTATCCCCACCACTCTGAGCTGCAAGGGTTTGTGCCAATAATTCCACTGCTGAATGGGCTTCCCTGGTGGCTCAGGGGGTAAAGAATCCACCTGCAGTGCAGGAGACTGCTTGCAACACACTAGGCCCGGGTTCAGTCCCTGGGTTGGGAAGATCCTCTGGAGGAGAGAATGGCAACCCACTCCAGCATTCTTGCCTGGGAGACCCCATGGACAAGGGAGCCTGGTGGGCTACAGTCCTTCAGGTGCAAAGAGAGTCAGATGCTACTTAGGGGCTAAACCACCAGAGCTGTTTATGGAGACTGAGCGAGGGGCAGGGACGTGCCCAGGCTGGCACAGCAAGGCGGAGGCCATGCTGGGTCAGAGCCCCCAGTCTGGGGACAAGGGAGAGAGGCTTCCGGACCGGAATGCCTTGGATCACGTGGCACAGAAGGAATGGGCATGGTGCCCACTGGTCCCGTCAGCGGGCCACCAGCAGAGCACACGGCGCGCTTGCTGCTCACACACACTTACACACGAGGCGCCCTGGCACGTGCAGGCGGCGCCTGGCTGAGCAGAGTGGTTCTGACATCTGTCTAGACCGAGTGCCTGCACCTCTCCCTGGGTTGCCGTGGCTGGCTGGAGGACCCGGCCCGCCTGCCTCCTGCCTCACTCGGTCTGGTGTCTGTCCCCAGCCCCGGGAGCCTGGCTGCACAGTGGGAGTGTCAGTGGCTAGGCAGTGAGCAATGCTAGCTTCCCGCCGTCCTCTCCCCCAATGGCCGGTGTCGCTGGGTCCTTGAGACTCAACAAGTATATGAACCTCCCTTGTGAAGAATGGAGACAGAAATTCTTACTCCCCAAGGCTGTGGTGGGGATTAAATCTGAGGCTTTATGAAATACCTGCTCTTGAATTTGCTGAGCAACCATGCACCAAGGGCCCAGATTCCAAGGGCTGTCTCATTACGATTCCTCCTGCCTTGGTGCATGGCGGATGACCAGTGAGTGGAGGCGGCTGCTGGTGGGGCTCGGCCGTTGGGCGCTTGCTGAGCGGTTACCTTGTGCCTGGTGCTGTGCCCCATCTGGGGGCAAATAGTTCGCCTGTCAGGTGACGAGTGTCTGCAGACGGTGGTGCCCAGGGTTGCAGATGAGACTGACAGCCAAGAAGGCTACCCCAGAGCACAGGAAAAATGCTCTAAAGGATGAGACAATGGTCACGAGGAAATTAGAGTCTGCATAACTGGGCACTAATTACGTGCCGGGCACTGTGTTAAGCACTTTCTCTCTTTGCCTTAATAAATTCACAGAACACTATAGGACCTGGATTCTGTTATTCCTTGCAGAAGAGAAAGTTAACAACTTGTCCAAGGTCACACAGCTGCTGGACAAAAAGGGCAGGGGAAGCAGAGAGGAAAGTTACTGACTCCGTAGGTGGAGTCAGGCAAGGGACGCTGCTGAAGGGGAGAGCTTCGAGGCCACCTTGAATCCTGAGAGTCCAATGCCCTTCTTTCCTGCTCCCCCGCTCCCTAGAGCACAGTCCTGCTTGACCCTGAAAGGCAGTCATGTGACCCACCGCTTCGCCCTGGCTGGTTGGACCAGGATGAGCAACTGACCATTGAGCTGGGCCAATCAGAACTCTTGCACTCAAGTGTTCAAACCTGCATCAGGAGAGTGGGCATCAGCTTCTGAAGACCTGAAGACCGGAAGGGCAGAGGGGAGCCGGTGCAGAGGAAAGAGCAGATCCAGAAAGAAGCGGGTCTAAGGAGCTGCGGGAGTGGCTGGGGGTGGCCGGGACCAAGCGGCTCAGATCTGATTCCTTTCCATTTCTGAGTTCTAGAGGCCCAGCTGTTCTTCCAGCTTCTGGGGCTCATGGGGACACCCTTGTGGCCTGATAATTAAGCCTTCTTTACTTAAGTGATGCTTTTGAACTGTGGTGGTGGAGAAGATGCTTGAGAGGCTGTTGGACTGCAGGGAGAGCCAACCAGTGTTTCCTAAAGGAGATCAGTCCTGAATATGCATTGGAAGGACTGATGCTGAAGCTGAAACTTCAATACTTGGGCCACCTGATGTGAAGAGCTGACTCATCGGAGAAGCCAATGCTGGGAAAGATTAAAGGTGGGGAGAGAAGGGGACGACAGAGGATGAGATGGTTGGATGGCATCACTGACTCGATGGACATGAGTTTGGGTGAACTCCGGGAGTTGGTGATGGACAGGGAGGCCTGGCGTGCTGCAGTTTTATCAGCATGGGGTCACAAAGAGTCAGACACGACTGAGCGACTGAACTGAACTGACTCAAGTGCAGCTAAGTGGGCTTCAGTCTCTTGGGACCAAACACCACCAGCCTAAGACAGGTGAGCAGCTCCCTCCTTCCGCCAGTTAGGACAGGGAGAGGCCAAGGCAGGGGAGGGCCATGGGGGTAGATGCTCAAGCAAGGGCCCGGAACCTGCAGCAGGGAGGAAGCTGGGAGGGGCAGCGCAGACCCCGTGGGCCTCTCTGCCTCCCAGCTCCTGCCCAGATGTCGCCGGGGCTGGTGCCTTTGTGAGGCTGCGGGGCCCTCTGCCTTGTAACAGAGGCCCCGTAGCTCATTTTCAATCAGGCCCTGTCCCCAGCACACAGCAGAGTTAATTAAACACAGCCTTCCCTTCAGCGCAGAAATGGAAAGCAACCTCCTGATAAAACAGTTAGTGTTTACAGCCCCGCCTCCTCCCTTCCTTCCTCCCACCCCTCTTAATTCCTCGCCTTCATCATCTCAGACTCTGCCTGCTGTCCGTAAATTAGCACAAAGAAGCCAAGAAATAAGGAGAGGGAAAGGGGCAGATGGTCCGTCTGTGCTTCCCGGGGACAGGGAGACCTTCCTGGTTAGCATGGGCTGGGCCAGCTGCGGTGCTGGGGAGGGTGTGTGCTCAGGTGGAGAGCCAGGACACGGCTGCCCAAAGCCAGTGTCTCAGCCTATTTCTCCTCCCCTAACCTCCCCGCGTTCTCCTCTGTATCACAGGGCTCACACGGCCTTCCTCCTAGGCTGCCGTCAGGATCAGGTGACATCTGTGTAAGGAGAGTGGCAAGCACCGTGCCTGGCCTGGACGCATCCTCCCTGGTCCCCTCCTACGCCCAAGGTGGCTGGCACTGGGGACCTGTGCTGCATGACATCAGGCTGGTTGCTTGACTTCTCTGGGCTTCTGTGGAGAGGAAAGCTGCGGCTCCTCTGCGTAAATCGTGTCCCGCAGTGAGCGGGAGGCAGACAGAATGGTGCCGTGGTAAAGGGGCGTGTGGTCTGACACACGGCTGCTTGCATCCCGCCCTCCCTGGCTCTGGTGTTCTCTGGCAGGACCAACTCAAGCAACTGGTGCCTCAGTTTCCTCGGCTGTAAGGTGGGGGCGGTCTCTCCCTCCTTGAGGGATCAAATGACTTAGCATGAGGTGTTCAGAACCGCGCTTAGCACGTGATCAGCACTGGACGGGTGTCAGCTATTCATCTCCCTGGTTTTGATCTGGTCTAGTTCCTGCCTTCAGATGAGACCAAAGCCTGAAGCCTGTTCTTCGAGGAGGAGTCTGGAATTTCCATCAAAAGTGACTCCAGAGAGAAGAGTGCACCCTGCTGTGGCCAACTGTTTCCATGCCTAAGACTGGGAAGGGGATGGTGGAGTTCTTTGGTGCCTCCGTTCTGTCTCCTAAGACAGAGCTTAATTAAACCTCCCACGCAGGGCTGTCAGGAGGCTTAAGTGGGATTACAGTGTGAAGTTCTTGGTGTGTGGCTCTCCATCTATCCATCTGCGCCACCCTGTACCGACTGACGGGTCCTGCAGCCCTGAGCATCTCCGACAGACCAGGGCACCTGTTGAGCCCTTGCTGCACGCGGCATCAGCCAGGTGTTGGGGGTGGAGACGGACTCAGACCCGGAGCTGCCTGCTCTCGGAGAAGAGGCGCACACTCAGCACCCGTTAAACCGAACGGTGGCCTCGGGCTCTGGGATGTGAGGACTCCTTCCCAGGGAACAATGCATCTCAAGCAGAGCCGTGAGGTACAGATGCAAGTGCCAGAGGAGGTAAGAAATAAGAAAGGAGTTTTCCGAGACTGGCACGGCCCAGCCTCGCCCAGGGGCTGGCCCTGGCCCAGCCGTTTTGCTTGGGACGCGCACTCTGGGATCTAACCTGAATCCTTCTTGCTGCAGAAGGGTCCTGTTTCCCCAGTCCGATTATCCCAGTAGCAGATCTGATGACCTGGAGACCAGCTTTGCAAATATTAGGTCAGACCAGCAGATCATGAGATGGGTTTCCTTCTGGGTCTCAGGAATGGCTCAGAGGGCAATTCTCAAAGCAGATCCAGCCGTTTGCAGGCCCCTGGAAGCTCTGAGCTCTCCACGATGACGATTTTGAAGGGACAACGTGGATGGTGGTTAGTTAGCACCATCTGGACTGGACCACTGGACTTTGGGCACTAAGATCAATCTCTGCCTTACATCTTGGAGATACGCTATCATTTAAAGAATTTGAAGTCTGGTGATACTGTGAATGGACAGAATTGTCTTGTGCCTTCTCCCCAAGCCGTTAGTTAATTGCTGTTTCTGCTTGGNTCAGACACGACTGAGCGACTGAACTGAACTGACTCAAGTGCAGCTAAGTGGGCTTCAGTCTCTTGGGACCAAACACCACCAGCCTAAGACAGGTGAGCAGCTCCCTCCTTCCGCCAGTTAGGACAGGGAGAGGCCAAGGCAGGGGAGGGCCATGGGGGTAGATGCTCAAGCAAGGGCCCGGAACCTGCAGCAGGGAGGAAGCTGGGAGGGGCAGCGCAGACCCCGTGGGCCTCTCTGCCTCCCAGCTCCTGCCCAGATGTCGCCGGGGCTGGTGCCTTTGTGAGGCTGCGGGGCCCTCTGCCTTGTAACAGAGGCCCCGTAGCTCATTTTCAATCAGGCCCTGTCCCCAGCACACAGCAGAGTTAATTAAACACAGCCTTCCCTTCAGCGCAGAAATGGAAAGCAACCTCCTGATAAAACAGTTAGTGTTTACAGCCCCGCCTCCTCCCTTCCTTCCTCCCACCCCTCTTAATTCCTCGCCTTCATCATCTCAGACTCTGCCTGCTGTCCGTAAATTAGCACAAAGAAGCCAAGAAATAAGGAGAGGGAAAGGGGCAGATGGTCCGTCTGTGCTTCCCGGGGACAGGGAGACCTTCCTGGTTAGCATGGGCTGGGCCAGCTGCGGTGCTGGGGAGGGTGTGTGCTCAGGTGGAGAGCCAGGACACGGCTGCCCAAAGCCAGTGTCTCAGCCTATTTCTCCTCCCCTAACCTCCCCGCGTTCTCCTCTGTATCACAGGGCTCACACGGCCTTCCTCCTAGGCTGCCGTCAGGATCAGGTGACATCTGTGTAAGGAGAGTGGCAAGCACCGTGCCTGGCCTGGACGCATCCTCCCTGGTCCCCTCCTACGCCCAAGGTGGCTGGCACTGGGGACCTGTGCTGCATGACATCAGGCTGGTTGCTTGACTTCTCTGGGCTTCTGTGGAGAGGAAAGCTGCGGCTCCTCTGCGTAAATCGTGTCCCGCAGTGAGCGGGAGGCAGACAGAATGGTGCCGTGGTAAAGGGGCGTGTGGTCTGACACACGGCTGCTTGCATCCCGCCCTCCCTGGCTCTGGTGTTCTCTGGCAGGACCAACTCAAGCAACTGGTGCCTCAGTTTCCTCGGCTGTAAGGTGGGGGCGGTCTCTCCCTCCTTGAGGGATCAAATGACTTAGCATGAGGTGTTCAGAACCGCGCTTAGCACGTGATCAGCACTGGACGGGTGTCAGCTATTCATCTCCCTGGTTTTGATCTGGTCTAGTTCCTGCCTTCAGATGAGACCAAAGCCTGAAGCCTGTTCTTCGAGGAGGAGTCTGGAATTTCCATCAAAAGTGACTCCAGAGAGAAGAGTGCACCCTGCTGTGGCCAACTGTTTCCATGCCTAAGACTGGGAAGGGGATGGTGGAGTTCTTTGGTGCCTCCGTTCTGTCTCCTAAGACAGAGCTTAATTAAACCTCCCACGCAGGGCTGTCAGGAGGCTTAAGTGGGATTACAGTGTGAAGTTCTTGGTGTGTGGCTCTCCATCTATCCATCTGCGCCACCCTGTACCGACTGACGGGTCCTGCAGCCCTGAGCATCTCCGACAGACCAGGGCACCTGTTGAGCCCTTGCTGCACGCGGCATCAGCCAGGTGTTGGGGGTGGAGACGGACTCAGACCCGGAGCTGCCTGCTCTCGGAGAAGAGGCGCACACTCAGCACCCGTTAAACCGAACGGTGGCCTCGGGCTCTGGGATGTGAGGACTCCTTCCCAGGGAACAATGCATCTCAAGCAGAGCCGTGAGGTACAGATGCAAGTGCCAGAGGAGGTAAGAAATAAGAAAGGAGTTTTCCGAGACTGGCACGGCCCAGCCTCGCCCAGGGGCTGGCCCTGGCCCAGCCGTTTTGCTTGGGACGCGCACTCTGGGATCTAACCTGAATCCTTCTTGCTGCAGAAGGGTCCTGTTTCCCCAGTCCGATTATCCCAGTAGCAGATCTGATGACCTGGAGACCAGCTTTGCAAATATTAGGTCAGACCAGCAGATCATGAGATGGGTTTCCTTCTGGGTCTCAGGAATGGCTCAGAGGGCAATTCTCAAAGCAGATCCAGCCGTTTGCAGGCCCCTGGAAGCTCTGAGCTCTCCACGATGACGATTTTGAAGGGACAACGTGGATGGTGGTTAGTTAGCACCATCTGGACTGGACCACTGGACTTTGGGCACTAAGATCAATCTCTGCCTTACATCTTGGAGATACGCTATCATTTAAAGAATTTGAAGTCTGGTGATACTGTGAATGGACAGAATTGTCTTGTGCCTTCTCCCCAAGCCGTTAGTTAATTGCTGTTTCTGCTTGGCTGCCCAGTCGTGTCTGACTCTTTGCGACGCCATGGACTGCAGCCCACCAGGCTCCTCTGTCCATGGGATTCTCCAGGGAAGAATACTGGAGTGGGTTGCCGTTTCCCTCTCCAGGGGAACTTCCCAACCCAAGGATTGAACTCAGGTCTCCCGCATTGCAGGCTGATTCTTTACCGCCTGCGCCACCAGNCGTGTCTGACTCTTTGCGACGCCATGGACTGCAGCCCACCAGGCTCCTCTGTCCATGGGATTCTCCAGGGAAGAATACTGGAGTGGGTTGCCGTTTCCCTCTCCAGGGGAACTTCCCAACCCAAGGATTGAACTCAGGTCTCCCGCATTGCAGGCTGATTCTTTACCGCCTGCGCCACCAGGGACGCCCAAGAACACTGGAGTGGTCAGCCTGGCCCTTCTCCAGGGGATCCTCCTTGACCGGGAATCAAACCAGGAGATAATGATCCAGGAACTTGGCTGAGCTGTCCAAAGATGGGGTGGCTGGGTGAACGACACAGAAGCTCAGTTTCAAAATCAACCCAAGTTGGGGGGAAAGGTCTCTTTGGTCTTAAGAAGGCTGGATAGCAGGATGCCCCTATTGAGAAGGCCATGCTGAAATGCTCTTTCTGGGGCTCTCCCTTTGGGTTAATCGAGACCCTCCCCTTCCCTTCTGTCCTGGCCCCACCCCCAACACGCTTGCTCTTAGTGGTAAGAGGACGATTCTCCACCTCATGGTCACCCCGGTACGTGCGGCTCAGGAAGGGCCCTTTCTCCCACCCTCTGCTGGCACTGCCCTCTGTTCTGCCTCAAATTCCTGCCTTCCCTTCAGAGTCTGTCCCCCGGCTTGATCCAACAAGATGTGAGCGATCCCAGTCCCGGAAGCTTATATCTAGTGGAGAGGAGCCGAGCGCACAGGCCCTCGAGCCCTGACCACTGACGGGCCGCCCCGCCTGCGTCGCCGTCTGCCTCCCTGCAGGCTGGTTTATCTTGTGCGTGGTCTCTGCCCCTGCACTTTGGGGAGGGGCTTGGTCTTGCTCACTGCTGTATCCCCAGTGCCCAGCATTGATCCTGGCACGTGACATGGGGTCACTAAATACTTTCTGAGTGAGTGGGCGAATGGATGAATGAATGGAGGCAGGTGGTCTTGGCGGGTCTTTCCCGAGAAGATCGGGTGCCTGCAGTGGTTGCTCGGGGCTCTCACTCTGCGGCCGTGTGAGGCGGAGACCCCGGCTCCTCCCAGCCCTGGGGTGCTCTGTCTCTCTGGCTGAAAATGGCAAAGCTGAGCTGTCCAGGCTGTGCTTCGCCTGACTGCTGATGGCTGGGGGCTTGCTCTGACCCCCTGCCCTGGTCCTCATGGCTTCCGCTGCCACCCAGCCTGCCTGCATCCCTGGCCATGCCCAGTCTGGACGTGCAGCTCCATGGCCTGTGCCCCCCTCGCGTGTCCAGGAGCCCTGAGTAGTGATGCCCCACTCTCTCTGCGTCTGCCCCACCCTGCTGGCAAATGCTACGCCTGCCGCTCTGTGTGTTAGTGTGTGAAGGTCTACAGTAAGTCCCCTACCCGCTAAGGAGTTCTGTTCCAAAAACGCGTTCATAAATCCAGTTTGTTCTAAAGCCCAACAAACTTGGCTTGGATGCCCAGCTAACACCGTTTGCTATATAGGATTGCACGGGTTTAGCTTGGGTACCCAGCTAACACATTCGCTATATAGTTTTGCACTGTAACAGGTTTATAATTCTTCTCACACAAATAATGCATAAAAAACAAAAAGTAGAGGAAACGTTTTTTAATCTCACAGTCCAGTACCTTGGAAAGCATGCTAAGTAGCCCAGCACAGCAGCTGGCACCAGGGGCGGCGTCGAGTGGCGAGGCAGGAAGAGCTGCTGGTTATGGGAGGAGAGGCCGTGGGGGCGGTGCAGCTGCAGGAGGGCCAGCGGCGAGAGGTGCAGGGCGAGCTGCAGCTTCGCTCGTGCCCGGTGCTGACGGCTCAGGGTCCCGCTCCTTGCTGGGTTCAATTCTATCCGCTCGCTTGAAAAAATGATGCAGTGAGGTCTGGGTAAGTGGCTCTTTCTTTCTCATCACCAATGACACGGTTAACCCTGGATTGCGTTCTGAACAACTGTGCAACCTTCAGGTTCCTTTCTACTTTGGATACCGTGACTCAAAGTCTAACGGTGCCTCCTGAGTAAAGAAAATCCCCTCGCCGCTTCCCGTATCGAGAGCCTCCTCAGTCCCTCAGTTGCTCCTTCTTGTCTCGCTTCGCCCTTTCTCTGGGCCTCCAGTTCCATCAGGTGTCCATTCGTAAGCTCCTCATGTTGCACGTCGTTTTGGCCTTTTATACGGTTCGTGAGGTTCTCACGTCAAGTATCCTGCCATTCCCTCCTCCAAGAAGGCAAAGTGATTATCTGAGGAGGCTTCACAAATATCGGAAGAGTGAGAAGCGAAAAGCCAGAGAGAGGGGAAAAGGTACACCCGATTACACGGAGAGTTCCAGAAGACATTGAGAAGAGACAAGAGGGCCTTCTTCAGCGAACAACAGTTCATAATAGACGAAAACAGCAAAAGGGGAAGGACAGGAGATCGCTTCAGGAAAATGGGAAACATCAAGGGAACAGTCCACCCAAAGACGGGCACAGTAAAGGATAAAAATGGCAGAGACCTAGCAGACGCCGAGGAGAGCGAGAAGAGATGGAAAGAGCACGCAGAGGAACTGCAGAAAAAGGACCTCCTGAGCCGGAGCACTTCGATGATGTCGTTGGTCACCCAGAGCCAGGCACTCTGGAGCGCAGGCTCAGGTGGGCCTTGGAAGCGCTGCTGCTACTGAAGCTCGTGGATGTGATGAAACTGCAGCAGAGCCAGTCGGCGCCCCAGGGATGCTGCCATCAGGGCGCTGCCTTCCTCATGCCAGCGAATCTGGCAGGCCCGGCAGGCCGCAGGATTGGAGAGGGCAGTCCTCATCCCAGTTCCCAAGAAGGGGCATCAAAGAATGTGCTAACCACTGGACCACTGCACCCACCTCCCATGCTAGTGAGATTATGCTTAAAATCCCTTTTTTTAGGTAAAGCTCCTTGGACAGCAGGGAGATCCAACCAGTCCATTTTAAGGCAGATTAAACCCTGAATATTCACTGGAAGGACTGAAGCTGAAGCTCCAGTATTTTGGTCATCTGACGCAAACAGACGACTCCATGGAAAGGTGCCAGATTTTGGGAAAGACTGAGGGCAGAAGGAGAAGAGGGCATCAGAGGATGAGATGGCTGGATGGCATCACGGATGCAATGGACGTGGACTTGGGCAAACTCCGGGAGATGGTGAGGGACGGGGAGGCCTGGTGTGCCGCAGTCCATGGGGTCGCAAAGAGTTGAACTGGGCGACTGAACAACAACATGTTGCATAGCAACAGTCCTACACAGTAACGCACACAAAAGCACACCACTTGTAGAGGGTGCGCACAGGGCACCGCACACCACACACAGAGCTGGTGGGTGTGGCTGAGCGTGTGAACACCTGTGGAAGCTCACAACTCCAGGGCTCCCACATAGGGGACTTACTATACTCCCAAAGACAGACTTGGCTCCAGCACACCATTTACCAAAAGGAAACCCCGGGAAACTGCTTTGACCTCTTGAGCCCCCGTTTCCTTAATCTGGATAACGGGTAGTAGGAGAAGGCAATGGCACCCCACTGCAGTGCTCTCGCCTGGAANAACTCCTACTCTCTATAAAATAGATAACTAATAAGGACCTGCCCGTGGACGGAGGAGCCTGGTGGGCTGCGGTCCCTGGGGTCGCTAAAAGTCGGACACGACTGAGTGACTTCATGTTCCCTTTTCACTTTCATGCACTGGAGAAGGCAATGGCAGCCCACTCCAGGGCTCTTGCCTGGAGAATCCCAGGGACGGGGGAGCCTGGTGGGCTGCGGTCTATGGGGTCACACAGGGTCGGACACGACTGAAGCGACTCAGCAGCAGCAGCAGAGCACAGGGACCTCTGCTCCATACTCTGCGACGGCCTGTGAGGGAATAGACTCTAAAAAAGAGTGGGCATTTGCATACACACACCTGACAGTCGCCGCGCCCACTGTCAATCCACTGCACTCTAATGAAGTGAGCGAACGAAGCCCGCCTTACTAGACAGCCCGTGAGTTAAGTGCTGAGNCAGGGACCTCTGCTCCATACTCTGCGACGGCCTGTGAGGGAATAGACTCTAAAAAAGAGTGGGCATTTGCATACACACACCTGACAGTCGCCGCGCCCACTGTCAATCCACTGCACTCTAATGAAGTGAGCGAACGAAGCCCGCCTTACTAGACAGCCCGTGAGTTAAGTGCTGAGTGATCAGTTAGCTTCATTGCTAACAACTCTTACGTTAGATCAGAGGAGTGAGTGAGAGGAGAAGGCTTTGATTAACACGTGCATAAACATTTTCGTACAGAATAAGGAAACACTCAGATCTATTATCTGCTTCATTTCTCCCGCGGATGGTGTATGCGATTGCAGCTGAAGTTTATAGTTTTGTTCATCCACTACCCTCTTCATAATCCATTTGCCTTCCGCAATAAACTGGCCTTGGGGTAACACAGTTTCATTCTTTAAGGGCCTGGGTCACTACCGGTTCTACTTATGAAGGGTGGTTGTATTTCTTTTTATTGGATTTCATTGTGGAATATGGGGCTGTTAAGGAGTGCCTCAGGGCATCTCTGGGATTCAGACCGTCCTCCTGTTTATTCCCCATCGCAGAGCAGCAACTGTTGTTATTCATGATTAATCGCTGTAGCTGGTCTGGAGACTCCTCTCCACAGCCGTTGATTCGTTGCCATGGGGAGCCCAAAGTGGGCAGATCGCAGTGGGCCCATTGATGGTTAATGGGCCCATTCTTGTGTCTCCCAGCATCCTTCTTTTGGGAACTCAGATCTCTAGACTGAAAGAACCTAAAGTCGTGGGGATGGAAAGCAAACAGTTGCTAGTGAATTACCTCGGATAATAGCCAGAGGAGCCACGCCCATTTCTACCCCTTAACACCCGGACCTGGGAGTCTTGGCTGGGGGTGAATAACATTGTCTGTTGGTTGCTGGTTTTGGAGCACAGGCTGCTTACTGCAGGATATTGCCCCAGGCCTGCCAGGTGTTGTCACAAGACTGATGCCATAATGGAGTCTTCAAAAGGCCACTCTGCCATTTAGTCAGACCAGCTGCTTCAGGGTGATGGAGATCTCGGTGAGACTAACGAATTACCTGAATTCGCCACATTTACTGGCTGTAAATGATCTGAAGCAAAGCTGTGTGGAATGCTCGAAGGTGGTCAAGGCATTCTTAAATCCACAGATGGTGGTTTTGGCAGAAGCACTGTGGGCTGGAAAACAAATCCGTATTTAGGATACAGGTCTGGATAAGTGGAATGAGAACAAGTGTGGTGTCGCGCTGGGAGTCCAGCACTGGGCTCTGTGGTCGGTACTTGGGGCTTCGCACTGACTGGCTGGATCAGCCTTGAGGGAAAGTCCAGCTTGCCGAGTCCATGCCTAACCTCTGTCCCTTCCTCTCTTGTTGCTTTGCTCATGAGCCCGTTGGGTAATGCTGGGGAGGGCTTAAGAAAGAGTTTGATTGACATCCACAGAATGGGTCAGTTTGCCCATCCAGGTGCCAAGGTCCTGCTTTACTGAAGTCACTCTTGGATGAGTGTGTTTTAGGACACAGATACATTCACCCAATCTTCCAACTTGGAAGGTTTCAGCATAGGCCTCTTCTCAGGACCTCGCTCCACCGATTTCCCAACTGTGTCTCTTCTAAGTGCCTGACTTGCTGTCTCTCCTTCCAGGCTAAGCAAGCAATCAGGCCCCCTTCTCAAAGCTCTGCACTGGGAGGATTTCCCTTCCTCACTGTTCCGGAGAGTGAGGCTACACGGCTGCAGCTGCCCCCTTAAGAACAGTGCCAGCCTATCCGGCAAGCTCCTTGGAAGGAACACTGAAAAACCTGGACAGGGTATTAAAAATACATCACTTTGCCAACAAAGATCTGTATAGTCAAAGCTATGGTTTTTCCAGTAGTTATGTACAGATGTGAGAGTTGGACCATAAAGAAGGCTGAGTGTTGAAGAATTCATGCTTTCAAATTGTGCTGTTGGAGAAGACTTCTTGACAGTCCTTTGGACAGCAAGGAGATCAAACCAGTTAATCCTAAAGGAAATCAACCCTGAATATTCATGGGAAAGACTGATGCTGAAGCTGAAGCTCCAATAATTTGGCCACCTGATGTGAAGAGCTCTCTCTTTAGAAAAGACCCTGATGCTGGCAAAGATTGAGGACAGGAGGAAAAGGGGACGACAAAGGATGAGATGGTTGGATGGCATCACCGACTCAATGGACATGAGTTTGAGCAAACTCTAGGAGAGGGTGAAGGGCAGGGAATCCTGGCGTGCTGCAGTCTCAAAGAGTCAGATACAACTTAGTGACTGAACAGGAGGCCTCCTGCAGAACCATCTACAAACCAGAACCATTTCTTTCTCCCTCTGTTAGCTTGTCAGGGAAGTCCACAGAAGGCCACAGGTAGGAGCTGAGAGAGGAAGTTTTGTAGCGTGGGAGGGGAGGGGGCATCGGGAGTGTTTGCTCAGGCGACTTACTGTGTCTTCCTGACCTGCTCGAGCTGGTATTGCATCTGCTGCTCCCATCTCACAATAAAATGGCGTGCCCAAATGCCCGGTGTTATGGTTCGGTTGCTCAGACAAGGCCCAGTGCGTGATGGGCAGCTCAGAAGGCTCCGGGACCTGGTGGCCATAACCAAGCTTTCAGTCCCTGTGAGGCCCTGCAGCAACGCGGAAGCCGCTTCTCCGGAGAAGAATGGTATCCAGATGGTGGCACCGCGCTTCTCCAGTCTGAAGTCTGTGCTGTGATTCACCCAGGGAGCCTGCCCAAGTCTCCGTACAGCATCCCTATCTACTGCACACCCTTCAGGCATCGTCAGATCTTCTGGGTCCCACAGCCCAGCTGGCAGTGTAGTTTGCATGGCAGACTGCCCCTGTTGGGGTGGGTGAGCAGGCCTGGCACGACAAATCCACTCCAGCATTCCAATATCCCAAAGCTTTTGGACGCCTCCCGCTGCAACCTACCAGGGAAATGCTGGCGTTAGAACACTGTTTAGTGTGGACCACCTTGGCTCCNGATCTCTAGACTGAAAGAACCTAAAGTCGTGGGGATGGAAAGCAAACAGTTGCTAGTGAATTACCTCGGATAATAGCCAGAGGATCCACGCCCATTTCTACCCCTTAACACCCGGACCTGGGAGTCTTGGCTGGGGGTGAATAACATTGTCTGTTGGTTGCTGGTTTTGGAGCACAGGCTGCTTACTGCAGGATATTGCCCCAGGCCTGCCAGGTGTTGTCACAAGACTGATGCCATAACGGAGTCTTCNCGCCCATTTCTACCCCTTAACACCCGGACCTGGGAGTCTTGGCTGGGGGTGAATAACATTGTCTGTTGGTTGCTGGTTTTGGAGCACAGGCTGCTTACTGCAGGATATTGCCCCAGGCCTGCCAGGTGTTGTCACAAGACTGATGCCATAATGGAGTCTTCAAAAGGCCACTCTGCCATTTAGTCAGACCAGCTGCTTCAGGGTGATGGAGATCTCGGTGAGACTAACGAATTACCTGAATTCGCCACATTTACTGGCTGTAAATGATCTGAAGCAAAGCTGTGTGGAATGCTCGAAGGTGGTCAAGGCATTCTTAAATCCACAGATGGTGGTTTTGGCAGAAGCACTGTGGGCTGGAAAACAAATCCGTATTTAGGATACAGGTCTGGATAAGTGGAATGAGAACAAGTGTGGTGTCGCGCTGGGAGTCCAGCACTGGGCTCTGTGGTCGGTACTTGGGGCTTCGCAGTGACTGGCTGGATCAGCCTTGAGGGAAAGTCCAGCTTGCCGAGTCCATGCCTAACCTCTGTCCCTTCCTCTCTTGTTGCTTTGCTCATGAGCCCGTTGGGTAATGCTGGGGAGGGCTTAAGAAAGAGTTTGATTGACATCCACAGAATGGGTCAGTTTGCCCATCCAGGTGCCAAGGTCCTGCTTTACTGAAGTCACTCTTGGATGAGTGTGTTTTAGGACACAGATACATTCACCCAATCTTCCAACTTGGAAGGTTTCAGCATAGGCCTCTTCTCAGGACCTCGCTCCACCGATTTCCCAACTGTGTCTCTTCTAAGTGCCTGACTTGCTGTCTCTCCTTCCAGGCTAAGCAAGCAATCAGGCCCCCTTCTCAAAGCTCTGCACTGGGAGGATTTCCCTTCCTCACTGTTCCGGAGAGTGAGGCTACACGGCTGCAGCTGCCCCCTTAAGAACAGTGCCAGCCTATCCGGCAAGCTCCTTGGAAGGAACACTGAAAAACCTGGACAGGGTATTAAAAATACATCACTTTGCCAACAAAGATCTGTATAGTCAAAGCTATGGTTTTTCCAGTAGTCATGTACGGATGTGAGAGTTGGACCATAAAGAAGGCTGAGTGTTGAAGAATTCATGCTTTCAAATTGTGCTGTTGGAGAAGACTTCTTGACAGTCCTTTGGACAGCAAGGAGATCAAACCAGTTAATCCTAAAGGAAATCAACCCTGAATATTCATGGGAAAGACTGATGCTGAAGCTGAAGCTCCAATAATTTGGCCACCTGATGTGAAGAGCTCTCTCCTTAGAAAAGACCCTGATGCTGGCAAAGATTGAGGACAGGAGGAAAAGGGGACGACAAAGGATGAGATGGTTGGATGGCATCACTGACTCAATGGACATGAGTTTGAGCAAACTCTAGGAGAGGGTGAAGGGCAGGGAAGCCTGGCGTGCTGCAGTCTCAAAGAGTCAGGTACAACTTAGTGACTGAACAGGAGGCCTCCTGCAGAACCATCTACAAACCAGAACCATTTCTTTCTCCCTCTGTTAGCTTGTCAGGGAAGTCCACAGAAGGCCACAGGTAGGAGCTGAGAGAGGAAGTTTTGTAGCGTGAGAGGGGAGGGGGCATCGGGAGTGTTTGCTCAGGCGACTTACTGTGTCTTCCTGACCTGCTCGAGCTGGTATTGCATCTGCTGCTCCCATCTCACAATAAAATGGCGTGCCCAAATGCCCGGTGTTATGGTTCGGTTGCTCAGACAAGGCCCAGTGCGTGATGGGCAGCTCAGAAGGCTCCGGGACCTGGTGGCCATAACCAAGCTTTCAGTCCCTGTGAGGCCCTGCAGCAACGCGGAAGCCGCTTCTCCGGAGAAGAATGGTATCCAGATGGTGACACCGCGCTTCTCCAGTCTGAAGTCTGTGCTGTGATTCACCCAGGGAGCCTGCCCAAGTCTCCGTACAGCATCCCTATCTACTGCACACCCTTCAGGCATCGTCAGATCTTCTGGGTCCCACAGCCCAGCTGGCAGTGTAGTTTGCATGGCAGACTGCCCCTGTTGGGGTGGGTGAGCAGGCCTGGCACGACAAATCCACTCCAGCATTCCAATATCCCAAAGCTTTTGGACGCCTCCTGCTGCAACCTACCAGGGAAATGCTGGCGTTAGAACACTGTTTAGTGTGGACCACCTTGGCTCCAGGTCTTAGTCACTCAACCAAGGACTGTTAACAGGCAGGCCCAGCTGCTTGGGCAAATGCATGGAATCCAGAATTTCTGCTTAATTCACCCGGGTCAATGAATTTAGCCTGACCCAACACTACACGTTTTTCCTCTCTGATCCAGTGTCCTTAGGGTCCACTCCCAGAACTGCAGAAAATGGGACGCTGGGACACGTAGTTCTGGCTTCGCTAAGTCGACATAGTGCAACCATTATAGATACTTTGCCTTTCTGCATCCTGTTGCCTCTTTCTAATCTTAAAAAAAAGTCTTCATGGTTTCTCTTGAAGTGGAATATGTGTCTTTTTAGAGGTACAAAGGTAAAAACATAAGCGCAGTAATATTCATGCCTCAGGTGGAAACCCACGGTCTCCGGTGCTACGTTTTAAGCCTCAGAGTCACACCCGTCCTCTACTGAGGGTCCCTGTCTCCGTAACAGTAGCTACCCACCTCCCGTCTGCTGGCAGCACTTAACTCACATCGTCTCACCTATTTCTGGTGATGAATTGTTATCCCCATTTTACAGATGTGGAAACTGATGCCAACGGAGCAAAGTTGTAAAACCGGCAAGGGAGAGGACTGAATTCAGACTCAAGTGTCCTGCCTCTATAGCCAGGTCATACTGAGGGAAAGTTCCTCCCTGATTTGTTTTCCTGCTTGAGTTAATATTTGTACCAAGTTACTGGTAATGGATGAGACATGGAATCCCAGAACCAGAGACTCTCCTCATTGGATGGGGTCCTAAAGATCACTTTAGAGTTGAGGAGATCAAAGCCCAAAGAGATGAGGCAATTTGCCCAAGGCAGCCCAGTTGGTCATCAGCAGGACTGGGGCAGAAGGCGATGGCTAGGGCTGTGACCATGCAGGGCCAGAAGTAAGTGGTTGAATGTTTGCCATTCAAAACGTGCCTGACCCACGTCAGTCTTTGACTAATGCGCCTATTCAGGGAGTCGCACACTCCTTCCTTTGTCCCCCGGTCCTAGAAACCAGGCCAAGTTGCCCAGTTCAGCTCTATCCAAGCTTTATCAGCTGCCCACCTCATTGGCCCGAGTCCTCAGACAGAAATCCTGTTTGCTGGTCCCCAGATGCCGCTTGAATTTCTTCAGACCCTTGTTGCAAAGGGAGCTGGGATTCTCCTGGATTTCTTTGTTTGAGGGGCAGAGCAAGGGATCTCGTGGAGGCAGATGACCTGTTCCTTGAGTACTGGCCTGATTTGTGTGCTCAAAAATGACTCAAGCAACAGGGTTTTATTTTGAGCTCATCCCGCAGAGTCGGACACGACTGACGTGACTTAGCAGTAGCAGCAGCATCCAGGCCCGGCTAGTGTGAAAACTTCTGTTCAGGGGCTGGCATCTACAACACAGCGGCCACACTCTCTAGAGAAACCAGCAAAAGTGTCTTTTCCTTGGCATGTGGCCCCTTTAGCTGCCTGTGCTCATTCAGGGCCTGAGGAAATAGCAGGTGCTGGATGAGGAAGGTTTAGGCAGAATTCATGTGTCCATCCAACAAATGTCTCTGAGCACCCTCCGTGGGCCGGGGCCGCCGGAGGGGCTGGGGCCAAAACGAGTAATTCCATGGAGCCACAGTCCAGTGCAGAAAGACAGGCAATTGAATAAAAATGATAAGGAGCCAAGTTACGTAGTGTAGTGAAGGTAATAGGAAGGGGCAAACGTGGAGCAAGAGGGAACAGGAGTGGGAGGCAAGAGGGCAAAGCGCAGAGCTACAGGGGGAGGTGAGGGGCGGCCCCGTGGGGGAGGCGAGATCTGCACCAAGGTGTCAGCGGTGGGGGAGTGTGCCCTGCGGATATCTGGGGAACGCATCCCAGGCAGAAGGAACAGCAGGGCAAAGGCCCTGGGGCAGGCGGATGCTGGTGTACTTCAGGAGCAATGAGGCAGCCCAGGCGGCTGGACCAGAGGGGAAAGGGAAGAGACAGAGGCGGGGAGGTGGGAGATGGGAGAGTGGGCCCGAGGAGCATCAGCGTGGCTGAAGCACACAGTGCAGACAGTAACCGGGTGAGAGACGCTGCAGCCCAGACCAGGATGGGTGCAGGGTGAGCAGCCTTCACTTTCGTGAGGCTGCCTTGAAGGCGGAGCCCATAGAATTTGCTCGAGGTTAGGTGCAGTGTGAGAGGAAGAGATGGTCAAAGAGGACGCCAAGCTTCTGCGCCACCAGATGGAAGGGTGTGAGGCAGGACTTTCCGGCTGGCTCTGCCGCTTCCGCCGGGCCAGCGAGTTCCTTAGCATGTCTGTGCTGCGGTTCCCTAGACTGTAGATCTGTGAGGGTGACGGTCTCAAGCCCCCCGGGTATTATGAGATCTGACCTGGTGCCGAGTAATCGCTCAGTGAATACTGTGTGTGTGTGTGTGTGTGTGTGTGTGTGTGTGAGCCGCTCAGGCGTGTCCGACTCTGTGACCCCATGGCCTGTAGCCTGCCAGGCTCCACTGTCCATGGGATTCTCCAGGCAAGAATACTGGAGTGATTTCCTTCTCCAAGGGATCTTCCCCATCTAGCGGTCTAACCCAGGTCTCCTGCACTGCAGACAGATTCTTCACCCTCTGAGCCACCAGGAAAGCCTGTCGGTGTCCAAACCATGGCCATTTGCGATAAGAATAATGTTGCTACAGGCTGTGGAGTTCTCTGGAGCCCGGCCTCTCTACCCACCAGGCCAGGTGCAAGCTCCAGGGTAGAGGCAGGGCTTCACCAGCTTCCAGGGGAAAGGGAGGGGGCTTGGGAGGCCCAGATGTGTTCGGATTTCTGCTTGAAGGGGGTGAGAAAGTGAGGGCTGTGAGCAGCTCTGACGCACAGAGAGACAGGTGAGAGATGACAAGACAGATGGAAAGATAGACTGACGGATAAATAGACAGGAGACGGGCGAGCACGCAGACAGGCAGGGTGCCAGCAGGTGGGTAAGTAGGCGGAAAGCGACCGCTGGGGTCCTGTGCCCCCAGCCCCTCCTCTGTGCCCCCCGCTGTCACACGCTCCTGGTAAGCAGACAGAGCGTGTTGACTCAGTGCCAGAGGGGTGCCGGAACCTCAAGGAAGTTTCTGAGGTGGCAGGGCTGGATTGCCCGTGTCTGTCTTTACGGGCAGGCTCTGATCAGAGCGGGCGTCGGGACAGAGGCAGGCAGAGTCGCTGCAGAGCCAGGACTGGAGGTGGGGAGCGGCGGTTTGCACCGCAGCTCTCCGCTCTCTGACCTTGTGACCTGACNAGGAAGTTTCTGAGGTGGCAGGGCTGGATTGCCCGTGTCTGTCTTTACGGGCAGGCTCTGATCAGAGCGGGCGTCGGGACAGAGGCAGGCAGAGTCGCTGCAGAGCCAGGACTGGAGGTGGGGAGCGGTGGTTTGCACCGCAGCTCTCCGCTCTCTGACCTTGTGACCTGACCAGGCCTGTGCTTCTCCCCCAGGCCTGAGAGCCTGCCGTGGACCGAGGTCGTGGTGAGAGGAGGCAGCAGGGATGTCCCTGAGGCCGGGAAGTGCACACAGCTGTGAGCGGTGGTGACCAGCCCGGGCCCCGGGTGCCCATCTGACTGCGGCGAGGCGAGCTGAGTGACAGGATGCGGAGCCGTGATGGAGTGAGGACAGTTGGCATCTGCGCGCCTGAGTGTGGATCTGTCAGTTCACGCGGAGTAGGCGCTTAACAATGCAACTTGGCAGGGGGGATGGAAGTCACAGTTGCTGGCTTGTCAGCCAGACGGCTCGCCTCCGGGGGTGCCCGTGGGGCTCAGCTCCCTTGCTTCATAGCAACAGGGCGGCAACTGAGCACACGAGCCCGTGTCTCATGCTGTCCCCCAATCTCACAGCCCCCCACAGCGCTGTCTTGACGTCAGAGGCAGAATCTGCCACATGATTTGCAGAACCCCGTGCAAAATGAAAATGTGGGGGCCCCTTGTTCAAAAACTGCGAGGAGTTTCACGGCAGTGAGAGACGGACTTGAATCAAGCCCTACGTGCCCGCAGACTGCATCTGCACAGCTGAGCCTGTCTGGGGCACTCGGTCCGCGACTGGCGTGATGGTTGCGGAGGGAATTCTTAAGGCCAGGGGCTGCTGAGCTGGGAGCCTCAGTCTATGCCTCAGATCTGTCGCTTCCGAGGTCTGTGACTTTGGACGGGTCCCTGAATCTCTGTGCCTCAGTTTCTTCATCTGTAAAATGGAAGTGATATGAGTACCCAAGCCTTAGGCTTGTCATGCAAATTGAACAACTGTGACTAACCTGTGGACACAGCGCCTGGCCCAAGTGTCGATAAATACCAGCTACTGTTATAGTCCTGCTGACCAAGCTACGGCACTAGGAGGTGGCCGGGTCCAGGATTGGAACCAGGATGGTCTAAGTCAAGGTCCCCTTCCCGGCCCGGACTGTATATTGGCCTTTCCCAGGCCTTGTGGCCCCAGAGATGGGCAGGAGTTTGCTTTGTCCCTAGATGTTCTCTTGTGGTTCAGATGGTAAAGAATCTGCCTGCAGTGCAGGAGACCTGGGTCCAGTTCCTGGGTGGGGAAGATCCCCTGGAGGAGAGAATGGCAACCCACTCCAGGATTCTGGCCTGGAGAGTTCCGTGGACAGAGGAGGCTGGCGGGCTGCAGTCCGTGGGGCTGGAAGAGTTGGACAGGACTGAGCGGCTGACACCCGCATCTTGCTGAGAGGCTCTCATGCACGTTGCCACCTGTGGACACTGCCTCTGAGCCCAATCTTCCCCACAGAACCGCTGCCTAGTGCCCTCTTCTCCCCCTGCCCCTCAAATGTGCCCTGGACTCTTGCTGGTCTCCTGGATCTGAAGTCATGGGCTGGAGAGGGGAGTCTCTGGGACCTGTGGGGATACACGAGGAGGTGTCCTCAGGGGTGAGCAGAGTGCGGTCACTTGGGACAGAGGTGGGTTTGCAGCCCCCTGGGATTCCTTATACCCACGATGCCACCCTTGAGATACGAGCCTCTGATCTGACTTCGTATGTGAGGTTTAGATACTTCAGATGGCCCTAGACTTTGTACTCTCCCCCCAAGCGACCAAAGGGAAAACTCAGGCAGATGCGACCAAAGGGAAACTCAGGCAGACGCTCCATGTGTGGACATAACAGGTGGACCAGCCTCGTGCAGGAGGCTAGGCAGGAAGTGCGGGGAGTGGGGCTGGTCCCCGTGGGCTTCCTGGAGGAGCTGCTGCTCTGACAGGCAGTGCGGGACGACGGCTGTCTTCTCACGCAGTCTCCCCCATCGCAGAGGAGCGTGCGGCCGTGGCGGTGGCAGGCCCTGAGCCTCGGCACGAGAAGGGTCTGGGCACCCTCTAGTCCTTGCATCTGGGGGCCCAGGTTCCTCAGGTCTGCCACTGGCTGGGGGACACCAGGAGGAGAGCGGGGTGGGACCAGGTGGAGGGAGGCAGAGGTTGGCGGCAAATTAGGGCACCGCGGTCCAGGGTCTTGTGTCTGGAATTTGTTCTAAGCCGCAGGAGATCTTTGCAGAATTTTAAGCACAGAAATGATCTGATGCGATTTAGGCTTTTAAAGGATCAATCCCTCCAGTTGTTGGGTGGAGAATGGATGGAAGGGAGCTAAGAGTGGCGAGGGGAAGACTGATGAGAGGTTTACGTCCTTATCCAGGCGTGTGAAGGTGGCCTGGGCGGGGGCGGGGGGCTGGAGAGTCGGCATGCTGGAGATTTATTTCAGAGGTGGAATTCCCGAGACCTGTCACCGAGGTGGGGAAGAGGGGAAGCAGGGAACCAAGCCTGACTCCTTGGGAGGATTAGGGATAAAGATGCACAAGGGAAAGGAGGATTCTCGTCTGGGTCTTTCGGTGTCTGAGCTTCCAGCAAGGTCTCCTGGGGCACTGGTGGGAGATCCCAGGCTCAGAGGCGAGGGTGACCCCTCCCCTCACTGAGTTCAAGTTCCAGGGTCGCCCAGGGGACCCATCCCAGCCAAAGGATGATTCTCCTTCCCACACAACCTTCTGGAGAGATTCCAAAGGTAAATCCAAGCAGGAGGCATGGAGACAGGTGAAGGGCTCATTCGTGAGTGCTTTCTTTAGGGGCTGTGGGTCCTCACAGAAAGTCCCTCTGTGCTATCTTAGGGGCTGGTGGATCCTGCCTCTGAAATGAAGGATTCTGTGTAGTCTGGGGAGAGGAAAGAAAGAAGAAAGAGGAGACTGGGAGAATGAGGCAGAAAGGCGGAAGCAGAAGTGGGAGGGGTGGAGTCTGGAAGCTGCAGCGAGACTGATGAGGCAGGAGGATGGAGAGAGGAAGGTGGGTGAGCAGGTCAGAGGCAGAGACGGGCTCAGGAAGCAGGTCCAGGTGGAAGGAGAGAGACGGGGATGAGGACGGGCCGAGTTGCCGTCAGGGTTCTGGGGCGGGGACAGTGGGCGAATTCAGAGCACACTTGACAATTTAACGGGGGGCCATTCATGGAGAAAAACCCCGATGCTGTGAGAGACTGAGGGCAGGAGGAGGAGGGGGCAGTGGGGGATGAGATGGTTGGATGGCATCCCCGAATCAATGGACATGAGTTTGAGCAAACGCTGGGAGACAGTGATGGACTGGGAGGCCGGGGTGCTGCAGTCTATGGGGTCAGAAAGAGTCGCACACGACTGAGCGACTGAACAACCGCAACCTTCACAGAGAGGTGGTGAGCTTAGAGGGAGCCACGGGAGGGGGGCGGGGGACGTGGGAGGGCGCGGAGAGGAGCCTGAATCCAAGGTGACTGAGTGGTTACCTGAACCCAGCAAATGATGCCAGGGTGGTGGATGGGAGATGCAGCAGGAGAGAGAGGGCCCGGACTGGAGGGGACACCCCCCACACCGTCTCCTCCGGCCTCGAACCTCCCACCAGTGCCTCCCGGGTCGGCAGAGTCCAGGGTCAAGGGATCCCGGGGACGCACATGGGAGGTCAGCCCCGTGGGCACAGAGCCCTGCAGACGGGAGCAGGGCAGGGATGCGGAAGGGCAGACAGAGGAACCTGGCACGCAGAGGGTGAGGCAGAGAGAGCGGTGGGGCCGTGGAAAGGTGGGGCTGCAAAGGGAGAGGGAGTTCGCAGGTGGAGACGCAAGTGAGAAGCGGCTGACCCGGGGAGAGGGAGACAAAGACTGGAAAAGAGGGGGTCATCAGTGGGCGATGTTCCCNGGGGGGCGGGGGACGCGGGAGGGCGCGGCGAGGAGCCTGAATCCAAGGTGACCGAGTGGGTACCTGAACCCAGCAAATGATGGCGGGGTGGTGGATGGGAGCTGCAGCAGGAGAGAGGGGGCCCGGACTGGAGGGGACACCCCTCACACCGTCTCCTCCAGCCTCGAACCTCCCACCAGTGCCTCCCGGGTCGGCAGAGTCCAGGGTCAAGGGATCCCGGGGATGCACATGGGAGGTCAGCCCCGTGGGCACAGAGCCCTGCAGACGGGAGCAGGGCAGGGATGCGGAAGGGCAGACAGAGGAACCTGGCACGCAGAGGGTGAGGCAGAGAGAGCGGTGGGGCCGTGGAAAGGTGGGGCTGCAAAGGGAGAGGGAGTTCGCAGGTGGAGACGCAAGTGAGAAGCGGCTGACCCGGGGAGAGGGAGACAAAGACTGGAAAAGAGGGGGTCATCAGTGGGCGATGTTCCCTGCGATCGCTGGCTTTGGTTCTCTTAGAGCCACGGGACTGTGCCCAGGTAACATCTTTGTCCCTAGAGCTCTGAACACTCTCCATAGAGGCATACACTCCCACCTGGTGTTGACACAGGAGGATAACTAAAGGAGAAAGGCTCCTGATGTCCCGGTTCTGGGTTTGGGTTTTAGCCTAACGGATTGCAGGCCTCTCTGCCTCACCTTGCCATTCATTCTGGAAGTTGCCGATGCTCTGGGCATGAAGAGGCCGCTGACTTGGGTGTTCCAGTGCCTGCTGGCGGCCGGCCCTCAGCCAGAGTGGCAGGACTTGGCTAAACCCGCGGCTGGGCGTGGGCCCTCACAGGACCCTGGGCCCACAGAGGCCGGGATGATGCCCGGCCAGTGCTGGTTTTGGAGGGTCCCAGCTCTGGGAGGTGTTTGACGTAGACAGCGTCCCCCCAGCCAGGGTGAAAAGCTTCTGTATTCTGATGTGCTTGAAAAAAACATTTCCCCCTGAGTTGTGGAGCTTTGACCTCTCTGTGTGAGAGGATCTTGAGGAAGACCCAGGCAGGGTCACTGCAGGGGGCCCATCACGTCAGTCCAGGGAAGACCTGGGCAGCTCGAAGAGTCTTTGGGTTTCTGCTGGCACTTCTTGGATACCGCTGAAGCCCAGTCTGGGAGGTGGCCTTCCAGAAGCATCTCTGCTCCTTCACTGGCCTGCGCTGGGCTGACCGCAGCCTCCTTCTGGGAGCAGTGCTGCCCTCGCATCCGTGAGGGGAGGCCAGAGGGGAGTTCCTGTTGGTCCAGCTCCTGCAGAGCCCGTGCTGGAAGCCCTCACCCCAGAGACGGGCTAAGAGCAGAGTCTGGAGCCAGGCTTCCTGGGGTGAGTGCTGGTCCTGCTCTGACTGGCTGTGTCCCCGAGCGAACCTCTCCGTGTCTACCTCAGAGTGTTGCTGTGAAGATTACATAAAGCACGTAGGCACAGTGTGGGAGCTGGAGCCGGCATTCTGAGTGCTGTGTAGGGACTAGTTGTGGCTGTGGTCTCTCTTCTGGGCTTTCTCCAAACTCCACCGCCATTGTTCAGTCACTGAGTCACGTCCGACTCTTTGCAACGCCATGGACTGCAGCACACCAGGCTTCCCCGTCCTTCTCTATCTCCTGGAGGTTGCTCAAACTCGTGTCCATTGGGTCGGTGATGCCATCCAACCATCTCATCCTCTGTCGCCCCCTTCTCCTCCCGCCTTCACTCTTTCCCAGCATCAGGGTATTTCCCAATGAGCCAGCTCTTCGCATCAGGTGGCCAAACCCCATTGGCACCTTCATTTCATAGATGGGGGAAACAAGGCCCTGAGAGGGGCGTGCATTATCCACAGCCGCGGGGCTGCGGAAGGAGCATGGGGGGCGTGCACCTGGACCACCTTGCGCTCAGACCACAGCTTTCCTGCTGCCCACGTCTGTGGTTACGGGTTGCTAATAAGTGCAGAGAGAAGGGGGAGTGAACATTGTTCTGAAGCCCCCTGGCAGGCCCGCTCCAAAATCATCTTACTGATGCAAGCTAGTGGTGCTTCCCAAACTCACGCTGACAGTCCTGTTCCTTGATCTCCTGTGGGGCAGTTGGGGAGGGGAGCTCGTCTCCTCCCTGTCCCCCTCCCCCAGACTGTCAGATCCACTCCAGCTCGGATGAGGAAAGCAGCTGGCTCAGGGCTGCCCCATCCGTCACTCGGGGGAGCGTCTGCCCTGCTTCTCTGGCAGGCTGCCCTCTGTCTTCAGGCTCAGGGGCCAGGTCCTGCCATGTCGATGGCAGGACCAAGGGGAGGGTGAGGCTCAGGTAGCAGCCAGCCCAGGGACACACAGGCAAGCTTTCTGCATTGACAGCTGGGTTGGCTCTGATGGCCCAGCCTGGCTGTCTCGGCTCTGAGATGCATTAGAGAATCCTTCACAAGGGGCCAGAAGGGCATGGAGTGGAGTGTAAAGACAGGACTTATACGTGCACTGGGGCTTGGCCAAGGAAGGTAAAGCAGGACTGTTGAGCTGAATCCCCCTCACTGCACCATGAGTGATAAGCACTGGCTCCCATAATCTTCGAGTTGAGAGCTCAGGTGAGAGATTTCTTGGTACAATTGCTTCATATTTCAGATGGGGAAACTGAGGCTCAGAAGCAGAAGGATAACCTCCCCAGGGCCCTGCGGCAAACCTTCCATGACTGAGCTGGACCTAGAATCTAAATCTCTAGTCACAGGCCAGTATGCCTTCAGAGAGCTTTCCAGTCCTAGCCAGAGCCAGCCTCCCCCAACCACACCCCATCTCTGGCTACTGTCAGCTGACTATGTGAGTGCTTGGCTTCAGCCAGACTCTTTCCCACCCCATGAACTGTAGCCCCCAGGCTCCTCTGTCCATGGGATTTTTCCAGCAAGTACACTGGAGTGGGCTGCCGTTTTCTCCTCCAGGGGCTCTTCCCTGCATGCATCTCGCCTCTCCTGCACTGCAGGCAGACTCTTTACTGCTGAGCCACCTGGGAAGCCCAGCTGATTGTAATAACTCACATTTATTGAGCACTTCCTCTATGCAGGCACTCTTCCCAGTGCTTTGTAAGTGTTAACTTATTTTATCTCACCTATTTGAAAGTAGTCAGTAGCATTATCCTCCTTTCCCACATGGGGAAACTGAGTCTCGGGGAATAATTTGCACAAAGTCATTCTGCTGGGAAATGGCAGAGTCGTGTTTGGAACTCAGATCACTGAGTCCAGAGTACGAAGTGTCTTAAAGCTCAGAAGATAAAACTTCAGGGGAGCTACAGCCCATTGTCCCCAAGTTGTCATCCACTTACAGTCTAATTGCTTTTGTGTGCCACAGAATTCCTTTCACGAAACCCCTCTTTACTGTGTCTTTGGTGGAGGGCCCCAGGGTCAGAAGTAGACTAGATTTGAAGTGGTTTCAAGAAATGTGATTTAGGAAAATGGTGTCAGTCTCTGGGAAAATCCTACAGCTAAGGGGGAAAGATCAGAGCCGGGGGTGGGGGGCAGCGGGTAGAAAGGAATGCTGTCTGGTGGCCGCAGACAGGAGGCAAGACAAGTGAGTTCCCGCACAGGGTCGGCCTCTCCCCGATGTGTCGCCCTGGTCGCCTCCAGCCCCACCCTGGACCTCAGAACCCTCATCTGAAAGAGCGGGGCATGGATCTAAGAAACGGTCTCTCTGAAAGACCTTTCCAGATCTGACATTTGGGGGCTGGGTGAACTGCTCCTGATAACTCTATTTCCCAACAGGTTTACGTTAGAATGGCCCCTTAAGAATTCCTCGCCCTTTTCACAGGTATCTGCTTTCAAGTGAGTTTTTCTCACCCCCCCTGGAGGTGGGTAACTTCTGCTGCTGGGAAGACCTTCCTGGGGTACAATTTAAGAGCCTTCACTGCCGTCCTTTCTTCCCTCCTCAAGGATCCTTTGTGTCTTTCCCTTAATGCCAGACTAAGTCAGAACAGGCTCGGATTCACCGGCACGTGCTGGGGGCCTGTCCAGGCCTGTCATTGATGCCACTCACGGCTTTATTATGCCGCTGCTGAGCAAACCAACCACAGAGGGGAGAGAAGGCGCTGCTCCTCCCCATGACCTGAGCCTCTCCAGCCCCTCCGCTGAGGCTGCGCCCTTATGGGGCAGGACAAGGAGGGGCGACTAAACCCACACGCTCCAGCGTGACCCCTCACATCAGCTCGCCCCATGGCCTGGGGGAGACGGCCGGCTCCCCCAGGGGGGAGGGAGTCAGGCGCCCCGTCTGCCTCTGCGTCCAGCGTCTGGATGCAGCTTGAAATGCGTCTTCTTCCAACTTGTTTGCACACTCACTGGATCTACTCATTATTCATCCATTCGTTCAAGAACTCAGCATTTACTGAGCCCCACTGAGCGTCGTATTCTAGGAAGGCATGCGGAGTCGACTCCAATGGACCAGGCTCTCCATCCTGGTCTGGCACTAACAAGCTGTAAAGTTTGGGGGGTCTGCTTGCTCTTTTGATCCTCTGTGTCCTGGCCTATAACATGGGCGTAATAATATTGGCCTTCTGTAGTGTGTGCCATGAGGATCCGATCTATCTGGAGCCTGGCACAGCGTGTCTCCCGCCTGCTGCACGTGACTGCAGACTCTTCGTGTGCCCTTCTCTCTTATCCCATCCTCTCACCCCCAAAGCAGGATCCGAGTGTCCCTCTCAAGCTGGAAGCTCACTGGGAGTGGGCTTTCGCCTTCTGAACTAGTCACCTGACCCCCCCAGGCGTCTGAAGCTAAGCCCCCAGCAGCAAACAGTGCAGGAGCTGGCCGTGGTGCTGACTGGTTCTTCCTTAGCTCTCTCTAAAGAGGATGGGAATTGTACTCCACGGATGTCTTCATCCTCTGGATCCTCCCATCACAATAACTTCTCCAAATGTGAAATGCTGTTTCGGACTCAGCTTGTAGGAACAGGCCTAGCAGAATCACTCGAGTGATGAACATGTTAGGGTGACCAATGAAACCGAGGCGGCCAACTCCTTCTGCCCCTGCTCCTCTGATGATGGTGGGAGGGTGGGGATAGCAAGGGTGAGGGGCTTCATAGTGCACCCAAACAGCCTTCAGACAGCCTCCTGCCTCTCTCCTGGCTCTCTTTCAAACTACCCCGCAGAGTAGCCAGGTTAATCTGGAAATCTTGCTCTTATCTGAGAAAGAATCGCAGAGTGTTAAGAACCAGAAGGAAGGGTCTGGATCCAGGCTAGCCTTAGTCACTTGCTTGTGACTGTGGACGTGGCATTCTGCAGCTTCCGCGTCCAGGTTGTGAAAAGTTCAGCAACTTCTCCGTGGGTTTCTTAAGAGTGTTTATCCAGGGGAGCAGCCAGCATGTAAAGACTCCCACCACCCTGAGACTGGCAAGCTGTGAGGAAAGCCACTTGGGAGGAGACGGGCACCTGGCCGGCCCCCACCCATCCCAGGCAAGGTGCAGACCTGTGAGTGGAGAGCCACTGTGGACACACAGCAGCCACGTGACTGCCCAGCTGGGCCCTGTCCACCCACAGAACGTCCAGAGACCATAATGCATTTGTATTTTAATCTATTCGGTGGTGGAGGTGCTTTGTTATGGAACAACAGGTCATTTATTCAAGCCACCTGAATAGGGGGCCTGGCCCCCTGACCATGGGTACCCAAGGGCCCTGAGCTTCTCCTGTGACGCATTCACCGTGAATTATGAGTTATTCCCCTGCTTGTATTGGCAGGAATGTTGGCCAGTCGACCACGACTCTTCTCCACTTCCACAGGGAATGTCATTGTTAGGAGGTGATCTCCCAGCCAGACAACATTTCCCAGCTCCGTCTGCAACTTGGTAGGTCAGGTGACTGATTTCCGACCAGTGGTTTATGGATAAAAGTGACGTACACCACAGTCACTGGTCTATAAAAATGTCCCGGTGGTCTTCCTCCACCGGTCTGTTCGACGTGACTGTTGGAGCCATCCATTGAAGCTGAAAGTGCTTCTGTCTGCCTGGGTTCTGAGATGAACACCCGCCCTCCCCCACTGATGGATCTTTGTGCAGGAGAGGAATAAGCTTTTCCTTTAAGCCACTGAGATTGGAGAACGAGCGGTTCTCGAGCATGGTGGTTCTGCCGCACGTCACCTTAACACGCCCTGTGTACATTGCATGTTCCTGCCATCGTGACTGCAGACACCACCAGGGCAGAGTCACTGTCTCACTTGGTCATCACTGCGCCCTCAGCCCTGACCCAAGGCCTGGCACTGGCGTGCCACGACGGTGGACATTTGAGGAATGCCGGTGAGGGAATGAGTGCGTGGGCTGTTTATTTTTCTGCTGATTATCCGACTCACACTTTACCCTCAGGCTAAACTTTGATGACTTGGCTGTCAGACTCAGCAGGTGGCGGCTATGGACAGCATGCAGACTCTTACCTTGAAGCCCTGCCACACCTGTGTTGGTGTTAGGATGCGGGGCCTTTGGGAGGTGATTAGGATTAGATGAGGTCACAAGGGTGGACATCTTCCCTGGTGGCTCAGATGGTAAAAAATCTGCCCGCGATGCAGTGTAGCCAGGTTTAATCCCTGGGTCGGGAAGATCCCCTGCAGGAGGAAATGGCTACCCACTGCCGTGTCCTTGCCTGGAGAATCCCATGGGCAGAGGAGCCTGGTGGGCTACAGTCCATGGGATGGCAGTCCACCAGTCATTGCTCTGTGAGGATGGAGTTTCCGCGAACGGGATTATTTCCCTTTTAAGAGTTACGGGAGAACTTACTTCCACTCTCCGCTCTCGGTCAGTTGAGGGTACGAGAGTCAGCACTCTGCAAGCCAGGACAGGGTGCTCACAGAACCCAGCCAGGCTGGCACCCGGTCTCAGACCTGCAGCCTCCAGAGCCATGAGGAATAAAGCTCAATTGTTTCTAACCCCCAGTCTCCGGTGTTTTGTTAGAGAAGCCTGAACAGAATAGGCTAGTGATTACCCTGAAATGTAAAAATCCCTTCCCTCCCAGAGCCTCCCTGGGGAGGTTGGGAGCTGGGAAGTCTCGTTTCCAATGCCTCCTTTTGCTTTGGCCTTATTTTAATGTCTGATGTTTGTTAGGCCTTTTTCTTTCTTTCTTTCTTTAGGTAGAAGAAGGTTAGGCGGGTGGCAGCTTCATTCTAGTCAGAAGCTAAAAGGCTCGTTGATTTTTCTGATATCCTTTGAATGGGCCCCTTCTCCACAGACAGTTCCTCACAGCTGTTAGGACTTCAAATTCCTCGTGCATTGAGGGGGGCAGAGAAAAGATATGAAAGGATTTTCGGCTGACACAAAAGAGGGGAGAAAAGGGGAATAAAAACGACAGTGTGGTTAATACATAAAACGGTGAAATTCCTGGCACTCGTGCTATCATTAATCTGTCGAAAGTGGCTTTGATCTCTTCTGCTTTAATTAACTTGCAATTATCACATGATGATTTTTACAGTGGGCAGACTCTGGGAGCTGGGCCCTGAAAGCGCCTTCAGCCTCTGAGTAGCATCGTACGGCAGGGTCTGCAGCATCTGCCTTTCAGAGACGTGCTTCCCACATCTGTGCTCACACATGTGCACCCTCACAGGCACGCACGCACACACACACACACACACACACCCCAGGCCTCCTCGCTGCACACTGGGATGGTAGCGGTGTGCTCGTATCGGGCCATAATAAAGCTTGCTTTGGTTGACGACATGTTGGCCTGAGTGACAGAGCACGTCAAGCCTCACCTTCTGGCCCAGGGGCAGCAGGGGCTGCAGGCAGAGCGGCCACCCTGGTGGAGGCCAGCCTAGACCAGCCGGCCCCCAGTGGACCTGTAAGCGCAGGAGTACAATAAACAATTGCCACGGTAAGTCCCTGAGTTTTGCGGCTGAGGAAGCCAAAGTTAATTGGCGTATTGGTGGGACTGGGGTTCAAACTCAGGCCTGTAGGTACCTCCGTGCGGTCCCAGACTGAGGCCCTCAGCGTTCTCACCCCAGGGGCGTGGGAGAGGCACGGGACTAGCAGCAGAGCCCTGCCCGCTCCCCCTGCGTCAGCCGCCGCCCTTCCACACCCGTCGCTCTTATACTGGCCTGCCCAGTAAAACACTGCTGAAAGAATGGGTTCTGTCGCTTAAGCAGCGCTTGAAAACCGCGCATCTACTCCAGCTTCCTCATATCCCAAAAGAAGAAACAGAGCCTCAGAGAGGAACGGGGCCTGGCCAAGACCACNCCGCTCCCCCTGCGTCAGCCGCCGCCCTTCCACACCCGTCGCTCTTATACTGGCCTGCCCAGTAAAACACTGCTGAAAGAATGGGTTCTGTCGCTTAAGCAGCGCTTGAAAACCGCGCATCTACTCCAGCTTCCTCATATCCCAAAAGAAGAAACAGAGCCTCAGAGAGGAACGGGGCCTGGCCAAGACCACAGCTGGTTAGGGATGGAGCCGAGATGTTCAGTTCAAGTTCTCCAGGCCCCTCGGTCAGAAACTCACATCGCAGGAGACGTCCTGAGTCTTCGAGACAGAAGGTCTGGGTAGGGACAATGATGAGGCTGCAAAAAGAGGCTCCAAGAAGGGACGCCTGGGTGGCGCTCGCCTCCGCCTGCTGCTGCCCCGCTGGCTCTCGTCTCCTCCCCGTTAGGGCTCCCAGAGGATGCTGCCTGGCCGCTGCCTCCCGCGGCTGGACGCAGAGCCTGGAGGGGGCTTTGGCGGCTCTGGCTCCAT
>SJYA01003382.1:3837-24060 GCA_006410615.1 Neotragus moschatus
CCACCGCGCGGGGGGGGGGGGGGGGGGGGGGGGGGGGGGGGGGGGGGGGGGGGGGGGGGGGCCTGCAACCACTGAAGCCCCCACTAGAGTCCACGCTGCTCCAAGACGAGAGGCGCCGCAGCGGGGGAAGGCCGTGCCCTGCAACCAGCGTGGCCCCTGCTCACCGCAGCTAGAGAGGAGCTCGCGCTGCGACAAAGACCCAGTGAAACAAACAATAGGAACGTATATATAATGATAACAAATCAAAAACAGAAGTTTCTTTTTTAAGTAACCACTTAAACAAAACCGGGATGGTCAGCAGTGAGGTGGGAATCCCTGGGATTCCACGCAGTCACAGTCTCCTGCCGGGGGAGCACCCAGTCCTTGGGCAGGAGGCTGCCACGCCCCCCAACTCCTCCCCCCACCCTGCCCACCCCATGCCCTTGCCCCATGGTGCCGGCTGGCAGGTGGCAGAGGCCGGTAGAGACATATGATCAGAGGGACACCCTGGCTCTCAGGCCCAGTCCCAAGGGACAGGGGTCCCTGGAGGCCCCAAGCTGGCCAGTTCCCTAAGCATCTTCTCAGGCACCACGCCCCTCCTGAGGAAGCCAACCAGCCAGCCATGGTGGGGACGGAGCCCCCGGCCAGGCGAGGACTTCTCAGGGTCGCAGTGGAGAGGAGGAACTCAGCAGGGTGTGAGTCACCCTCTCTGCCTGGAGGGTTTTCACTTCCTGCACTGGGGAGGGGAAGGGAGGTAGGGCTTCCTGGGGAGCCCTGTCCTCCCGTGGCTACCTGGCATGTCCAGCCACTCTCCCCAGCCGACCTCGTGGTGGGGGCGGGGGTTCCTGGGGCACTGGGGGAGCAGTCAGGGCCCACCTCCAGGGCAGGGCAGGCAGGAGCCCCCTTAGCTGAGCCCGGTCAGCTGCCCCATAAGGAAACGGGGTGCTGGGGCTTCCTCCGGGGGTGCAGACCCGTGCAAGTGAGGCTGTGAGGACAAGGCAGGTGCTTCTGCGAGAGCTGGGGGGCCCGTCCTGTCCTCGCAAGGCTGAGGGCCCGGAGGGCCTGGACCTGGAGACCCCTTCCCGTCCTCTGAGACTTCCTCCTGACCCACCAAGGGCTCCTCTGCCAGCTCTGGGGGCGGGGGAACCGGCGCCCACCCCATGGAGGGAGGCAGCTGCAGGCCTGGAAGTGGGGCCTACACCCTGGAGAGGGGGCGCCAGGCGGGGAGACTCAGAGTCTTGGGTTTTTCCAATTAGAGGTGGCTCCTGACTGCCAAGGGCAACCCTGCAGGGCGCCACCTCGGGCTCTCCAGAGGCCAGGGGTGCACAAGGCCTCCTGGAAAAACAGGTAGAGCTGGAATTCCCGCGGGGACAATATGCTGAGTGACTGACAGGCTGGGGCGGAAAGGACCCAGGACGGCGCCAGCCCAGGTCTCCCATGGCCGACGATTCAGAGCCAGGCCTGCCTATCTTGTCCCCGACTCCCACCTCGGTGTCCCCGGGCGTCAAGCGGGGGAGCGCACGGGGCGCCCGGAGGCGGGAGCGCGGCCCGGGGCAGGGGACCCCCGAGCCCGCGGGGAGCGGAGCGGCGCCTCACCTGCGCCTGGCCCTTGCCCACGATCCGGTCCGCACTCTCCCCGCCGCCGCCATCCTCTTTGGTGAGCCTGGTCTTGTGGTAACACTTCTCATAGCACAGGATCCTCAGGGTCTGCGAGCCCTCCAGCTCAATCTCAAACTCCTGTGACCCGGAGAAAGGAGGAAAGCCCAGGGTTACCAGGCAGGCCCCGAAGAGGGGCGGCCAGCGCTGCCGGCCAAAGGGGCCTCTGAACAGCGGCCCCCTCCCGCACAGACAGCTTCCCTGAGGCCCCATGGCGAGACCCTCCCCACTGTCACCCTGCGCTGCAGACCCTTGGCAGCCGTTACCCCCTAACATCACACACCGACTAGTTTGGGAGCCGGCATCTGGCACAGGGTGGGCCCTCAACCACCTGCAGCAGAGGCCCCGGGGCGGGGGCCCTGGCTACAAACACAGAACCGGTGTGGGCTCTGGGGGGAGTGTCTCTGGGGCCCCACTAATCACGACCAGCGCCCTCCAGGTGGGCCGACACTGGGGGCCAAGGTCGAGACACGGGCGTGCTCTGTCCTTTGCGCTCAGCTGTGCTGCAGACCCTCAAGCTGCTCCGAGGACGGTCTATGTGAAGGGAAAATGTAAACTTCGACCCAGGGAGGCAACTCAGGCGAGGTGAGAGAGGGACCCGGGAGGAGAGGCTCTCCTGCAGGCTCTCAGCGTGTCTGCCGCGGGGTGCGCAGGGCCTGCTCTCTCCTCCGTCACCCCCACGACACCTCGGGAACTCCGGCGTTTCCCAGCAGGGTTTCGCCAGCATGGGTTCTTGGTGGGGAAACGAGGGTGGGGGGTGGGGTCGGGAGAGCAGGTATTTCTGAGCCTGACTTGGGGAGGAGGAACGGTGCGCGTGCTGGGAATCTGCGAGAACCTAGACAATGCACACGTGCAACCAGGGTGGTGGGCTGCCCCAAAGCCCCTCAGCCCGAGCTCGGTCTCTGCAGCCCCCTCGGCACGCGCTGCCTCTGCGGGGTCGCACCTTCCTGGATGGGCCCGCCTGGATCCGACACCCCCGCCCCGCCCCAAACAGCCCGGGTGCCCAGGGTTCTAACAACCAGGCAGGGCCACCAGCTCCCCAGGCCCTGTCTGAGGGTGGCGTGTGGCACGTCTAACGATCACGACAGCAAGGCTGAGAACAGAGGCCAGGGTCTTCTCCAGCCCAGCAAGGCAACCCCCACCCCAGGCGCAGAGCCCCGGCTTCCGGGCCCCAAGAGTGTCACAGCGCCCAAGGCTCACTCCAATTTCCGAGCAAAAACACCATGGAAACCTCCCAGATAAACACTCGGCAATAACGAGGCCCTTAATGGTAAGAAGTCCTCCGAAGCTCTTTTTCCAGACGCTCGGCCAGCAAAACAAGCGTCTCCGTCACGTCACTGGCGGTGGGGGCAGGGCGGGGTGTGTGTGTGCGGCGAATTCTCAGGAACACAGAGATAAAATCTCTTGGCCCACTGCTCCCCCGGGAGGTTCTGGGATGGCTGCTGGCACGGAGGCCGGCAGGGAAGCCCTTGGTGGTCACACCCCGTGGACCGAGCGCCTCTTGCTTGCTGGGAAGCGGGGCCTCACCTCGTTCCAGTTGGGCTCGGCCGTGTCCCTGTAGACGCGCGTCTTGGCTTTATTTACAAAGTAGCCGAAGGAATCCACCTCCAGGGTGCAGTACAGACCTACGGGGGCCACACGGAGAGGGGACTGACCACATGGCCCTTTGTCATCCATATTTCTCATAAAAGCAGGTGTTATTTTGTAAATCATAAAGAAAAAAAAGAAAGTGTTTTGGGTTCTTTTTTCTTGGTAGCGCTGTGATGCCTGCAGGGTCTTGGGACCCCAACCCAGGATGGAACCGGTGGCCCCTCATCCCCCGCAGCGGAAGCACCAAATCCTGATCTCTGGACCACCCGGAAAAGTTCTCGGTTTTCTTCCTAAAACAAGACACTGAAGCAGAGCCATCAAGACAGCCTCACGTCTTACGAGTCCAGCTAGAAGCCGGCACCTGTCACATTTGCTCCCCTGCTCACAGACAGCAGCTCTGCCCTGGGGAGGGAAGTGGTGCAGGGCCGTGGAAGGGAGCTCGGTCCATCGGCGTATCAATGAAGTTCTCCAGGCAAGAGTACTGGAGTGGGCAGCCTTTCCCTTCTCCAGCGGATCTTTCCCGACTCACAGATCGAACCTGGGTCTCCTGCATGGCAGGCAGATTCTTTGCTGTCTGAGCCCCCAGGGAAGCCCTGTTAATAAAGTTACTATAGGGCAAAGCAAAAATGTGTATTTGAATAGGTATTCAGGCTTATTCAAATTATAGTTTTAACTTATCCAACAGAAACTGTGTTGCTCCCTTTAAAAAGCGGCTCTGCTGAGGTATGAACGACCGTGCCTTCACGTTCACCCACTGTGAGCGTCCAGCTGGGTGCTTTTGGGCGAGTCTGCAGAGTTCTGCAGGCATCACAGCCACCCAACTTTAGTGCATTTCTGTCACTCCTGAAAAGAGCTCTTTGGCCCATTTTTCCCATTCAACCACAAACCTGTAATAAATCTGCTGTTTTCATCTATCCAGATCTTTTGCTCATTTTTAAAAGACGGGCTGTCTCGGGCATGGCACTGTAAGCCTTCTCCATATACCCTGGATACAAAGCCCTGATCATATCCACCCGGCCTGGAAGCAGCTTCTCTTCTGGGGCTCATCAGGCATGTCTGGTTTGGTTTTGTAGCGACAGTGGCATGGTCAGAAGGGTGTGTGCCCCGTGTCCTCCTCCAAGGGGCCCTAAGAGCTTGGGGGTCAGGCTGCAGGTGAGTGTGTGCTGAGCCTGTGCCAAAATGCGACCAACCCTCACCACTCCAGAGTGGCTGGGACAGATGGCCCCAAGGGGAAGGATTAAAAGGGTATCCCTTTGGCACATCAGAGCAGCAAAACCTCCCCAGGACCAGGTCAGGGTGCCAGCTCTCAGCCTCCTGGAGACCTAGGCTGCATTTTGCTGATGTTCAAGTCACTGAGTCGTGTCCGACTCTGGACCCCATGGACTGCAGCACACCAGGCCTCCCTGTCCATCACCAACTCCCGGAGTCTACTCAAACTCATGTCCTGAGTCAGTGATGCCATCCAACCACCTCATTCTCTGTCGTCCCCTTCTCCTCCTGCCCTCAATCTTTCTCAGCATCAGAGTCTTTTCCAATGAGTCAGTTCTTCGCATCAGGTGGCCAAAGTATTGTAGTTTCAGCTTTAGCATCAGTCCTTCTGATGAATATTCAGGACTGATTTCCTTCTCTGTAGCAAAACCTGACCTCTACAATTGCATGACCTGCCTGCAGGGGGCAGCTCCCAGCTCCCAGAGTCTGAAGACCCAGGTGCAGGAAAGGGCAAGGTCCACCCCGGAAAGCAGCCCCACACCCCACACCTCCAGGCAGTCAGCTGGGTCCCTGGTCCCTGCACCCTCTGGCTCAGGGTCCGGCCACCTTACTCCCCACACCAGCCACCTACTTGAACTCTGCTTAAAGCCGGTGGCAGAGTGGACGATGACATTCAGGAACCCGTAGAGCCCAGGAGATTCGTCATCTGTGCAAGAGACCAGACAGGTGAGCACCTGTCCTCCTGGGAGGGGCAGGCAGGAGGCAGGGCTCTGCTCCAAGGACCCTCACGGGTCGGGGTGGGGGGCACCGCGAGGCTGTCACTGGCTTAGCGGGGGACCAGGCGACAACGTGAGCTGAAACACGTCCGCTGCGGCCTCCACTCGGCCTTAGGGTCGAGTGCTAAGCTCACAGCATGGGCAAACCAGGGACGGAGACGAGATGAGACGGGCTCTCAGGACTGAGGGGGGCGGGGAGCACGTCGCGTGGATGAGGCTCAGCGTGAGAATGTAACAGTGAACGCAGGTGCGGCACGACCACGAGTGGGGGGGGACGGGAAGCAGGGCCAGACCGGAGCACAGAGGGCCTGTGGAGCGCCTGGGACGCGGACCAAGTCTCCGGTCCCCTGGGTCACCCCAGCTTGTCCCATCCACTCCACGGAGAAGCCGACAGAAGCACACACAAGCCCGGGCACGCAGGTCCCCGGCCCCGGGACAGCGCCAACAGCAGTAGGGAACGGCGGCCTGGAGGGTGCGGGGTGGGGGCGGCCCACCTTCCTTGTTGATGGTCAGCGGGATGCTGTGGACGGTCTGCAGTTTGACACACGAGTTCGTCAGCATCTGCAGCTCCACGGACGTCAGCGAGAAGCTCTTGAAACCTGAGATGGGGGCACAGAGGCGCCAGCTGGTGAGTCTACCCAGCTCCTCGGAATCCCGGGAACCCCTGGAGTGTTTTTTCCAGCTACTCTCGCAGCAGGCCCTCAGCACACCCCAGTGAGGAGGCCCACAGCGTCCACGTGCTCCCAGGGAGGAGCCGCTAAGGGACGGTGGGGCGTGGCCCGGGAAGCATGGAGGGAATCTTTGCAAGATGCTCACACAGGGCCGCCTGCCACTTTGGCTCAGCCATATCGCAGTTGTGAGGGGTGACCTGGGGCAGCTTCCTGTGGGGTCTCCCCAGACACCCAAAGCAGCTCTGTCCACTGTGCCCCGTCTCTCCACCAGATAGGGGAACAGGCCTCACTTCTGAGCAGAGGACAGACATTATAAGTGTTCTGGACCCCTGGTTACAACAGGACACCCGTGACGGGAACATGGGCGGGGTCCCAGACATCAGCCGTCAGCGCCACAGGAGCACCCCATCCCCAGAGACAGTGCCCTGGCGGGGACAGGGCAGAGGCGTGTGGAGCCCCCAGTCCACTTGGGATGCAGGGCGCAGCCTGGCTGCCCCTGCAAGAGGCACACATGGGAACCTCTCAGCAAGAATGGCTGGGGAGTCCCAAGTCACTGGGTGGAGGGGTGGCAGGGAGCAGAGGGGGGAGGCAGGCAGCCGCAGCCCCAGGCCCCGGGCAGGCTCTGCCCTCCAGCCCCGAAGGTAGCCAGGCAGCACGGGACAGCTGTGAGCTGAGCAGAAGGAGAAACCTGCTAACACAGAGGGAAGCGCCCACAGAAGGCCCGTCCTGGTGTGGGGTGGGCGCCCTGTCCCGACAGCAGTCAAGCACAGGGGAGTAGGGCCAGCAGGGTGTGGCCACCCAGCCGGGCTCAGCCAAGGGCCCCGTGGCGCCAGCATCTGCCGGGCTGTGTGGCAGGGTGGCAGGCAGGCGAGGCGGAGGTGGGGGAGCCCCAGGGGCAGGCAGGGGTCAGGGCAGGAGGCCCACCAGGCGGGGTTGGGGTGGGGGAGTTCAGGGAAGGCCAGGAGAGCAGGAGGGGTTCATGAGGGGAGGTCAGAGGGCAGGCTAGCGGTGGGCAGTTACGGAGGGCAGAAGATCCTTTCAGGGTAGCCCCTCCTCAAGCATCTTCTGTGTCAGGGCTCCAAGGCATACCTCACTTGGATGAGTTCCACGGCCCAGCCCGCTGGGGAAAACGAGCTCAGAGACCACACTGCCATGCCCCGAACCCGCATCGGGAGCCCCTGCCCCGGCGGGGCCACTCACACTTCTTCTGCTGCTCTCGGATGCTCTCTCTCCACTCGGCCCGCTCGTAGTCGGAGGAGACCAGGAACGTGTAACTCTGGGGCAGGGGGAGAGCACACCCCGGTTATCGCCACCCCGCTGACCGGGCTCCCAGCGGGCCGGGCTCTGTCCCGGCCATCACGTGGAGCCGGCAGCGAACCCACTTGGGGCGCCCGCAGCCCCGCACTGCAAGCATCAGAGCCGGGGGGTGGCGGGGTGCACTCGCAGCCCTACGCCTGCACCCCTGCGCACCTGGGTCAGGGTGATGCGTCACAGCACGGGGCCACCGGGTCCCCAGGACGGATGTGCCGAGGGGAGGGCTGAGGCCCACCAGCCGGGGAGAGACCCTGGGCAGGCACGTGATGCCCACAGAGAAAAGCCCTCAGGGTAGGAGTGACTGGTCCCTCAGGCCCATGAGCTCCTAGACTGCATCGTTGCACTGAGGGCCTGTGAGCCCCCAACCCTATGGAGACACCCCTGGAGTCCCCGCCATCTCCCAGCTGTGGGGGTCCGGGCCAGAGCCCCTGAGAGAGGAGCCCTCGGGTCCGTGTGCCATGCTGCACAAGCCTCTGGGGCCGAAGAGGGACCACAGGCAGCCAGTGGGGGTGGGGGAGCGTGGCATGCAGATGGGGGCGTGGCCAGTGAGAGCATGGACGTGGTCTAGAGAGTGAATGGCGGGGAGTGGGGCGTGGTCTGTAGGTGGGGCGTGGCCTACAGGGTGTGACCGGCAGGTAGGGCTGTGGCCGGCGCGGGGCGTGGTCACACAGGGCCGTGTGACCACGCCCGTGACTGGCGGGTGGGGGCTTGGCCTGTGGGAGTTGGGGGAGGGGGGGCATGCGCGCATGTGGGCGTGACCTGGCTGTCGTGTGGGCGTGGCTGTGGGTGGGCGTGACCGGGAATGGGGGGAGCGGCATGTGGGCGTGGCCAGTGAGGGCAGGTCCGCAGTGTGGCTGCAGGGCAGGGGCGTGGCCTGTGGACGTGACCGGTAGGCGGGGACGGCATATGGGCGTGGTCTGTCGTAGGGGCAGGGCCTGCGCGGTGTGTGTTCCGCTGAGTGTGACTGGCGGGCGGGGGCGTGGCCTGCATGGCGTGGCCGGCGGTCACTCACCTTCCCATTGCGGCTGTGCACGCGGAAGGCCATATTCGGGGACATGAGGAGTAGCAGCGACTCCTGCTCCGAGAGCTTCTTCCTCAGCCTCTCGATGGCCTTGCTGCCCTTGTTCGCTTTCTGCGGGGAGAGGGTGCGGTCACGTGTCCAGCCCCGACCCAGCGCTGCGCACTCCTGCTCAGCCTGCCCACGGGCCTAGACCCTCGGTCCGCAGAGGACAGAAGCCCGAGGACAGAGCCTCGGCCACACCGTTCAGGCCGGGCCCAGGTTGCCAGATGGGCTCTGCACGCTCCCTGAGGGAGTAAGGCCTTCCTCTCACCGACCTCCCTTCTTTCGCTTTCCCCAAACTTAGGACAACATCCAGGGGCCCGTCGTGAGCCTGAGGGCCCCGCTCCCCGGTCTGCACATTTTGGCACCCCGTCCCTGGGGATTGAGGGGCCCGTGCAGGACAAGATGCACCCCCAGGACCTGGCAGGGAAAACCCTCTTCCTGCCGTGCACTGCCCTCCTGAAGCCTCCGTCCCAGGGGCACGACCTGGACACCTGCAGCAGTGGAAGGCGCTCGACAGCCCTTGGGACGCTCTGCCCCAGCCAGACAGACAGACAACCCAGAGTTCGCACCGGCCGGGAGCTCCGGGGCTCCCCCATCCCCCGGGGTTTCTGGTGCAGCAGGGAGGGCAGGGGCGGGCAGCGGAGCAGGCCTGCGCCGCTGCACCACCACAGCAGCTGGGGTCCCTGGACACCAACCTTCTGGGGACCCACCCCGTCTCTGGCCACCACACAGTACCTACAGACTGACCCTACAGGTTGGGGGCTCACCTTCGCTGTTTCCTCAGAACACTGCTCCTCTCCAGAAACAACCAGGGGTCCGCCGGGTGCAGGTCAGACCCTCCCGAGGGGCCGTGTCCCCCANGGTCCCTGGACACCAACCTTCTGGGGACCCACCCCGTCTCTGGCCACCACACAGTACCTACAGACTGACCCTACAGGTTGGGGGCTCACCTTCGCTGTTTCCTCAGAACACTGCTCCTCTCCAGAAACAACCAGGGGTCCGCCGGGTGCAGGTCAGACCCTCCCGAGGGGCCGTGTCCCCCACCTGGGACTCGCTTCCCATTGGGGCAGTTGTAACAGGGGCAGCAAGGCAACCCCGCCCCCCAGCCCCCTCCGCCCAATCCTGGAAGGCTCCATGTCTGATGGGACGCCTGGTGCTCCGAGTGCTCTCGGGGTCCCAGCAGGCCCCAGAGACCCACAGTGGGTCAGAGGCCCGGCAGAACCCGCCTGCTGGGAGGGGCCACTGCCTCCCCTGTCCCCCGCGCACCTTCTCTCTCTGGATGTCACTCTTGATCTGGGAGATCTTGGTCTTCATGGCGTCCAGCTCCGCGCCCAGTGCCAGGGGCACGCTGGGCGCGGCCTCGGGCTCGCTCGCTGCCTGGAGGCTGAGGTCCGCGAGCGGGGCATACCACTTGCACTCGTACTGCTGGCTTTTGCTGCGTGGGGGGGGGGGCACGTGAGCAGGCTGCCCACCTTCCTCCGCTTAGGTCACCGTTTTCCAGCCTGGGAGCCCTGAGGTCACGGCTATGACGTCTACCTGGCCTTCAAACCCTGCCCATGGTCCCCGAGACAGGCCAGGATGAGCCGCAGGCGGACACTGGTGGCCCCTGTGCAGAGGCGCCGCTCACGTGGGACGCGGGCCCCAGGGCTCTGACATGCCTCATCCACTCCTTCCTGACACGGCGGCCCACCTAGGCTGCCGCCGACAGGCCAGGACTGCAGACGGCCCCAGGGCTGCAAACCCACCCAGCGGGACCCCCAGCTCTTCACACACGGGGAAGCTGAGGCGCTCTTCTGCTTAAATCCACTCAGCACGGCGACGGCGGAGCGGCTAAAGAGCCCGCTCAGCGACTGGCCTCTTCCTTCGCTGCTGCCCCGGCACCCTGGGCGGTCTGATCCCCAAGGGGCCGGGTGGGGCCTGCAGGCCAGGCTGAGAGCCACGCGGAGGCCACCGCGTTCTTGGCCATCAGCTGGTGACGTCTGCCAAGGGCCGGGCCGGGGCAGGCACCATGCATGCCCCACGTGCAGCAGACCCTGCACCCCTGGACCTCTCTCAGTCACGACCTGACAGCCCCACAAAGTCACAGCCAGGCTCCCCTGTTCCTGTTAAGAGTCAACAGCCCAGTCACTCACGCTGACCCAGGACACCTGCTAACGATGACCTCTGACCGTGAGCCTGGCGCTGCGTCCAGCTGGAAACAGGCTAGCTTAATGAGAGTGGCCTGGCCCACAGGGGGGTGACCTCTGCAAGCTGACTGGCAAGAACACCCAGTCTCCTCCTGTAGAAACCGCGCCGGGTGCCCTGGAGCCCGCGCCGGGCCGGGGCGCCACACGGCCACTCACCCCCCACTCTGCTTCTTGAGCTTGGTGCAGAGCAGCAGATCGGTGAAGAGGAAGACGTGCCGCAGCTTGCGGGCCCCCTCCACCAGCTCCACCATGAAGCTGTCCTTGAGCAGCTGCCGGTGCTGTGGGCAGGGTGAGACGAGGTGGTCAAAGCAGGGGTGGGGGCCTCTGCCCCCCACCTCCACCTCCCAGCGACCCCTCCGCCTGCAAACACCTCCCACCCCTTGCCCTCTGTCCATTAAAGTCCCCAAGCGCCCAGGGCACACGGCCTGTAGAGGGGGATGCGTGGACAGGGTCCTGGCTGCCAGCGTGAAGGCCGAAGGGAGCAGCCCGGGGGATGGAGAGCCTGTCTGAGCAAGAGCAGCCCGGGCCTCCCTCCTCAAGACAGCCCTGGAGACCCGGGCGGGAGGCTGGCCAGGAGAAGAGGGGACAATCTCGTGTGAGGGACCACCACCACGCCGGGAAGAAGGGCCCGGTACTGAGGGTGGACAGCCGCCTGGTGAATGGGGAGGGGCCGGGCCGGGAGGACTCCGAGAGGGGAGCAGTCACGCTCAGGGCCAGGCCTAGATCTGCGGGCATCAGAAGGCCGGGCAGGGGTCCCCCAACTGGGACCCCACATTCCAGTCCTTCTCAGGTCACAGCCCACTGATGGACAGAAGCCCACACAGGGGTCACGAGTCTGATGCAGGCCCCGAGCCCCGAGGAGGCCTTGAACAGCAGGCGGACTCAAGGCACCAGGGCCCCAGCAAGCCCTGCGCCTCTGCCCCGGGGCTTCCCTGGAACACAAGGCGGGTCTCCCCAGCTTGCACAGGTCCAGGGTGTGTGGCGGTAGGTCGGTCGCCAGCCGACAACCAGCGGCCACCACCTCGTCACCTGGACCAAAGCTGTGCCCTGCCGAGGACAGGCAGAGAGGCTGAGGCTGGGTCACTGTGCCCATTTTACAGACAGGGAGCCCCGCCACCCACCCCCAGCAGTGCAGAAAGCAAGCAGGGACTAAGGGATCTGTGCCCGGAGGGAGAGGGACCCTGCCCCACCCAGCCTCAGGGAAGGCCCCTCAGAAAGCGCATCGTTTCNGAGGCTGAGGCTGGGTCACTGTGCCCATTTTACAGACAGGGAGCCCCGCCACCCACCCCCAGCAGTGCAGAAAGCAAGCAGGGACTAAGGGATCTGTGCCCGGAGGGAGAGGGACCCTGCCCCACCCAGCCTCAGGGAAGGCCCCTCAGAAAGCGCATCGTTTCCCCCGAGTCTGCGACGGCGGGGGGCAGGGGGTGGTGTGGGGCGGTGCAGAGTGTCAGGCCCGCTCATCTCGCAGAACTTCAGCGCTGCCTCACCGCGGCCGCCCCCAGCAGGTCCAGGCACCTGCACCCTAGGTTCTTCTTGGGGAGGCTGTGCCTCTCTGAACCCCCTGCCAACGCAAAGCCAGAGCCCCCCCAGAAGCGAGTGCAGCCTGGGCCAGGACCCCCCGTGCCGTCACCATCATGCGCGGGTGGGCTCACGCAGCCCACCAGGCCCTGGCACAGACCGCAGACGGTGCACATGGGCTCTGCCCACGCCGACCGCACCGGACGTGCGAGGGTGGGAGGGCTGCCAGGACGTGCAGTCAAGGCCCTCCACCGGCCTGCGCCCCCGGGGGTGTGGGGATGTGGGCACCTGATGGTCGGGTGTGTGTGGTGGGGGGCAGGTCCCGGGACGCTGAAGTCCTCGAGAGACAAATGGGGTGATGTCCCCTCAACAGGGACTCAGCAGAAGGTTCTCCAGCCCAGGAGGCAAGACGGGTGGACCTTCTGTGAGTTGGAGGGAGAACCGAATGGGCTGAGCTACTGGCCAGCGCCAGCAGAGGGCACCCAACCTCCAGCTCAGAGGAGGATGGTCCCTGGGGCTGCAGGGCCCGAAGGCAGGAATCGCCCGGGGTCCCAGCCCAAGCCCCCGTGAGCACCCCCTCTCCCCGCCCCACGCACCACCTGCATCCTCCAAGGCCACCAGCATCAGTTCCCACACCCGCCCCTCCCGGCACCGGCACAGAGGTGGGTGGAGAGACTCTGAAGGGCAGACTTGGCTGGCAGCCAGGCCCCCCACACTCAGCCTGGGGGCCGCGTCTGTGTGTGCCCGAGTGTGCCTGTGTGTGCCCGAGTGTACCTGAGTGTGCCTGTGTGGGCCCGTGTACCCGAGTGTGCCCGAGTGTGCCCGAGCAGGCACGTGCCACCATGCGTGTCCCCTTGGTGTGCCTGCGTGCACACACGTGTCCTCCCTACCCCGTGTGTCCTCATGTGCCCATGTCCCGGGGAGGGGAGTGCGGGGGCTGGCAGGGAAGGTGCCAAGGCTGCGCACTGGTGCCCCCTGCAAGAGACATAGCCCATCCTCAGGTAACCGCGTCCGCCTGGACAGCCCTGAGTCCGCACCGCCCTTCTCTCCTCTCTCTGCAGCGGGGTCGCTGGCTCGGCCGCCTGGTTTCCCCAAGCCTCAGTGTCCTTCGAGTTGAGGACAAAAAGACCTCCCCAGTGGGCCACCGGCCCCCCTCTGCCGAGTCCTCTGGGGGTTGGGTCCCTGGTCCACAGTCTCCCCGTCCTTAAGTCCCCGCTGAGCCTCACAACGCCTCTGCAGGGGAGACACCATCATCCCCATTTCCACAGACAAAGAGAGTACATCACGTGTCTCAGAGGAGCGCCTCTTTGCCAAGGGTCTCCCCAAGGCTGGCCAGCTGCCTCTGGCNTCCACAGTCTCCCCGTCCTTAAGTCCCCGCTGAGCCTCACAACGCCTCTGCAGGGGAGACACCATCATCCCCATTTCCACAGACAAAGAGAGTACATCACGTGTCTCAGAGGAGCGCCTCTTTGCCAAGGGTCTCCCCAAGGCTGGCCAGCTGCCTCTGGCTGCCACCGGGACAACATGGCCCATCGTCGGCCATGTGAGAGCAGGAGGCAGCCCCCACCGGACCCTTGAGGCCGCACCTGAGCTCCGCTTCCAGCCTCCAGAGGTGAGAAGCCAACGTCTGGGGTGGAAGCCCCTCCAAGCGATGGTGTTTTGTTACAGCCTGGCCCCAGCCCCAGTCGACCAGGACACGCACCGGAGGGAGTCGCTGTTCAACAGGGGTGCCGGGAGGACAGAGAGACCACAGAAAGCCCAGGTGGGGGCCAAGAGGACGGGAAGGAGGTGCAGGAGGCGAGGACCGGGGTGGGCCCGGCTTGGCTCCGAGCAGGGGCTGCATTCGGCACGTTCTAGCACCTCGGTGAGGGTGGCCCGCGGCCCAGGAGAGGGCTCCGCTGTCACTGCACTCGGCGAAGAGAAACCCAGGACAGGCGTCCTTAAGACACCAAGGGCTGGGGTGGCCTGGGAGGGGGCTCCCTGATCCATCAGTCGCTGACTGATTAGTCCTGTCTGTCCTGGATGATCCATCAGTCGCTGACTGATTAGTCCTGTCTGTCCTGGATGATCCATCAGTCGCTGACTGATTAGTCCTGTCTGCCCTGGACCGGCCTGGTGGCGAGGGCAGAGCCGTGCACCTGCCTTCATCCTGGTCTGCTGGTGACGGTTTAGTCGCTCAGCTGTGTCCGACTCTTCGTGTCCCCATGAACTGTAGGCCCCCAGCCTCCTCTGTCTGTGGGATTTCCCAGACAAGGCTACTGGAGTGGGTGGCTGTTGCCTTCTCCAGGGGATCTTCCCAACCAGGGATGGACCCTGCTTCTCCTGCCTTGGCAGGGAGATTTCCTTGCTACCAAGGCACCAAGGAAGCCTGCGTCCTGGTCTAGCTGCAACCTGCGTCCCTTCTGTGCTCCCAGCAGACAGCCCTGAACGGAGGGCCGTGGCGAGGCAGACTCATGGCCTTTCGGGCTGACTGGCCCTTCTCCCCGCTTTTCACGGTCTAGGCACCCACATGACTCTCCTCGAAGAGCAGACGCCACAGGCCACCAGGACCAGACGCTGGTGGGGTGGGGTCGGGTTGGGGGGCAGGCAGAAGCCCGGCCGCCATGGAGCCCCAGCCCCTCCATACTCCATCCCGCTCAGGCACCCCGGGACCCCGGCCGTGGTCCTTGGGGAAGGAGGCCTGTGACGAGACGCATGAACGAGGGCCTGGCTGCCGACCGCAGGCGACACCTGACCAAAGGCAGCTGCTTCCAGCGATCGGAGGAGCAGGAAGGCTCACCTTCTGGGGGATGCCCGCTGCAGCGGGAGGCACAGCGCAGACTCAACGCGCCCTGAAGCCGCCTCCCGGGAGGGGAGACAGAGCCACGGCAAGGCCGTCCTGACGGAAGCAACTCCCGTGTCTGCTGAGGCCGCGTGAACTGGTGACCAGGGAGGCTGGCACTCAGGCACGACCACCCCCAGAGGTTAGGAGCTTCAGGCCGAGAGCCGCTTGCTGGCTGCCCCGAGTCCCCGGCAGGAAAAACTGGGCACCACCGAGCCCCAGGGACTCTAAGGAGCAGGAAGGGGAGGAAGCGGCTCTCGGTGGCGGTGACCCACATGCCCCGTCCCTGCCTGCACCTGCCCCGGCGCACGTCCAGCAAAGTGTGCTCACACTGGACTCCAGCCCCAAGACTGGCACACCTCTGCCATCTCACTGCAAGCTGCCTGGCATGGGCGGGCCCCTCCTGGGAAGGGTGGAGCCTGCCAGGGCGGCACCTGGCCTCTCTGCGCCACACCCTCTCCTCCAGGGACAACGGAGGGCAGGAGGGGCTCTTGGTGGGCGGGGAAGAGGGGAAGGGGAACCCCCCGAGGACGTCAATCCCCTTCTCAGCTACGAACACACCAAGCCCCGCTCCCTTTCTTCCCGGGGAAGTCCTTAAACCCACTGTCAACTGTCTTCTCGTGAAAGAATAGTCAGGGGGTCACAGAGCGGTCTCCAGGCAGACAAACGCCGTGTGCCTTCTGGCCCATCTCTGGGACCCTGATCTGGCAGAAGTGGGTGGCTCCAGACACAACCCCCGCAGTGAGGCTACCACATCCTTGCAGCCCCACCCAGACGCCCCGCCCACCGGCCGGGGGCCAGGCGTCTCTGTGCTGGGCTGAGCTGCAGGGACACAGTGGGACCGGCGTCCCCCACTGGGGCAGTGGCCACTGCACTCACCTCTCCCTTCTTCACGGTCATGGACTGCCGGCGGGGCGTGATCTCCTCGTTGATGCTGGACAGGAAGTTCTGCGAGATGCGGAGGGCGTCCTGCAGCAGCGGGTGGTCAGGGTGGCTGGGGGGCGTGTGTTTCAGCAAGTCCTGCGTCAGGGGAAGGGTCGAGTCAGGGCCACTGGGCCCGTTGGACGCACGAGCCACAGACATGCTGGGGCGGGGTGGAGGGGGGACCCGGGGCCACCCCTCTGACGGCTGGGGCTGCGTGGCAGAGCACCATGCCTGGGGGAGGTCCCGAGCGGAGCCCACAAGCCAACGTTGTTTGCACGCTGCAGAGAGGGGCTCCACGCTGCGGCTCTGGGGCAGGTTTCTCCAGCAAGGGCCGGGAAACTCTGGTGGGGGCGGCCCCGTGCCCTGCAGGAGGCTGGCAGCATCGCTGGCCTCTGCCCACTCGATGCCAGCGGTGCCCCCTCGTGTGTGGTGGCATCAAGCAAAACCGCCTCTGGACGTGTTTCGTGTCCACCGAGACCACCCGGGTGCGCTGGCCTGTGCGAGGTCAGCAGAAAGCTCCCAACCTTCCTGACTCCTGTTCGCTTTTTAAGATCAGACCCTGGGACTCTCTCTCCACAGCGTGCCAGTAATTTGAGCTCAAAGTCAATGGCTCCCTGGTCCAGAGCCACAGAACCCTCTTGGCTCCCAAATCCTACTGCAACAAGAGCCTGAGGAGATGAGACAAGTCAGGGAAGACTCCGGTGTGGGGGTCCCAGACCAGCCTCCCCTCCAGGCCTGAGCTCATCGCTGCCAGGGGGTCAAATGAAGGGCCTCCAGGGCTCCAGCAGCAGGGCCTGGCAAACGTGTGCAAACCGCAAATCTCAGCTCATCTCCCTCCATCCACGAAGTCTCTGTGACGTAAGACATTACAAAACGGGCACTCCGTGGGAAACCACGCAGCCCAGAGAAGAATGAGGCAGACCCGCCTGGGGCGCAACCGCCCTGGCGCAGCACACAGGGGCAAAGGCCACGCGCGCAACGGGAGGCCCAGCACGTCTCTGTGAGTGATTAAAATACGTCACGTGTCAGCATTAAAGATCCTCCTGGTGCTGGGTTTGTTGTGGGCAGGGAGCAGGAAAGGAAACGCACACTTTATACGCTTCTGCGAGCTGGTCGTACATTTTTTTAAAATGTGCGTGTAAGACTTGCTCTAAAGCTCTATGGGGAGAGACGCCGGGCAGCAGGGCTGGGGGCCTTCTTCCCTCTGCTTTTGCTTTTTGGTATTAAGATGACCAGGCTGCCCAGGCGGCGCGAGTGGTAAAGAGCCTGCCTGCCAACAAAGGAGACTAAGAGACACGGGTTTCATCCCTGGGCCGGGAAGATCCCTCGGAGGAGGACATGGCAACCCACTCCAGCATCCTCGCCTGGAGAATCCCACGGACAGAGGAGCCTTGCAGGCTACCGTCCAGAGGGTCGCCAAGAGTTGGACATGACTGAGCACGCACACACGCGCACACACACACACGCACGCACACAACGCACATACACGTGCACACACATGTGCACACACGCATACACGCAGGCACGCACGCACATACACGCACACGTGTGCACACACATACGTGTGCGCGTGCACACATATACACGCACGCACATACAGGCGCGCACACGCACACACATACACGCACACACGTGCACATGCATGCACATAAACACACACACGCACACGCACACACATGCACATACACACGCACGTTCGCATACGCATACACATACACGCGCACACACATGCACGCACACACGCACGCGCATACACGCGCACGCACACATACACGCGCGCACACATGCACACACACGCACACACGTGCACACACGCACGCACACACGCGCGCGCATGCGCACACACGCACGCGCACATATGCGCACATGCATACACATACACACGCGCGCGCACACACATGCAAGCACACTGAATGAGGGGGCCACTTAATAACATGTGAGTGACTCTCCGCTGTCCTCAGAAGCAGCCCCGCTGGGCGGGCCCCCTCGCGCGCCGGCCATCTGGTGGAGGGTGTGGTCCGACCACAGCCCAGGCAGGCACCTGGCATCCGTGCCCTGCCCCCTCCCCGGGGAGAGCGTCTCCATTCTCGAGCCCCTCCCCACCTGTGCCCACTCTGAGGAGGCACCGGGAGCCCTGGACCACCCCCCACCCCAGGAGCCGGGGAAAGGAGAGGCGCCTCACTTCTGCATGCTCAGTACAGGTGCGGGGCAGATGAGCAGAGCTGAGACAGCGGCTCAGCCCCAAGAGAGCAGAAGGCGAGAGCCCCAGGGCGCGGAGGCCCCAGGCCCCAGGGACTCACGTGCAGAACCAGCGTGCTCCGGGTCACCCGGTCCACGGGCTTGTACAGCAGGGCTGCGGGGAGACAGGCAGGAGCTGAGAGGTCGCACATGGAGGAGGCCGACCACCCACCCTTGCTGCAGGGGTGGAGGAGGGGGTGGCCCCCAGCCACATTCCCAGAGCACCCCACCTCCCCTCTGCTTGGGGACTGGGGTAGGGAGGAACCCAGCGCCTTGGAAGGCTGGGGATGTCGCTGTGGGCTTTCGGTCCGTGACGTCAGCACCGGGTCCGGGGCTGATCCAGGACCCAAGCCTGCGAGGCTGTCTTGGCAGCAAGCGCTCAAAGGCCGGGGTCAGGGAGCCAGGCGGCTCCCTGGGAGGATGGGCCGGCGCAGGTCCCTGCGGGCAGAACAGCCCGCCGGTCTCCACGCGGACCCAGGCCTGAGGCTGAGACGCAGCTCCAGGTAGAACCGATGGGTCAGCTCGTCTGCTCTTTAGCATTTATGTGTGCAGGCTGTGCCGGGTCTTGGCTGAGGCAGGCTCTCTGATCTCTTTTGCGGCGAGCAGCATGTCCAGCTGCCTTCTGGGCGTTTTCGGAGCCCCAGCAGCCGGGCTGTCCCCTCTGCTCCGTGGGCAGCACAGCCCACTGAGGGCACGGGACTCGCTGTGTTTCCTGTGTCGGGGGCGTCTCTGCCCGTGGCCCCCTCCAGCACTGCAAGTTCTGCAGCCACCCCACTTCACAGACGCGGGGGAGACCGGCTGCAAGCGGGGTGGCGCTCTGGCCCCGCTCCTAGCTCACGTGCTTCGCTCTGTGAGTGAACATCCTCCCAAGACCCTAACCACCAGGAGTGGGGAGGACCTTCTCGTTCCTGAGCCCACTCTGCCCAGAGGGAGGAGGGCCAACACAGGCCTGGCGGGCCCCGCCACTCGGCTCTGACCCCTGCCCAGCCTCTCAGGACCTGCCTTCTACACGGGTCCTTCCACCCTAAACCCGTCGCATCGTCTGGAAGGGATGACACGACCCCCTGCAAGGTCGCTGGACGACACCGTGGCGCTGGAGAGGCCCGGGGGGCGTCCCGCGGATCCCCACTGGTCCTGCCTGTGTCCTGCTGTGCCCACCACTGCCCGCTCCCTGCTCCCCTCCTCACCATTGGAGGTCTGCAGCAGCAGAGGGGGGCCCGGCTGGGCGCCCTGCCCCCTCGCCGCGGCCACCCCCCACAACTCCCCCGGGGGGCAGGCAGGGGCCTCGGCACGGAGAACTCACTTTCCAGAGAGTTCTTGGTCGTCTGGTCCTTGGCCTCCTTGTTGCTCCTGGCTCGCAGGTTCTGCAGAGAAGAGCGCGCTTTCATGCAGGGTGAACAGAGCTGCCTTGATGGTGGCAGCGAGCTCACCCCCAGGAACCTCGGGCAGAAACCCCAGCCTCACCACAGACCTCAGGGGTGTGTCTGGGTCACAGCGCGAGGGCGGGGCCTACTTCAAAGTCTCCCTGTGAGATGCCCTGGAGGCTGAACTGCCCCTCCTCCTGCAGGGACTTCCCCAGGCATTGCTAGGCGTCCCCAGGGGACACAATCGGCCCTGGCTGAGACCTCTGACGCAGAGGCTCTTGCAAACCCAGACTGAAGGCAGCACACCTCCCGGGAGCGCGGACCGGCTTCCTTGCCTCAGTTAGACAGCAGGCGTGGACGACAGGGCCGGGGCCGGGGCCAGGGCCGGGGGGTTCAGAGCGCCCTACCTCAGGGCAGTCACCAGCAGCCATGCTGTCTCCACCCTCTCTGGACTTTGCAAAAGCCCTTGCCCGGGAAGCAAGCAGAGCTGTCTTAGCGGGTGGGTCATTTTCCAACATAACAGCGTTCACAGGAGCTGCCGATTCGGTCCGAGGTACCAAGAGAAAGGGAATGAAAGGGTCCTGTGTGCCTAAAGTCGTTCCTGAAATCCCAGCGCGAGGACTGGGAGCAAGAGAAACCCCAGCTGGAGACTGCGTTCCTAACCTCTCGGGCCGCAGGAAACCTCCGGGCTTCCGACAGCTGCCGACAAGCCCTGGTGCCCCTCCTGGGCACTGAGTTCTCCGAAGGGACTCCTCCATTGCTCCGTCACCTGCCTCAGCAGCTCCCAGAGGGCAGGGGAGGGGGAGCTGGGAGGGGCGCGAGAGCTCGGATCTGCACAGTTCAGGTGCTGCTCCGGTGAGCCGGGGCGGCAGCCCACGCTTGGTGCCTCTGGAAGGCAGGATGCATGTGGGCCC
>SJYA01003382.1:24245-57179 GCA_006410615.1 Neotragus moschatus
GCTTGGGGGGCGGGGGCGGGGGCGCTGACTTAAGGAAACCTACAAGTTTGGGTTAACCCTGCAGCTCCCAAGCCGACTAGACTCCAGAAGCCCTTTTCACTTGATTCCCGTTACCTATTAATCAGGGACCCCCCTGGTGGCTCAGATGGTGAGTGCAGGAGACCTGGGCTGCATTCCTGGGTCTGATCCCTGGGTCAGGAAGATCCCCCTGGAGAACGGAATGGCTCCTCGCCTGAGGAATTTCATGGACAGAGGAGCCTAGCAGACCACAATCAATCCACGGGGGTCACAGGGAGTCAGGCAGGACTGAGCGGCTAACATTTCCACTTTTTTCCCCTCGCCACCTGTTTACTGTCCGGGGAGCTTGGGCTCATGGAACCCAGCGTGGGCAACTCCGGTCTGACCGGACGATGGCAAACACGGATTGCGCAGGCTGGTCCCAGGAAAGATGAAGGACCATTGCTCCACGTCCTTGGAGGTGGAGCCCCCATCCCCACGGCCGAGCTCTGACCCCCATCCCTGAACGCAGCCCCCACACCTGTGGCCTGCCCCTTCCGTGTCCTTGTGGCTCATTTCTCGTCCCGTGTGGTTCTGATTTCTCTGGGCCTGTTTTTTCGCTGTTTGTTAGTTATCTGGCTCAGCTGCAGCACACAGGATCGTCACTGAGGCTTGTGGGATCCAGCTCCCTGGCCAGGGATTGACCCCGCATTGGGAGCACAGGGTCTCAGCCACTGGACCCCCAGGGAAGTCCCTCTCTGTGTCTTTTTTGAAACAGGGATGGAGAACCCGAGTGGACACCGCCCGACAGTACAAAACTTCACAGCAGCCTGGCCGCTAGCTGCCCCCGAGCGCGGTCCTGTTTCCTGTGCCCGGGTGTGGGCTCGGATCCCCTCCAGCACGTGGTCGGTGGGAACCCATGAGCCCTGGTGGTGCCCCACTGTCGCTTCCTCCAGTTTCTGCAGAAACCTGTCTGGGTGGATGTGGATGTGGCCCCGTTTAAGTGCAGCCTGATCTTAAAAGGTCACGACTCTTTAATTTGTCAGGGTCACCTGGGGACTCAGAGCCCACACCCCAGCTGTTGGGGGCGTGAGGGCTGCTAGTTTAATGAGTGAATGAGAGGAACAGATCCAACGCTCCAGGCCAACTGGGGCGGCTGTGGAGGGCAGCGTGGAGCCAGCCTGCAGCTCTGGGCACGTGCCGCCTGTGGCCAGCGGCACCAGGCTGGGGGGAGGGCACCGTGAGCTCTGGGGGACGGGGTGGCACATGTTAGCACCCTGGGGGCACTTCAGCGCCGGGCCCACCCCCAGATAGGCTATGAGACAGCATGAACGCTCCACAGCGAAGCCCAGATGCGGCTGCCAGCACATGGTCAGTCTCCTGCAAGAGAGCCGCCCTCTCTGCTTCTGGCTTCCGTTTCTCTCCTGAAGCTGAGTTCTCGGGGCTCCCTTGGGGGCCCACTGTTAAGACTCTGAGCCACCAATGCAGGGAACATGGGTTCCCTGGTCGGGGAACTAAGATCCTACAAGCAGGCAACAGGAAGAAAAAAAAAAAAAAAGCAGCTGAGTTCTCACTCAGAGGTCTTCCCATGCAGAATCCTCGCTTGGCAGAGCAGGCAGGTCAGGGCTCTGAGGAAGATGAGCCCCGGGAAGAGGAAGGTGTCTCCCCACTGCAGGGAACAGCAGTATAGGCAGGGCAGGGAGGCCCATCCCCTGCCTCCGGGGGCTCTTCGAAGGCCCCTCCTTGTACTGAGACTCGAGGTTTCAGAGCTGCTGGGCTGGTGCAGCTGGCAGCCTGCAGCGCCCCCCGTCGTGGGTGGGCAGCCCGCCCGACACTGGCTGCAAGCCCCGGAGGAGCGGAGCGTGAGGCCCCTGCCTGCTCTCCGCCCACAAGGTGCGACATCGGCCTCTGGTTCGGGTGTCGAGACCCCTCTGTTCCTGGCGACCTCACAGACAAGCGAGAGACAGCATCCGTCGGGCTGCCTAGACGGACCCCTGAGCCGGGCCCTCGTGGCTGGGAGGGCAGGGAGCACCCGAGGCTGCTGGAGACAGTGCCCCCCNCCTCTGGCTCGGGTGTTGAGACCCCTCTGTTCCTGGCGACCTCACAGACAAGCGAGAGACAGCATCCGTCGGGCTGCCTAGACGGACCCCTGAGCCGGGCCCTCGTGGCTGGGAGGGCAGGGAGCACCCGAGGCTGCTGGAGACAGTGCCCCCTACACCGGCTGGGGCTGACAGGGCCCACCCGCAGGCATTGGAAACACAGGTTCACGCCCAGACCTCACTGTGCAGTGCACGTTCTCTGGGGTCACGGCGTGCCCACGATCGCCCACAGCGCTCCCCCCGGCCCCACCCAGGAAGGCGGAGGGGCACACCTCTATGAGCAGCACCACGCGTACCTCAGAGATTTCTGCAAACTGAGCGTTGGCCTGGCAGCACTTCTCAGCTGTTTCCATGGCAACTTCATAGTTGTCCACAAAGGCCCGGTACACACCCAGCTGGCTGGCCTGTGGGGAGAAGGGGGAGAGAGTGAGGCAGGTGCTGGGCAGAAGCGGGGCAGGTGGTCTCCGACCCTCGGCGTTGGGCTCCCCAGGCCCAGGCGCAGCAGCCGGTGCGGGTCTTCAGGAACCTCAGCTCCCCGCGCATTCACCGCCGCCCACCTGCTTCCCCTGCCCACGCCCTGAGAGCGCTTCTGCTTCCAACGTGACGTGTGGGGCGGTGATTCAGCCCCAGGCAGGCAGGGGCGCTCTTCCCAGCAACCTCCTCCTCCCATCCTCCCACACTGCTCACTTAAACCCGGCCACCGGCAAACGGCTGCGGTTCCAGGGTGTCAGTGAGCAAAGATGAGGGTCTCCAGCAGGTGGGAGGCGGCGGCCCCTTCTCGTCCCAGCTGCGGACGCCTCGCGGGACCGTCCCTGGCCCGAGGGTCTGCACCGCTGCTGCTGCTGCGCAGCTGCTCGGTCGCGCCTGACTCTTTGTGACCCTGGACTGCAGCACGCCAGGCCTCCCTGTCCATCACCAACTCATGGAGCTTGCTCAAACTCACGTCCATTGAGTCGGTGATGCCATCCAGCCATCTCATCCTCTGTGGGCCCCTTCTCCTCCCACCTTCAATCTTTCCCAGCATCAGGGTCTTTTCCAGTGAGTCAGCTTTTCTCATCAGGTGGCTAGAATATTCGAGCTTCAGCTTCAGCATCAGTCCTTCCAATGAATATTCAGGGTTAATTTCCTTTAGGATTGACTGGTTTGATCTCCTTGGATCACAAAGAAGGCTGAGCACCGAAGAACTGATGCTTTCGAACTGTGGTGCTGGAGAAGACTCTTGAGAGCCCCTTGGACTGCGAGGAGGTCCAGCCAGCAAGGAGGGGCTACACAGCCCTGCTACTCTATGGCCTCTTCAGAAACGTGAGAAATGCGCAGCTTAGCTGCCCACAGAGAAGACGGGCTCCCATTCATTGCCCAGATGTGAGCCCCATCCAGACCCGCGTCTGGGCTCAGGTGTCACTCAGCACACCTGGCAGGCGGGAGACCTCCGCTGCCAGCTGCAAAGCAAGCGGCGTTTGTCCTGTTCTCAGGCAAAGGTGTTAACAGAAGGTCTCCTGCCCCGACACTCAGCTGAGTCAAGACTTCCAAGGTCGGGGGCAGGTTTGTCTGCGGCCACCACCATCACTAGGGCCTGGGTCACCTCCAGAAGCAGCAGGAAAAGCCCAGCCCAGGCAGGTGAGGGCAGACCCCGTGACTGGCTGGCTGGGTCTCCTCCACTGCAGCCTGCCGGGAGCCGGAGGCCCAAGACTTCTGCTGAGCCTGGCGTTTGCTCTGCGACGAACCTAAATTTTATTTTTACATGCATTTGCGTCTGTATAGAATTTTACGTTTCTTCGGATGGCAAGGCCAGAAGCCCTCCGCACTGTCTGGCCTTCTGGCCCTGCTCCCTGTGGGGGTTGCATTGAGGGTCTGGGGGCGCCTGAGGAAAAACAGCAGCTGGAGGAGGCCCTGCCCAGCCCTGGCCACAGTGTTCACCTGGACAAGTCGCTGCGTCCAAGACTCCAGGTCCCCTGTCACACGGTGGGACCCAGAGCCCCTTCTCCCCCAACTTCCCCGCCCACTGAGGGTCTCCTGCCCAAACAGAGGCCCTGCTTTAGGCACTGTCACCACCAATCATTCCCAGTGCGTGTGGCCGGCTAGCAGAGCGCACGATACGTAAGTAAAGAAACGCATATGACAGGTGGCTGGTGGCAGAGCAGGGGAGAACAGCGGGGCTGCCGTAGGTACTGTGGCTGGGGTGGCCTTTTGAAGAGGCGATGGCTCAGACTAGTCCCGAGGGGATGTTACTACTGAAGTGTGTCCCCCTTGGAATCCTGAAGTCGAAGCCCTGACCCCAAGCATGTGACTGTAGCTGGAGATGGGCCTAAAGAGGTGATGGGGAGAAAATGACGCCGTTACAGGACTTCCCGGGTGGTCCAGTGGTTAAAATTTCACCTTCCGCTGCAGGCGGTTTACCCTCTGGTCAGGGAGCCAAGATCCTACGTGCCTCGTGCCCCAAAAAACCAAAACGTAAAACAAAAGCAACAGTGTAGCAAATTCAATAAAGAACGTAAGAATGGTCCACATGAAAAATAATGTTTTAAAATACATGAGGCTGTTTGAATGGGCCTGAGCCAATCTGACAAGGGTCTTTAGGCGAAGAAAAGATTAGGACACAGAAACAGCCGGACGACCACGTGAAGACACAGGGAAATAACAGCAACTGGCACATCCAGGAAAGGCCTTGGGAGAAACCAGCCCTGCCAGTGCCTGGACCTCAGACTGCCAGCCTCCAGAAATGGGGGGAGATAGGCCTCTGTTGTTTGAGCCGCCTGGGCCGTAGCAGCCTAAATACACCAAGGCAGAACCCCTTGTTCCTGACTTCTGCCCGCTCTTCCAGGGGCTCACATCTCCCACGCGGCTCTGGAGAGGTTTCAGCAACTCGTGCACCAGTCAGAATCCGAGCTGCACGGGTAACGGGACAAATGGAGATCAGGTGCACCAATCAGAACCCGAGGTGCACGAGGACAGATGATCGGGCAGATGGAGAGCATGTGCACCAATCAGAATCCGAGCTCCATGGATAACGGGACAGATGGAGACCAGGTGCACCAATCAGAACCCGAGGTGCACGAGGACAGATGATCAGGTGCACCAATCAGAATCCATGCTGAACGGATAACAGGCCAGATGGAGACCAGGTGCACCAATCAGAATGCGAGCTGTACGGATAACGGGCCAGATGGAGATCAGGTGCACCAATCAGAACCTGAGGTACACGAAGACAGATGATCAGGTGCACCAACTAGAATCCACGCTGCAAGCATAACGGGACAGATGGAGACCACGTGCACCAATCAGAATCCGAGCTCCATGGATAACGGCCAGATGGAGACCAGGTGCACCAATCAGAACCCGAGCTGCACAGATAACAGGACAGAGGAAGACCAGGTGCACCAATCAGAATCCAAGCTGCACGGATAACGGGAAAGATAGAGACCAGGTGCACCAATCAGAATCCGAGCTGCACGGACGGGAAAGATAGAGACAAGGTGCACCAATCAGAACCCGAGGTGCACGGGTAACCAGATGCACCAATCAGAACGTGAGCTGCACGGATGACCGGACAGATGGAAACCAGGTGCACCAATCAGAACCCGAGCTGCACGGATAACGGGCCAGATGGAGACCAGGTGCACCAATCAGAATCCGAGCTGCACGGATAACGGGAAAGATAGAGACCAGGTGCACCAATCAGAATCCGAGCTGCACGGATAACGGGCCAGATGGAGATCAGGTGCACCAATCAGAACCCGAGGTGCACCGGTAACCAGGTGCACCAATCAGAACGCGAGCTGCACGGATGACCGGACACATGGAGACCAGGTGCACCAATCAGAATCCGTGCTGCACGTATAACGGGAAGATGAAGACCAGGTGCACCAATCCGAGCTGCACGGATAATGGGACAGATGAAGACCAGGTGCACCAATCAGAACCCACGCTGCACAGGTAACCAGGTGTACCAATCAGAACGTGACCTGCACAGGTAAGGGGACAGATGGAGAGCAGGTGCACCAATCAGAATCCACGCTGCACGGATAATGGGACAGATGGAGAGCAGGTGCACCAATCAGAACCCGAGGTGCACGGGTAACCAGATGCACCAATCAGAACGCGAGCTGCACGGATAACGGGCCAGATGGAAACCAGGTGCACCAATCAGAATCCAAGCTGCACAAATAACAGGACAGATGGTCAGGTGCACCAATCAGAACCCGAGCGGCGCGGGTAACGGGCCAGACGGAGACCAGGTACACCAATCAGAACCCGAGCTGCACGGGTAACGGGACAGATGGCGACCAGGTGCACCAATCAGAATCCAAGCTGCACAGATAACAGGACAGATGGTCAGGTCCACCAATCAGAACCCGAGCTGCACGGGTAACGGGACAGATGGAGAGCACGTGCACCAATCAGAACCCGAGGTGCACCGGTAACCAGGTGCACCAATCAGAACGCGAGCTGCACGGATAACAGGATAGAGGAAGACCAGGTGCACCAATTTGAGCTGTACGGATAACGGGCCAGATGGAGACCAGGTGCACCAATCAGAATCCGAGTTGCACGGGTAAAGGACAGATGATCAGGTGCACCAATCAGAATCCACGCTGCATGGATAACGGGCCAGGTGGAGACCAGGTGCACCACTCAGAATCCGAGCTACACGGATAACGGGACAGAAGAAGACCAGGTGCACCAATCAGAATTCGAGCTGCACGGATAACGGGAAAGATAGAGACCAGGTGCACCAATCAGAATCCGAGCTGCACGGATAACGGGCCAGATGGAGATCAGGTGCACCAATCAGAACCCGAGGTGCACCGGTAACCAGGTGCACCAATCAGAACGCGAGCTGCACGGATGACCGGACACATGGAGACCAGGTGCACCAATCAGAATCCGTGCTGCACGTATAACGGGAAGATGAAGACCAGGTGCACCAATCCGAGCTGCACGGATAATGGGACAGATGAAGACCAGGTGCACCAATCAGAACCCACGCTGCACAGGTAACCAGGTGTACCAATCAGAACGTGACCTGCACAGGTAAGGGGACAGATGGAGAGCAGGTGCACCAATCAGAATCCACGCTGCACGGATAATGGGACAGATGGAGAGCAGGTGCACCAATCAGAACCCGAGGTGCACGGGTAACCAGATGCACCAATCAGAACGCGAGCTGCACGGATGACCGGACAGATGGAAACCAGGTGCACCAATCAGAACACGCGCTGCACGGGTAACCAGGTGTACCAATCAGAACGCAAGCTGCACGGGTAACGGGCCAGACGGAGACCAGGTGCACCAATCAGAACCCGAGCTGCACGGGTAAGGGGACAGATGGAGAGCAGGTGCACCAATCAGAACCCGAGCTGCACAGGTAACCAGGTGTACCTATCAGAACGCAAGCTGCACGGGTAACCGGCCAGACACCAGGTGCACCAATCAGAACCCGAGCTGCACGGGTAAGGGGACAGATGGAGGGCAGGTGCACCAATCAGAACCCGAGCTGCACGGGTAACGGGACAGATTGAGACGAGGTGCCCGCCCCGCACCATGTGAGGCACCGACAGGACACAGCATCAGTGCAGCGGTTAAACACAGAACCTGAATCTCTTCCTGAAAAAACCATCCGACCCAAACTGGCCTGTACCCTTAAGAAAAATGTCACGGTTGCAGAAGACCAGCACAGGTCAAGGAAGCAGTACAGATGTTAAACTAAAGAGACCCTACGGCCGCATCCTGACTCAGAAGGAAAATGGCCATAAGGAACAGGGCACCTAACCTGGAAGAGGCCCGTAGAAGGAGCGCGTGTTAATCAGCAGTCACATCAACATGAACCGCCTCCAGTGGAGAGCACTGTCCTGTGGGTTGTGGAGGAGCACGTCCTTAGCAAATACACGATGACCCACTCAGAGATAAAAGGCAGGATCTGTACTTTACTCTCAAACTATTCACTGTGTGTGTGTGTGCGTGCGTGTGTGTACAAAGGAAAGAGAGAGAGAAAGAGAAAGCAAAAGAGAAAGAAAGAGCAAAATGTTACCAGTGGCGCAGCCAGCACACAGACTTCTTTGTGCGATCCTTGCAACAACTCAGGAAGTTTGAAATGATTAGTAGCCAAAAAAACTGAGCTAATAAAAATTCAGCCAGAAACAAAGTCCCGATTGGGTAGTGATTAACCCACAGCAAGGGAGTCAAAGCAGTGGCAGGAAGGGGCTTCCCAGCGACGAAGTGTGGCTCCTAAGTTACTGGGGAGCGGGGGTACCAGGGCTGGGGCATTGTGGGCTCCTGAGGGGTCCCGAGACTCTCCCAGCCGGGGAGCCCGACCCCACTGTGCTAATCTGAAAGCGGTGGGGACGGGGACCTGTCCACCTGTCCGTGGGGATGCCCAGCGCCCAGCCCCGGGGGCATACAGGTGAACACGTGGCACGTAGCTCCCCAGCAACCACCTCCCACCACGGCTGCTCTCGAGTAGGGCTGTGCCTCCCCTGTCTGCCTGCTGTAGCACCTCACACATCTGGGACACAGGGAGACCAGCGCAAATGCTGCAAATCCCGGTGTTTGCCAGACTATTAATTTTTTTAAGTTTCTGGGTGACTTGAGTGTTATTTGGGGAAAAGCGTGGTTGCAGTTTCTGCCCACAACACGGGTCTTCAAAGATGGGGGTTTTGAGGATGGGGAATACTGGTCTCCCAGCTCTCTGGCCCTGGGAAAGGGGTCCCAGGCAGGGGAATCTGAACCAAAGAGGCGTTCCTCCCCTTCCTGCAGCCCCGGGCAGTGGACGGAGGGGACGGCCCACAGGAAAGCCCCGCCCAAGTGGAACGCCAGGGTCCAGCATGAGCCAAGGCCGGCCACCTGGGCGTCCGGGCAGCCCAGGAGAGCTGGGGGCTGGCGCTCGGTCTCTGTGCACTTAGAAGGGGGCCCAGCAACCTCGGCCACCCCGGCCTGGAAGGCCGGGTTCCCTCTCAGGGAAAGAGCACGCACAGAGGAGGCCCGGGCAAACCGGGAGCTGGGATTTCAGGTCCCTGGAGGAGGAACCCCGGTCACAAGGGCCGGCCTGGCACCTGCCTTCGAGGAGTCCTGGGGTGAGGACGCGCAGTGCTGGGAGGCCGCCTCTCTGCTAGGCCAGTGACACACAGACCAGCCCTGCCGCCTCCTCCAACCCCGTCCACGGGATGTGCCGCGCCTCAATCACCGTCACTAGTGATAAATTCAGCTCCAGGTCCTAAAATGGCTGTCACAGGAGCTGGGGCCACACAGGAGGCCTGTCCTCACCACGTCCTCAGTCAGGGACCCCCCCTGGGGACCAGAGGGCCCCTCGCCCATGACCAACCTTCCCCCCCAAAACTGCCTTTCTCTTGTTCTTTAGAAAATCCTTGACTAATCCTTTAACTCAAGAGAACGGCAAACACGCAACAAAGCCCAAGGAGCCCCGCTGTCCCCACCTGCACGGGCGGCTCCCGGCTCCCTGCCCTGCTGCCCGTGCCTGGAACCTCAGTCTTGCTGCCCGGTCAGCAGCCTCTCTGTGGTCCAAAGATGGCCCCATCTGGAGCCTGGGAACCCTGAGCAGAACTCGGGCGGAGCCGGAATGGGGAGAAAGCCTGGCTCAGCGTCCGCGCGTGGGGGTCCAGCAGGGTGCTGCACAGGACGCACTCCCGCGGCCCGCCCTGGGCGTCCAGGGCGCTGAGGTGTGCCTGGACTCCCCCTCCCCACCACGCCGCTGGCAGGCTGTGGGCGCCAGGCTCGGGGAGAGGCCTGGCCCCCGGCCTCCCCACCACGCGCTGGCAGGCTGTGGGCACCAGGCTCAGGGAGAGGCCTGGCCCCTGCCTCCACGCCGCCGCCCCTGCGAGGCCCGCGGCCCTCACCAGCTTCTGGAAGAGGTCGCCCACGCACTGCTGGCGGCTCCACTGCTGCACACGGGGCCGGAGCCCGTCGTAGAAGTCCTTGTGGATCTCGTAGAGCTCGGGCACCTTGAAGAAGATGGTCTCGATCTGCTGGCTCGTCAGCACCGGCTGCGAGGTGGTGGCAGCCGCCTTCAAAGGCTTCATGGGCTGGAAGAGGGCACAAGCGGTGGGTGGGGGGCTGGCAGGGGATGGGGCTCGCCACGTGCCAGGTGTGCGGCGGTCATGTGAATGCACACGCGCTTCGGTTTTTAAACTTCAGTAGCCACAAAGACGCGAAGCCGGCTCAGCTGGGCACTGCGTCTGACGAGTGTGTCCACCGCCCCCCCGCCCCAAGGAGGGCCGACCTCCGCGGCGGCCCGTGTCCCGCCCTCCTGCGGGTGGGTGTTGGCAGGGATTCCAGGGGGCAGGCGGGGGCTGCTCCCAGGCCTCCAGGGCAGCGCTGCCCAGGCCTGCCCCGCCAGCCCGGCACCCCCACCCCCCGGCCCCCCTCACCAGCAGCAGCGCCTCCAAGTGGCTCAGGTAGGTCTCCTCGCTAGCCAGGATGCCCGACAGGACCCATTTTCTCATCTCTGAGCCCTTTTCCAAGTCCAGCTCACTCTGCAGGACAGAAGGACAAACGTCAGGCCCGGGGGTGCGGGTGGGGGTGGCGAGGAGAGTCATCGAGCTGGAGGAACCGACGACCAGCTTCCCAGGAAGGTTCTGGGTGGGATGGAACTTGGGAGGCCTGAGGGCCCCCTGGCAGGTCAGCCCCCGCCTTCGGGTCCTTGCAAAGCCTGGCCAGTCATCCAGCAAAGCCGGGGGCCACCCTTGGCCTTGACACCGGGCAACAGGCAGTGGGGAGCTGGGCGGGGCAGCAGGCAAAGCCCTCCTTCGCACCTTGAGCCCGTGACGGAGGAGGGTGGAGCGGCCGTCCCGGAGAAGTTGAGCCCGGTGGGGGGGTCGGGGAGGGGCATCGGGCCCAGCGCACAGCCACTGCGGCCTCTCCGCCACAACCCCTCCTCGCCCGGCACCTGCCCAGCCAGCCTCAGCACTGCTGCCACGGGACCTTTGGACCGGCCAGGGTTGGGCGGCCCCGCCTCCTTCCCAGTCACAGGGCGAGGCTGGGGCTGACGCCACCTGCCCAAGGGAAACCCTGTCTCACCAGGGCCTTTGTCCCTTAAACCTGCTGTTCGGAGCCTGCTTTCTAGACGCTGGGACCCACATACCTGTGGGCTACAGCAAGGACTCCCTCCTCCCCACTCTGCAGTCTTTGCCTCGACCAGGCAGGCCCTGGGATGCAGACGGGGGTGGGGGCAGGTAGGGTCCTGGAGGCCAAGACCACACTGTAGCGCTGGGTGTGACGGTGTCACGCCAGGGATGTGTCCCCGGCGCCCCAGAACTGTCCTCGGAGATAAGGGTCTTTAGAATCGTAATCANCAGTCCAAGGGACTCTCAAGAGTCTTCTCCAACACCACAGTTCAAAAGCATCAGTTCTTCAGTGCTCACTATATGAGGTCCCTGAACAGTCAAACTCGTATACGCAGAACAAGGAACAGGGGTTACCAGGGCACCAGGTAGAAGGGGACGGAGCGATATAGTTTAACGGGGCAGAGTCTGGTTCAGGAAGAAGAGGACTCCTGGAGCTGGACAACTGTGCACAGCAATGGGAATGTGCCTCCGTGCTGGACACACACGGGGACACAACGGCACACTTACCCGCACGCACACACTCTGTGGGTCCCTCCTGCCAACGCAGGAGACGCAGAGACCCAGGTTCGAGCCCTGGGTGGGGAAGGTCCCCTGGAGGAGGAACTGGCAACCCACTCCAGTGTTTTTGCCGTGAAAACTCCATGGACGGAGGAGCCTGCGGGCTACGTGCAGTCCACGGGTGCAAAGAGTCGGACACGACCGAGCGCGCGCACGTACACACACACACACACACACTCCCAAGGGCCCTGCCGCCACTGGCAACGTCGGGGGAGCAGAAGAGGAGGGCCTCATCCCCAGCAGCCCCTCGGCAATCACAGCCACAGTAAGCACAGAACAGGGGGTGAAGTCAATCGGAAAGAGAGAAGCCAGTATCGCAGACTACTGCTTATATGTGGAATCTAGAGAAAGGGCACAGAGGAAGCTCCTGGCAGAGCAGAAACAGAGTCACAGACGTTTACACAGCAAACCCTCGGTTACCAAGGGGGGCGGGGGGTGGGGTGGGACAGACCGGGAGACTGGGACTGACATACACACGCCATGGTTTCTAAGACACAAAACCAAGGCCCTACTCGACAGCGCAGAGAGCCCTCCCCAGGAATCTGTGATGACCTGTATGGGGAGAGACTCTGAAAAAAAAGCAGACATTTATGTATAACTGATTCACTGAGCTGGACATCAGAAACCTAGCAGCGTAAAGCAACCACACGGCAATAAAGTTTACAGAGAAGCAAGCAGAGAATAAGCACAGAATCAAAACATCCAAGGGGGTGCTGCCTGACGGCGGGGGAGAGGCCTGGGTGAGCGGCGTCGGGCTCCAGGACACCCCCAACCTGTGAGCTGCTTCAGCAGTAGAGATGATGAAGGGAGGCCGGGCCTTCTCTGTAGAGCAGATGGGGCGCCGTCTCTGCTGGGCTTGCACGCCCCCCGCCCACCTGCACACCTCCCACCTGGGCTGGGAGTATCCCTGCCAGCCAGGCCCCGGCTCCGCGAGGGGAGGACCTCATTCATCGCAGACCACACCCGGGAACCACCCCGGCACGTGCCTGCAGCCCTTAGACGCTATGCCCCTGGCCTGAGACAGCCCGGCCAGGAAGCAGCAGCCACCCCAGGAACAGCCTCTTAGCCCCCGGGGGCCCCAGGAACTTTACGTGACCCTCCCCATTCCCACGTCAAGCAAGAGCTCCTCTGAAGCCTCTGCCCAGCCCCCTGGGAAACCCCCCACAGGGTTCCCTGGGAGCCTGGACCAGTGGCCGTTCCTGTCCTGGCGGCAGGTGAGCAGGGCGGAGGCGGGGCGNACGTGCCCCTCCCCATTCCCACGTCAAGCGAGACCTCCTCTAAAGCCTCTGCCTAGCCCCCTGGGAAACCCCCCACAGGGTTCCCCGGGAGCCTGGACCAGTGGCCGTTCCTGTACTGGGGGCAGGCGAGCAGGGTGGAGAGGAGGGGCCTCCTGGACCCGACGTGCCTGGAGCGTCCCCAGCGCCAGCCTGGGTCGCCTGGCTGCCGCCGGATCCCAGCCCAGGTCCCGCCCTCGGGCCAAGGCGCCCCCGGGGGCGAGTCTGCGGGTTGGCGGCCCAAATTTGGGGGAGCAAAGGTTATGCTCGTGGCCTTCCCCGCCCAGAACGCACCAGGGAAGGAGAGAGTGCGGGGAGCGCCGGCTGATAACACAGGGCCCCAGGGTCAGGAAGACACAACAGGAGCTGGGTTGCGGGGAGCTGCGGTGCGGCGGCAGGAAGACCCCGGCTGGCCACCGCGGTCTCCCGCAGGGACGTGTTTATTTACAAAGGAAAAAGCACTTGAGACAGCGCCTTCCTTCCGGCGGCTCAGCTCAGAGGACGGCTCCACCATGCCCCCTCGAGGTTCTGCCCTCCCCTCCCCGCCCAGCCCCACCCCCCGTGGTCCTGGCTCGGGCCCAGCCCAGTGCGGGCGGTGGGGCTGGGGCGGGGGCCCTGCAAGGTCGGCTCGCTCCTCTGAGAGAGGCTCAGAAAGCCGGGGGCTGGGGTTCAGGTCTCACTGAGGGGCCCAAAGTCCCCACAGGACAGAGCTGGCCCTGGACCCACACTCATCTGCTTTGAGCCGCGGTGCAGGAGACTGGGTTCCATCGCTGGGTTGGGGAGCCCCCCTGGAGGAGGGAACGGAACCAGTGTTCTTGCCTGGGAAAGCCCACGGACAGAGGAGCCTGGCAGGTTACAGCCCACGGGTCGCAGAGAGTCAGACAAGACTGACGTCTCAGCAGCAGCAACAGCCCGTCGCCCCCTGCGCTGAGAGCAGATTCCGGGGTCCAGGCCGGCTCCTGTATTTGCGGCGGCTCCTGGAGCACCGTCGGGGAATGCCTGTGCTGCTCAGGAAAGTACGTTTCCCAAACAGTGGGAAACTCTCACATCTTCGATATAACAACTGGGTATTTTTGCAAAATTCCTGCTGACCTTTGCCCTACACTGCCTCTGGGCCAAGCACAGGGCTGGCCAGTCACATCAGCTCCTTGAAACCGCCCCCCCACCTCCATCCCCTCAGGAGGCAGGAACTTTAGACGCCTGTTTTCCCGGGACAGTGAGCCCTCGGGAGAGAGGAACCGCGGCCGGGTCTGTCTGTGTCAGCTGCCCAATTCAGTCAATTTACAAACACACTTCAAAGCAAAGGCATTTTTCAGAAGCCAAGCTGGCAACCATGGGACTCGGCAATTCTCAGGTATGTGTAACTCAGGTGAAAACAGGCGTTCAAACCAAACATATTACCAGAACATTCAAACGTTCTTTCGCAACAGTTCCAGAACAATCAGAAGATAAAACACCACAGGCACCCATCAACTGATGAATGGGTCAGGAAAGACAAGTCAGCAGCCTGGGATACGTGCGCGCGCGCGCACACACACACACACACATTCACACGCTCTATCACGTATAAGACGGACAGCTAACAAGACCTGCAGACCACAAGGAATTCGACTCAGTATTCTGTGACAAGGCGTACGAGCAAAGAACCTAAAAAGAGTAAACGGACTTCCCGAGCGGGAAAGAATCCACCTGCCAACACAGGAGACATGGGTTTGAGCCCTGATCCAGAAGAGCCCACAGGCCTCGGAGCAGTTACGCCCGTGGGCCACAGCCGCTGTGTGCCATGCCCTGCGACCAGAAGCTGCCACAAGGAGAAGGCTGCGCGCCAGAGGAGCCCGGCTCGCCCCAACCAGAGAAAAGCTCACGAAGCCCCAGCACCGCCAAAGCAAGGGGCGGATTAGATTATAAGACAACAAACCAGAACGTGCTCAACTGAGGCGACTATGCGGCAACGCCCGGAACAGACACCACCTTGTAAGCCAACGGTGCGAAAGCGCCAGTCGCGTCCCACTCTTTGCGACCCCGGGGACTGTGGCCCGCCAGGCTCCTCCGTCCATGGGACTCTCCAGGCAAGAATTCTGGACTGGGTTGCCACTTCCTTCTCCAGGGGATCTTCCCGACCCAGGGATCAAACCCACATCGCAGGCAGATGCTTTACCAGCTGCCATCTTCACTTAAATCAATTATAGTCTCGTTAAAACAAAACAAAACAAAATCCTGACTTACTGATAAACACGGACATACCAAAATGGTCTATCCATAGAAGGGAAGATTATTGCCTCAGGAAGACCACAGCGCGGATGAGCCTCTCAAACTCCATGGCAGGAAGTGAAGTGAAGGCTGCTCGGTCGTGTCCGACTCTTTCTGACCCCATGCACTATCCAGTCCATGGAGTTATCCAGGCCAGAATATTGGAATGGGTAGCCTTTCCCTTCCCCAGAGGATCTTCCCAACCCAGGGATTGAGCCCAGGTCTCCTGCACTGCAGGCGGATTCTTCACCAGCTGAGCCCCAGTGAGGGCAGCCCCCAAACGCCAGGCAGTGGCCTGACCCCATGCACATGAAACGTCCACAACAGGCCTGTCCGCAGAGGCAGCGAGCAGGTGCCCCGCGAGTGTGGGGCTTCCTTTCGGGGAGATGAAACCGGGAAGCGGACAGGGGAGGCGGCCGGCTGCCCAACGCTGTGAACAACCAAGTGCCCCTGAGCTCTTCACGTGCAAACGTTTCCTTTTCTATTACATAATCTCAGCTCCATCGTACAAAACAGAAAAACTGTTTTTGTCTCTTAAACTGGGAAATTGGGAACATAATCCAGCTGTTTCCTGAAAGCTACAGTGTCGTTCCGGACAGACGTCAGGATGGCCTGGCACCAGGACCCCAGGCCACCACGGGCAGAGAGCCGGGGCCACGCGTTCTGACGCTGCTGGGTGGTTCCTCTGTTTTGCCTTCTTCCACCGGCAGGCTGGCAGCTGTCCCTTCCTGCAACCACACCACGCGGGTCAACATCCTTTTCCAGAGAGACGGCCTCCGCAGCCTGGCGGAGTTCTGCGGGAGGAGGAGGGACAGAGAGGGCCCCCCAGTAGCCAGGCCTGCCAGCCCCCAGGCAGCCCCACAGACTGTGACCACCCCCCCCAGGCCAGCCTGGCAAGTCCCTGCCAGGCACAGAAGGCCCCAGGCTGGCTGAGGACCGCCCCCGGGCCAGAAAATGCAGCTGGGAGGGGCTTGAGCTTGCCCCACTCTCCAGGCAGCCCCAGGTGCCCTGAGCCAGGTTGAGCTCTTGGGGACGAGGCCCTGCCCAACAGCCACAACAGCCTATCCCACCCAGCTGGGTGGAGACCAAATTATCAGGTCAACTTGGCTGGCATTCCAGCACCAAAGCCTACATGCCCCGAACAGTACCCAGGACATCATCAGAGGACTTTCCTGCCTCCGAGGACCCACCCACCTGTGCCTTTGGCTCCCAGATCCCCTGGGCTGGGGGGGGGGGGGGTGGAAGGTCACTGATGCTTCGGGCCCGGACCGAGGCTGCAGGACCAGCTGGGAGCAGTCACAGCCCTCGGCCGGGCCGTGACCCAGATTCTGCACAGCCCGACTCTGTGACATGGCGCAGTCTGGCTCCAGACAATCAAACCAACATTTATCGAGCAGCCCATCCCTTGGGCCAGCACAGTGCTGGACACGGGATGGCAGGGGCACCCAGCCCCGGCCCTGAGGGCTGCAGAACCCCACGAGTCGTGTGGCAAGGCCATCGACCAGGGGCGGCCAGAACCCCCAGGCGGGCAGCAGAGAAGGAGGTCTCCCCCAGGAAGTAGCCACGGGGTGAGGGGGCAGATGCCAGGTCCCCTGGGAAGGACGGAGGAGGAGGAGGAGGAGGGGGAGGAGGGGGAGGAGGGGGAGAAGTGAAGATGGGCTGAGACTGGGAGGGTGAGGCCACAAGCCAAGGGGTGCGCAAGGCCACCCGGAGCTGGACATGGAGAAAGGGCTCTCTCGGCGCCTCCAGAGGGCCTGGCCCTGCCCCGCCTCTGTTCCAGAACTGGGGGCGATTCACACCTGTCGTCTGAGCCACAGCCTGCGGTCGTCTTGTTTGGGCGCCCACAGGAGGCTGAGCAGACACGGCCTGTGGCCTGGAAGAGGTGCTGCAAGCCAGCGGGGAGAGGGCTGCTGAGGAGACGGAGGGCTTTCGGGGGTGAGGGCCAGGCGGGACAGAGGAACCAGCAGGGACGCCCCCACGGAAGGAGGGGTCGGAGCCTCGGGGGACCCACGCTCGGGGAGGGTAACATGCCGGAACACGGCAGGGGGCCGCAGTCCTGCTGGGGCAGCCGGGGGCTGCGGAGGTCGTGAGGGTGGGCCCGGGGGCAGGCGACGCTGGCAGCACGTCTGGGTGAGGAGCTGGACTGCGGCCGGCAGAGGCTTGTGACGGCCACTCCGGGAGAGCGGGTACAGGGCCCAGCTTCAGGGAGAAGCGACGCGGACAGACGACAGGAACTGGCCGACGGCTTGGACACAGGAGGAGGGGCTGGGAGGACAGCACGTCCCCACCGCCAGCATCTCGGGCCCGGCCACGGGGAATCGGCCACAGGGCCGTGGTCTGGGGACGGGGCGGGCACCACCGGTCGGCAGGGCCCCCTCAGTGGCCTGGGCGCCCGGCCAGGAGCCACGGCCCTGTTGTGAGGCCCCAACCCTCGCCTGCAGCAGCAGCCCTGTGCTCACCTCCTCTTCCTCCACGGCCCCGGAGTAGGGCCTGGCCCTGCCTTTCCCAGGGGCAGAGGCCCTGGCGCCCAGCCACAGGCCGCCCAGAGCACTGCCCGGGGGCCCTTATCTCGGCCGCCAGCTGGGAAGGCCAGTTTCTCTCTCTTGCCCGCGTGGTTCAGAGGAAGCCAGAGGCCTGCGGGGCCGCTCGGGCAAGGACTGCACAACAGGAAGACCCGGGGGTGCAGGGCCCTGGGCACCGGCTGCCTCGCACAGTCACTCCTGTGCTGGGGACCACCCCCTCCGGGGTCCCCAGGATGCTCCTACCCGGAGGGCTGCCTCCCAGCAGGCATCGGCCCTGCTGACCTGGCTACCTGTCGGCAGGGCTCTTGAGAGACTCTGCGGGCGGCGGCTGGCAGCCCACGGGGTGGACGCTGCTCTTCCCGGGCTCAGCTTCACCTGCGGCTCCGGGAGGATCGGGCGTCCCTGACTCTGAGCCACCGTGTGAGTGGCAGGGTGGGCTGAGGCTGGGAGGGGGCCCACCTGCCCACTTGCCGTGGCGGTGGGTCCGCCCGGGGATGACCCTTTCGCTCCTCCAGGCGGGAGAGCCCCCTGCCAGAGCAGCCCCTGATGAGCCCAGGATGGGGGACTGGAGCTCAGCCCTCACTGGTCCTCTGGGCGTCCGGGCGTGGGGACAGCCTTGGAGAGCAGGCATCAGGGGGCCAGCCGGCCTGGCGGCCACCATGGGGAGGACATGCCCCCGGCTGCCTCCAGCGGGCCCAAGGTCGGCTCCCCGAGCCGCGTGCGGAACAGGAAGGGAAGCAGCTTGGGGCTGCACCTTCCCCGAGTCTCGGGCATCCTCCTTCCATTCACACACGGGGACGCGTGGCAGCCAAGGGCCTGGACCAAAGTGGCCTGGGAGCCCAGAGCAACGCACGCGTGTGTTACTTGGGGGCTTCTTCTCTGTGCACCTCTGGGGTCCACTCACTCAGTGGACTCCCCCAGCCTGCTTCTCGGACCAGGCCGGCAGCCGGCTGGCCACGACCCCCGCCAGGGCCCCGGCTCCCAGGTCTCCTGCCAGGGACTCAGGGGCGTGGTCTGAGCACCTCTCCATCTATGCTGGGGGCTGTCACTTGGGGGGGGGGTCGTCCCTGGGGGCCTGAGGGGCCAGGGCGGCCCAGGGCCCACGTTCTGAGCCTCTGCAGTCTCCCGCTGCAGCCAATCGGAGGGTGGAGGGACAGCCCTGGTCTCACAGAGTCCAGGCTGTGTGACTGCCAGCCGCACCGTCGTCCTGCACCCCAGCTGCCCGCCCTCCGACAGCAGCGGGCATCCAGGCTGCGTCCACTTTCCCAGGCTGTGCCATCAGGCAGCTTGGGGGCCCGGCGGTACGGCTGGTGCACCCCAAGGGCCTCATACCGTCCTCGGGCCTTCACGGTTCCCGCCGTGGTCCTGGTTCACGCCACGCCAGTTCTGACGGCTGCCTCAGAGCCGTCTGGAATCAGGCAAGCAAATCCGACGGACACAGCCTCCACCCAGGCTGGCCGGCTCCCGGCCCACATCCTGCTCTCCTTCCTTGGGACCCAGAGGCCCCGCTGCAGCGGAGGCCCCTCCCCGGGCGGGGCAGGGTGCGGCGTCGCCTAGAAACGCGGCGAGCCTCCTCCTCAGGCTCCATGATTCACTTCCTTCAAGCCGCCTGTGTGCTGTTTTCCAGCACAATCTCTTCTTACGTATGAATCAAGATCCTGGATCGGGCTTTCTGCTGCCGTGACTGGCGTGAATTTTCCCTTTAGAGAACATTCTTCCCACGGGACCCAAAGTCGCTCTTCCACGTGAGGGCTGCCGACACCATCTTTCTCTCTTGGGGCGCGTCGCCTGTGTCCAGGTGTTCTTGGCAGAGACGAAGCGGTACCCAAGCTGTGTGACAAACCCCGCGGTCTATGGTGACGGCAAGGAAGAGCCAGGTTGTGAAACTGAGGAGAGGAAGGGGGCGGCGGCCTCTCCTGGTTACTGGGGCCAGGGTCAGCAAGCTGCAGCTCAATCTGGCCCAAGGCTTGCTTTTTGGTAAATAAAGTTTTACTGGAACGCGGCACTCTCTGCAGGACGGGCAGCTGCTTTCTCTCTGGGGTGGTGAGGCTGAGAAGGTGCAACAGCCGCCACCTGGCTTGCAGAGCCGAGAAGGTTTAACAGCTGGCTCTTTGCAGAAACGAGGTGAATGAGCCCCACACACCCCGTCCAGGATAAAACGCAGACGAGCAAAGGCCCAACATAATGGCTCTACTACAGCATGGGCAGTTCTATCTTTTGAGTCAGCTTTACCACGAAAATGCCAGCACCCCCATCTCCACCTCAAAGGGACCTGAGTCCCGAGACTCAGGTCTGGGCGGAAGTGACGTCAGACCTGGCCTGGAGACCTGGCGCAGGGCCGACGGGTGGTGATCTGGACACCCTGAGCGAGGAGCGGCCTGCCGTGTACACGTCTTCCCCTTGAGCTTGGAAATGTCCCCTCGAAGCCAAAAGCCACGCGGGCCTGGAGCTGCCTGAACATGCCGAGTGCCTGAAGGGGGGAGAGCAGGGCCTGGCAGAAAGCACTGGAGATGTGGCTTTGGACAACGTGCGTGCAGACTGGCACTGAAGGTGCCTCTCGCTGCCAGTGCCCGCCCGGCACAGTAACGGGCGCGGTCTTCAGGTGGAGGTGGGAGGGAGCCGCTGGGGGCGCGTCGCCCTGGGGTCCAGCCTCGCAGAGAGGACGGGCCACAGGCAAGCACGTGAGCTGCCCAGGGGCCAGAAGGAAGGACATCTGGACTGCGAGCTTGCTGAAACAAGACGAGCTGTCAGGGGAGCGGGACACGTTCCCATCCAGGGAGGCTCTGCCAAGGAGAAGCCGCTTTCAGCTGTACCTTCAGTGCCGGGTTTTCGGCTGCGTCATTAGCACTGGCCTCGTCGGCTCCCCCACCCAGAAGAAAACCTCTCCCCCCTGTTGACTCAGCGTCTTGCTCTCTCCTGAGATGCCCCCAGATCGATGGCTGGTCAAATCCCAGGAGCATGGAGCCCCTTGAGAATGTCCAAGGTCCTGAGTTATTGCAGGTTTGACCTCTGGGATGGTTTTATTTTAAAATGTTTTTATTTCTGGCTGCACTGGGTCTTCACTGCCGCACGTGGGCTCTCTCCTGGTTGCAGCGAGCGGGGAGTGCTCGCGAGTCGCTGGGCATGGGCTTCTAACTGCAGTGGTGTCCCCTGATGCACAGCAGGGGCTCGGCACACGCAGGCCTCAGCAGCTGCGGCAAGTGCCCTCAGCAGGTGCGGTTCCGGGGCTCAGCCGCTCCCAGCCTGTGGGATCGTCCTGGCTCAGGGATCAAACCTGTCTCCTGCATCACCAGGTGGACCCTTTACCCCTGCACCACCAAGGAGGCCCTGGGAAAGCTCTTGAACTGAAGGCTCTCTGCAGGGTCCAAGCGCTGTGCTGAGACCCTTGCTAGGTCATGTCAGCCCCTGGGTGGCCTTGTCAGCCCCGGAGTGGAGTAGAGTGGGGTGGGGTGGGGGTGGGGGTCTCAGCAGGTCCCTATAGGAGGAAACCAGACTCTGTCCGTCGATGGTAACAAACGTCCCACCCGCGTGGGGGTGGTGCTGATGTGGGGTGGGGGGCTGAGCCCGTGTCGGGGCATATGGGAAACCTCCAGACCTTCTTCTCAAAGTGAAGCAGGAACTATTCTAAGAGAGAGTTTAAAAAACAAAAGTAAAAACAGACACTTCCCACCCCCACCAAATAAGTCACTGCCAGGACATCCCTCAGGTCGTGAGGTCCCTACCCCGCCCTCCGGGCCCGTCTGCCTTCCGGACCCCAGGACGAGCCCCCTGCGCACTCTGTGCAGAAAGCACGGCCATGGCGAGTGGGGAAGGGCGGTGGGTGTTCAGACCCCAGCCCGGGAATCTCCCGTGTGTGAAGGTGCTCCCGGTATTGTCTGCTACCCATCCCACACCTTCCGAGCATGCTGGTGACTCCGTCGCCCCAACTATCCACTGGCTTCTCCTGTGGGAGCCCCCGAGCTTGGCCCAGCTGACTGCTGTGGGCCGGCCCTCGGGGAGCCTCAGGTCCCCGACAACTGTGTCCGGCTCGCGATACCGGGGAGCACCTCCCTGCCACCCTCAGCCATGCCCCCTGCTCAGCCTCGTCTCTGCCCCATTGCGGCCGCCTCTGTGGATTCTGCCGTCCCAGTAGGGTGGCCACAGCTGCACATTAAATTCCTGGCGCGTTTCTGGGGGCGGGGGGAAGGCTTTGGGCTCCCCAGGCGTGGACATCTTTGCCACGCAGATTCCTAGGCCCGGAGAATCCTCGAAACTGTCCCACGTGCCAGACCCGCCTTCCTGGTCGCCTGGAGAGCCCCACGGCCAGCTGTCACCCACCCCGCACAGCAGGAATCCGGCAGGAACGTGCCCTGCGCCCTTCCCTGGATACCAGGGCCACCCTGCCCCATCTGGCTGGGCACTTGGCGGTCCTCGGTGGCACATGCCCCTCGTGGTACAGGGCTCCTGCCTCTCTGCAGTGGGGGCGGTGGGTGGGTGGAGGGGGAGAGGGTCTGGGACCATCGAACGGGGTGGTGGAGGGCGTCAGGCACTGACAGTTCCCCTCTGTGGGGTTCTCTCGTTTGTCAGCTGGGAGTGACTCGAGGAATCTGTAGGGCTGGGCTGGGACACAGGGCTGTAACAGCCGGCACGTGGCAGGTGCCTCGCCGAGGAGGGGCTTTGCATCTGACTTGATCCGCCCATCCTGTCCGCAGAAGGCTGGGCCGTGCACCCTGGACGGGAGCCAGGTGTGGAGGGGTGTGTGTATGTGGCGGTCCGTCCCAGGGGCTAAGCTGACTGTGCTTGCCCCACCCCGCCCGTGGCCATGGGAGCGGGCCTAGAATCCAGCACCCTGCGTCCCTCCCTGGACACCGTGGATCCGCAGGCTCGCAGTCACATCCCTGCCTACACCTGCTGCCATGTTTCTGCCCCGGTTTCAGAAGAGGAGTGGACACCAGGCTACAGTAGGGGGAGGAAGGGGCTAGTCGGGGATGGAAGTCCCAGGAAAGGAAGTCTTTAGGGTCTTCCCCGTCCCCCCGGGGCACCCCCAGCCTGTCCGAAGGCCATTCGTCCCCTGCACGCCGCTCTGCCTGTCTCCTCCAGCCTCCTCTCCCGGGGACCTGTTCGCCACCCACTGGCCCAGACCTTGGCATGACGTGACCCCCTAGTTTCATGTCGCTCCCCAGCAGCTGGGAGCCAGGGACACAGGACGCAGCCCCGGATGGCGTCTGCAGACCCCGCAGGCCCGCGGCAGGCACCTTCTGGATGCCGCTTTGCCAAGCACAGGGCCTGGCACCTCCTCCTCAGGACTTGTGGCCAGCAGACCGGCTGAGTCCTGTTTCTAGTGATGAGAAGCCTGGGGCCCAGCGAGACACGACCCATGGCCCAGGTCACCCAGCTGGGTGGTGGTGGGGCCTGGCACGCTGAGTTCTGCCCCAAGCCAGACGCTCAGGTGTCGCTCAGGTGCCATCCTGCCAGCCGGAGAAGCTGGGGCTTTGGGGCAGACGGAGCCTAACCCGGCTGGGGGCTGCCCGTCACCTCTGGCACCCCTCTGGCTGGTCAGCCGGCCCACCTGATGGCTCCCGGCCTGTCTCGGCCTCGAGGGGAGACGCCTGACTAGGGGGACAGGCACCGCCATGCTGTGGGGATGTGGGGAGGTCTGTGCCCGGATGGCACTGGTACCCAGCCCGTCACCTCATGCGTCCAGCTGCCCCCATGGGCCGGGGGTCACGCATGTGGGTGTGGCGTGTTTTTTCTGACCCGGCCCTGGGTTGGAGGGGTGGGACGGTGCCTGCAAGGCCCGTGTGTCCCACGGTTGGTGGCTGGAGGGGGGACAGGACTCAGACGTGGGTTCTGGTGTCTGGATGCAGGCTGGGAAGCAGGTGGAAGGCCAGGGGGCTCTTAGGCATGGAGGGTGGGAGAAAATCCAGCGGAGGGCCTCCTGCCAGGTTGGGGGCGGGGGTGTCAGATTTTCCAGGGAGGGGCATCTCAGAGTGCCTCCCCCATCAAGGCTGAGGGGTGGTCCTGCAGGAGCTGACTCCCCAGAACTGAAGGGGGCAGTGGCGAGGGGCTGGCACGCCACCTGGCTCGGAGGCATCCCCCCTGACACTTCGCTGGACGCCGGTGCCAGCCCAGGTGCCAGCCAGGTTCTAACCCGCCCCCCACCCCCAAGAAAGGCTGGTCCCATCACACGAGATCCTCGAGCCACTGTCCGGCTCCACGCGGCTCAGGGTTCAGCCATCTCCCCCAGGATGCACCGTGGCCGAGCAGCTAGCAGGCCAGGGGCTGCCCATCTGCACTGCGCATGGGGNGCCAGCCAGGTTCTAACCCGCCCCCCACCCCCAAGAAAGGCTGGTCCCATCACACGAGATCCTCGAGCCACTGTCCGGCTCCACGCGGCTCAGGGTTCAGCCATCTCCCCCAGGATGCACCGTGGCCGAGCAGCTAGCAGGCCAGGGGCTGCCCATCTGCACTGCGCATGGGGGGGCCTGCTGGCCCGAGTCCAGCCGCTCAGATCGGGCCACTCCCCCATCGGGCTGCCTTGGGGGACATGCCCTGGTCCCAGCCGGGAGCAGGTGCCTCTCGGGCAGGAGTGAGGTGAGACCCAGAGATGGCCTGGGCCGACTCTGGGCCTCGGAGACACTTTAGAGAGTCTGTGATGTGGGAAGGGTCTTTCTGCTGGCAAGGCGCTGGGGCACGTGGTCTGGTTCCTTCCTGGAGGAAGTGGCTGGAAAGGGCCTGACACACGGAGGCCTGCGGCGGGTACCAGGCTGCTATGTGGGTGGGCAACTGGATGGTCTCCATCCCCACTCCTGGCAGGGGGTTGGCAGTGCCCTGTCGGGAGGGACTGAGACCTCGGGGTCGGCGACCTGAGGCCCAGGAATCGGGCTTGTCTTCTCCAGGCCTGTCTGGCAAGTCCGAGCCCAGATCCCATGGCTTTAAAACAGGACCCCAGGAAATGTGAGCCTGAGGCGCGCATGATCTGGGTGAGCCGGGCTGGGATTCCACCACGCGGGGCATTTCTGGAAGACGTCCTAGGCCTGGCGCTGGGGTTAGGCACCCCTGGGAGCACCTCCAATTGCCGTGTCCTGATTCCTGTGAGAAGGGTCTCCTCCTGGTGGGCCCGGGGCCTCCTGGGGCATGGGGCTACACGCTGCCTGTGCCCACGGGCTGAGTCTCTCTGGAGGACTTGCCTTTCCCCAAAGCCGTTCAGAACTGATGCCCCAAACCCCCGTGGGGACCTGCTCTCCAGGCTGGCCTACAGGTGGGCCCCCGCCTGAGTCGGGGTCTGGCAGCTGTGCCTGTCGTGGGCATGGCTAAGCGGGTTGCGGAAGCAGGACCAGCGCCCAGCTAGACTGGGGACTGAGCCGCGGGGCCAGGGCAGGCTGGCGCTCGCGANTGGACATCCCCACATGAGAGCAGCAGATGCCCGCTGCGTCCACGGCGGGGAGGGGGGGGGGCGGCCCGTCACTCCACGTAGGCGTTTCGGTTTGTACGAAGGCGAGCCAATCGACGACGCGGCGGGGAGGGCAGGGAACTGGCAGCGCCCAAATATCAGACCGGAGCTGGGGGCTGGGGGGCGGCCGTGGGGTCCTGAAGGCCTGGGCACCCGGGGGCAGAGTGCAGCAAGCCCAGGACGCTGGGAGCGGGGCAGGCACCCACGCAACTCGGGAGGAAGCACCCTGCTCAGAGGGGCCAGGGCCGGGCTCTCCGCCCAGCAGGCTCTGGGNAATATCAGACCGGAGCTGGGGGCTGGGGGGCGGCCGTGGGGTCCTGAAGGCCTGGGCACCCGGGGGCAGAGTGCAGCAAGCCCAGGACGCTGGGAGCGGGGCAGGCACCCACGCAACTCGGGAGGAAGCACCCTGCTCAGAGGGGCCAGGGCCGGGCTCTCCGCCCAGCAGGCTCTGGGTGTCCGAGCCGCACCCGCCCCAGCTGGCGGCCGGCTGGGCTGCATGGGAACGCCCTTCCTCCCTACAGCCAAGCATCCACGTGGAGGTGGACGCGGTTTCCCGTGTAGTTATTTGCTTAACTTTTAATTCTGAAACAATTTCAAAGTCACAGAAAAAAAACCCTGCAAGCAGAGTACAGAGAGCCCTGTGTTTAGGACAGCGACGGCCTAGAAAAGAGAGCCCGGAGGACAGCCGGCCAGACAGCGCTGTCCTCAGACACCAGGCGCCCGCGACGCCCACCCCCCAAGGCAAGCACGCTCGGGCCCACGCCTGCCTCCCAGAGGTGGCCGACCAACGCCTCCCACGGCCCAGGCCCCCGTGCGGTCCGTCTGCCCAGTTGACACGGCACCACGGAGGGCAGCCACGCGCTCTCTTCCCAGAGTCCAGGCCCCAGCGCGCTGCACCAGCCAAGCCTGTTCATCGAAAAGACAAGTCGGGCCCCACCCCCGTCAGAAGTGGGTGAAGAGCACTTCTGTTTCAAACCTATGCCATAAACACGGCAGCGGCGAGACTCTACAGACGACTTGCCCACATCCTCACCTCGGTGACCATCGCCGAGGTTCGTCTCCCCGAGACCCCAGAAGTCCCTCCCCTGAGATCACGCCATGAAAACCCCAGAGAAGGCAGTACCAACGGGGCACCGGGAGTCACGCCCGCCCGGGCCCACAGCCCCTGCCGGGGGGAGCTGCCTGCCCCTCCCGTCGAAAGACAAGCGTCCAGTCCTAGTTCTCCACCGCCCTGGGGCCCGTGAGCGAGCGGCGGAGGTGACGGACTGCGACCTCCACGACCCGGACCTCAAGAGGCCTCGCAGCCTCAGCTTGTATCCGCAGACCCCAGCCTCCTGCCATGTGAAGGCACCCAGGCTGGACTGTGGAATGAGGGGCTGACCACAGGGACCGAGTGGTCCCCACCAGGTGACAGCCGACAGAAGAACTGCCCACCAACGCGGAGTCAGAAGAGAGAACCCGCTCAGCGTGGGGATGGTTTGTCACCCAGCAGAAGCCGACAGATACAAACGGACATGTTCGGCTCCACGCGCCACTCCTCCTTACCGAGGAGCCTGGACCCCACGTCTGCAGAATCCTCACTGTTGCCACGAGGTGATCATATCACAGTCCAGCCAGCTCACGTAACCCCTTTCCTACTAGGGGACTAGGTTAGTTTCCTTCCAGCTTTCCACTGTTACGGATACAATGAATCAGCTCGTACAATAATACCAAAAGGAAAAGGGAAAAAAAAAAGTCCTATTTCCTTAGGAAAATCTAGGGTGGGATTCCTGGGTCTGAGTTTATAAACACTGCTAATGACTCCTGAACAATGTGGACGCTGAGAACTCAAGAGAAAGGGGCTGGGAGTCAACTAGGCTCTGCAGAAACCAGGTATCCACGTTCTGAAGCCAGGCCAGGTCAGCCAGACTTCCTGAAGCTGGCAAAACTCAATGAACTCTGGTCAGTCTAGCAAAGGAGCTAGGTTTCCAGGAAAGGGCAGACGCCCGGAGTCTCAGCCTCTGCCTGCTTTCGAGACTCCTGGTTCCTCAGTCCCCTCACACATCCCTGCCGGCCGGCTCCCACCCCGATTCCCACCCTGCTGACTGAGGGGCAGGACCCCAGAGTCCACTCAAGGATCAGATTCAGTGCTTGCTGGCGCTGGTGGCAGGAGGGCACCGACCCACCCAGCTCCACTCAGGAAGCAGAGTGTCAAACACACACACGCGGGGGAGTGCCGGCTGGCCCACNTGTGGACATCCCCACATGAGAGCAGCAGATGCCCGATGCCCGCTGCGTCCACGGGGGGGGGAGGGGGGGCGGCCCGTCACTCCACGTCGGCGTTTCAGTTTGTACGAAGGCGAGCCAATCGACGACGCGGCGGGGAGGGCAGGGAACTGGCAGCGCCCAAAGATCAGACCGGAGCTGGGGGCTGGGGGGCGGCCGTGGGGTCCTGAAGGCCTGGGCGCCCGGGGGCAGAGTGCAGCAAGCCCAGGATGCTGGGAGCAGGGCAGGCACCCACGCAACTCGGGAGGAAGCGCCCTGCTCAGAGGGGCCAGGGCCAGGCTCTCCGCCCAGCAGGCTCTGGGTGTCCGAGCCGCACCCGCCCCAGCTGGCGGCCGGCTGGGCTGCATGGGAACGCCCTTCCTCCCTACAGCCAAGCATCCACGTGGAGGTGGACGCGGTTTCCCGTGTAGTTATTTGCTTAACTTTTAATTCTGAAACAATTTCAAAGTCACAGAAAAANGGCTCTCCGCCCAGCAGGCTCTGGGTGTCCGAGCCGCACCCGCCCCAGCTGGCGGCCGGCTGGGCTGCATGGGAACGCCCTTCCTCCCTACAGCCAAGCATCCACGTGGAGGTGGACGCGGTTTCCCGTGTAGTTATTTGCTTAACTTTTAATTCTGAAACAATTTCAAAGTCACAGAAAAAAAACCCCGCGAGCAGAGTACAGAGAGCCCTGTGTTTAGGACAGCGACGGCCTAGAAAAGAGAGCCCGGAGGACAGCCGGCCAGACAGCGCTGTCCTCAGACACCAGGCGCCCGCGACGCCCACCCCCCAAGGCAAGCACGCTCGGGCCCACGCCTGCCTCCCAGAGGTGGCCGACCAACGCCTCCCACGGCCCAGGCCCCCGTGCGGTCCGTCTGCCCAGCTGACACGGCACCACGGAGGGCAGCCACGCGCTCTCTTCCCAGAGTCCAGGCCCCAGTGCGCTGCACCAGCCAAGCCTGTTCATCGAAAAGACAAGTCGGGCCCCACCCCCGTCAGAAGGGGGTGAAGAGAACTTCTATTTCAAACCTATGCCATAAACACGGCAGCGGCGAGACTCTACAGACGACTTGCCCACATCCTCACCTCGGTGACCATCGCCGAGGTTCGTCTCCCCGAGACCCCAGAAGTCCCTCCCCTGAGATCACGCCATGAAAACCCCAGAGAAGGCAGTACCAACGGGGCACCGGGAGTCACGCCCGCCCGGGCCCACAGCCCCTGCCGGGGGGAGCTGCCTGCCCCTCCCGTCGAAAGACAAGCGTCCAGTCCTAGTTCTCCACCGCCCTGGGGCCCGTGACCGAGCGGCGGAGGTGACGGACTGCGACCTCCACGACCCGGACCTCAAGAGGCCTCGCAGCCTCAGCTTGTATCCGCAGACCCCAGCCTCCCGCCATGTGAAGGCACCCAGGCTGGACTGCGGAATGAGGGGCTGACCACAGGGACCGAGCGGTCCCCACCAGGTGACAGCCGACAGAAGAACTGCCCACCAACGCGGAGTCAGAAGAGAGAACCCGCTCAGCGTGGGGATGGTTTGTCACCCAGCAGAAGCCGACAGATACAAACGGACATGTTCGGCTCCACGCGCCACTCCTCCTTACCGAGGAGCCTGGACCCCACGTCTGCAGCATCCTCACTGTTGCCACGAGGTGATCATATCACAGTCCAGCCAGCTCACGTAACCCCTTTCCTACTAGGGGACTAGGTTAGTTTCCTTCCAGCTTTCCACTGTTACGGATACAATGAATCAGCTCGTACAATAATACCAAAAGGAAAAGGGAAAAAAAAAAGTCCTATTTCCTTAGGAAAATCTAGGGTGGGATTCCTGGGTCTGAGTTTATAAACACTGCTAATGACTCCTGAACAATGTGGACGCTGAGAACTCAAGAGAAAGGGGCTGGGAGTCAACTAGGCTCTGCAGAAACCAGGTATCCACGTTCTGAAGCCAGGCCAGGTCAGCCAGACTTCCTGAAGCTGGCAAAACTCAATGAACTCTGGTCAGTCTAGCAAAGGAGCTAGGTTTCCAGGAAAGGGCAGACGCCCGGAGTCTCAGCCTCTGCCTGCTTTCGAGACTCCTGGTTCCTCAGTCCCCTCACACATCCCTGCCGGCCGGCTCCCACCCCGATTCCCACCCTGCTGACTGAGGGGCAGGACCCCAGAGTCCACTCAAGGATCAGATTCAGTGCTTGCTGGCGCTGGTGGCAGGAGGGCACCGACCCACCCAGCTCCACTCAGGAAGCAGAGTGTCAAACACACACACGCGGGGGAGTGCCGGCTGGCCCACCTCAACGCTGGCTTCGTCGCTGACTGGCCCAGGGGGCTCAGCCAGAAAACCACCCACCACCTCCCGGGGACCTGATCAGAGGCTCACCACGCCCAGGGGCACCTGGCTCAAGTTTTCTTGGCAGGCAGAGAAGGTGGCTGGCGACGACCACGGGATGTACCCCCAGAAACACGTCTTTCCAAGGACCCCTGCCTCTCATCAGCCCCCTGCTCCACCCCCAGAGGGCTGTGCCCAGCCCCATCTCTCATCCACGGCCGCCGCGTGGTACTGGGCACTCCTGCAGGGGGACCAGGTCGCAAGGGCTCAAGCGGAAACGCGTTCCAGCCACGCTCACAGCAGCCAAAGCGGGAAACAAGCCCCTGATAGACGCACAGGTAAGCAAAACGCGGCCTCTCCACACGTCCTTCAGTCTTAAGAAGGAAGGACGTTCTGACGCCTGCCACGGTGTGGACCAACCCTGAAGCCACGAAATAAGCCGGACACGAAAGGACAAACACGGCAGGGTCTGGAGGCACCTAGAGCGGTCAAACCCAGAGACACAGCGGAAGCGGGGGCGCTGCCAGCCCTGCTTGGGGACAGTTTAGGAGGCAGGTGGGACGTTCTGGAGTCAGACGGCGGTGACGACTGCAGGGCAACTTGAACGCATGCGCTGCTAACTGTCACCTGATTCCTCGTCATAATTTTAAACCAAAAAAAAAAGTTTCGTGACAACCAGAAACCTTGCCTTTAACCCCTCACGCATGCAGGTTCAGACCCCCCCCCCCACACACACAGACCCAGGTTCCGAGCGGGCGCGCCCCCTCACCCCACTGCACGCCTGCTGACAAAGAGCTAGGCGTTCTGGGAGGCAGGTCTGTGTCTCCAGCCCGAGGAGGAAGCTGTTCCAGGCTCCCTGCCCGGCTGACTTCTCCCTGGAGAAGACGCAGGAGCCCAGTCTCCAGGAACGGCCGCCCCCAGCTCATGCCCAGGACACCACACACCTGGGTCCTCGGTGCTGGTGGGAGGCGGCCGGCCCGGGGCGGGCGGGAGGCTGGGCAGGGCAGGGCCCAGCGACCCTCTTCAGCTGTTTCGTGTACCGAGGCGTCACCTAAAACGTCATTTGAAAAGAAGGGCTGTGCTCCTAGAACAAAGCAGGCCGTCTGCAGGCCCTGCCCGGTGGTCTGGCGGTTAGGACTCTGCCTTCCCACGCCGGGGGGCGGGGGGAGGCGGGTGCAGGCTCGGTGCCTGGTCCCAGAGGTAAGATCCCACACGGCTCTCGGCCAAAATACCAAGACGTGAAACAGAAGCAATATCATAACAACGAAAGGCTTTAAAGATAGTCTCCCTGAAAACACACCCCCCCCCCAACCCTGAACTATCTGATAAAAAAAAAAAAAAATCACTGCTTGGAAACAGGACTCTGGGAAACGGCGGCTTCTCAGCTTCCGCCGTGGCCCCCACAAAACAAACAGGCCCACATGTCCAGCCGGCCAACGAGGCGGCCGACGTCCTCCCCGCGGACCATCCCAACAGCGACGCGCCCGCCAGAAGAACCAGGCCTCCAAGGTGCCAGGTGCACGTGCCAGCAGGCAGGCCGCGAGCGCATCTTCCCCAGCGCCGCCTCCCCGAGCTCCACGCCAGCCCCCGAGCGCAGGGCCCGCTCGCCCTCCCAGTTCACACACGGGAGACCCTCCTCCTCGGATTCGCAGGCAGAGGTCTCCTGCCCCTTTCAACAGGATCGAAGGGGGCATCTCTTGCTGCTCCCTGACTCGACGATGCTAACTGGCTTGGCCCTCGGCCACTCCCTCTCTGCGGCCGCCACCACCGAGCGGGTGCGGGGTGAACACAGTGAGTGGTGAGGGGCGTCCCTGGCTCTGCGTCTCTCCAGGAGGGGGGCTCTCCACACCCCTCAGCCCAGGGCCACACGGGTCGGTGCACTGCCTCTGGGACGCCCGGGCCCCACCCGGGCAACAGGCAGATGAGCCCACTTGTGAGAGGGTCCCATGGAGGCCCCCCATCCTGCCCAGGATGCCACTCCCCGCAAGAGAGCATCCTGCCGCCTCGTGCCTTCTGTGGTCCCCAGCCTCCCAGTAACGGAGAGAAAGACTCTGCCCTCACGTCATCGCCGAGTCCCTCTGCAGACGCGACACTGATTTAGGACCTGAGGATCCGTCCCGCAGTCTGGGTAAAGCTCAGCGCGGGGTGGCCAGCCTGCAGCTGCTCCAGCCGGAGAGCAGGGGCCTCCACTCTGCTCTTCAAAGGAGGGGACCAGCCAAGACACGGAGCCATAATTCCCCCGCGTCCGTCAGAATCGGAGCCTGTGGGGGTTGGCGGGGGGCGGGGCGCGCAGNAACGGAGAGAAAGACTCTGCCCTCACGTCATCGCCGAGTCCCTCTGCAGACGCGACACTGATTTAGGACCTGAGGATCCGTCCCGCAGTCTGGGTAAAGCTCAGCGCGGGGTGGCCAGCCTGCAGCTGCTCCAGCCGGAGAGCAGGGGCCTCCACTCTGCTCTTCAAAGGAGGGGACCAGCCAAGACACGGAGCCATAATTCCCCCGCGTCCGTCAGAATCGGAGCCTGTGGGGGTTGGCGGGGGGCGGGGCGCGCAGATGCTCAGAGGACAGCATGATCCACGCACGCACGTCTACACTGCCGCCTTGGCTCTGGAAGCCCCTATCCCACCAGAGGAAGAATGGAGCCCCCACTGGAGAGAGTAGCCTCGAGGGGCTCACCCCAGGCCAGCAGCCCGGGAAGCCTGGGACACCCGCAGCCACAGCCCTGGCCGGTTCCTGGAAGCCGGACCCCAGACAGCGGGCGTCCCAACAAGCGCCCGCCGCAGCGGCTCCCAGACACACGGGTCAGCTGTCCAGGCCGAGGGCCACAGGCGGCAGCGGGATCCGACTATGGCCACAGCCCACCTAGCCAGTCTTCAGCCTGCCCAGCCGTGCGTCTGCCAAACCTGACCACAGTCGGCCCCCAGCCCGGCCTAGGCTCCGCTGGGGACTTTCCTCCTGCGGCTGGCTATTCCAGCAGCCACAGGGTCAAAGGAGCCCGGTGGCCAGACTCATGGGGGCAGGGGGCACTGCAGGGCCCGGGCCCCTTGTGGAGGTCACAGGGTCCAGCCTCTCACACGCCTGCCTCCCGCTGCCTTGGGAACAGGACAGCAGGGCCCCCCATCATGGAGGAGGGGGGCCAGGAAAGGGGCTTGACGCCTGGCCCCC
>SJYA01003383.1:15706-39318 GCA_006410615.1 Neotragus moschatus
TGAAAAAGGTCAGTTTTCATTCCAATCACAAAGAAAGGCAATGTGCCAAAGAACATTCAAACTACCCTACAATTGCTCTCATTTCACATGCTAGCAAAGTAATGTTCAAAATCCTTCAAGCTAGGTTTCAATAGTTTGTGAACTTAGAACTTCCAGATGTACAAGCTGGATTTAGAAGAGGCAGAGGAACCAGAGATCAAATTGCCAACATCTGTTGGATCATAGAAAAAGCCAGTTTCAGAAAAACATCTACTTCTGCTTCATTGACTATGCTAAAGCCTCTGACTGTATGGATCACAACAAACTGGAAAACTCTTAGAGTCATATGAGGATACCAGACCACCTGACCTGCCTCTTGAGAAACCTGTATGCGGGTCAGGAAGCAACAGTTAGAACTGAACATGGAACAACAAACTGGTTCCAAATAGGAAAAGGAGTATGTCAAGGCAGTATATTGTCACCCTGCTTATTTAACTTATTTGCAGAGTACATCATGAGAAATGCCAGGCTGGATGGATCACAAGCTGGAATCAAGACTGCTGGGAGAAATATCAATAACCTAAGATATGCAGATGACACCACCTTTATGGCAGGAAGAGAAGAGGAACTATAGAGCCTCTTGATGAGACTGAAAGAGAAGAGTGAAAAAGCTGGCTTAAAACTCAACATTCAGAAAACTAAGATCATGGCATCTGGTCCCATCACTTCATGGCAAATGGATGGGGAAACAATGGGAACAGTGACTATTTTNTGAAAGAGAAGAGTGAAAAAGCTGGCTTAAAACTCAACATTCAGAAAACTAAGATCATGGCATCTGGTCCCATCACTTCATGGCAAATGGATGGGGAAACAATGGGAACAGTGACTATTTTCTTGGGCTCCACAATCACTACAGATGGTGCCTGCAGCCATGAAGTTAAAAGATGCTTGCTCTTTGGAAGAAAAGCTATGACAAAAATAGAGAGTATTAAAAAGCAGAGATATCACTTTGTTGACAAAGTTCCATCTAGTCAAAGCTATGGTTTTTGCAGTAATCATGTACAGATGTGAGACTTAGACAATAACAAAGGCTGAGTGCCAAAGAATTCATGCTTTCAAACTGTGGTGCTGGAGAACAGTCTTGATTATCCCTTGGACAGCAAGGAGATCAAACCAGTTCATCCTAAAGGAAATCAACCCTGAATACTCATTGGAAGGAGAGATGCTGAAGCTGAAGCTCCAATACTGTGGTCACCTGATGCAAAGAGCCTTTTCTCATTGGAAAAGACCATGATGCTGGGAAAGACTGAGGACAGGAGGAGAAGGGGACGACAGAGAATGAGATGGTTGGATGGCATCACTGACCCAATGGACACGAGTTTGAGCAAACTTCAGGAGATGGTGAAGGACAGGGAAGCCTGGCGTGCTGCAGTCCATGCATTCTCAAGGAGTCGGACATGCCTGAGTGTATGAACAACCACCACCAGAACCTCATGCCTCTTTTGGATTGCAAGCTCCTAGAGCTGAGATTACAGCCACTGTCCCTCTCAGGTCCTTCAAAGCTGTCCTTCATTGGCACCAGGCATCCGGTGATAGTCGAGCATCCTCACCAGGGCCCTCTAATCTCTGCCACAGGGTAGCGCCCAGATCTGAGCTATCCACTAACTACTCTAGCCTGGGCCCTCTGTCATGGTGGGGACACTCAGAGAGAATCAGCTTGGGGGTCCCCACCCTACCCTCCCTGTTCCCACATAGTTATCACATGTTGGGGGTCCAGGAAGAGCTTAGTCTCTCCTCCACGTCCGGTTCCTGCCCCTACGTGGATCCTCCATGCTATTAAGTGTCCCGCTCAGTGATGCCATGCTGGAAGGATTTCCAAGGGGCTTGGGACTTCCAAGGGGCTTGGGACGACTCTCCCCAGAACTCAACTCTGCTGGGTCCCCCAAAGTCTGTAGGTGTCTGTGGAGCTGTGTGAGGGGGCTCTGAGGACAAAGACCCCAGCGGGGTCAAGAAAGCCTCTTTTGTTTCTTTGCTTTTTCTCCTGAGGGCTTCCCTGGTGGTTCAGATGGTAAAGAATCCACCTACAATGCCGGAGACGGTGGTTTGATCCCTGGGTGGGGGAGAGCCCCTGGAGAAGGGAATGGTAACCCACTCCAGTGTTCTGGCTTGAAGAATTCCATGGACAGAGGAGCCTGGCGGGCTACAGTCCACGGGGTCGCAAAGAATCACACATGACTGAGCGATTAAGCACAGCGTCTGGCCTTTGTGGGCACACAGCTGCCCCATAGCATCCAGGACAGGACAGGACTCTGTAGCTGTGCAAGAGCCAGAGCATTAGAGGGGAGCGAAGGGGTCTCTAGGTCCCCCTCTGCGACTCTGGACTACTCACTGCCCCTTCCCCAGGCCACTGGTACAGGGAAGAGAACCAAGGCCAGCGTCCCCACACTAAACGAAGTGTGGCCTCTCGGCCTGTCCACACGGGGCTTTCTCAGCTGCTCCGTGCAGACCTGAAGGTACCATGGGGTCTGGATTCCAGCTGTCCCTGGATCAGCAAGTCCCTTTCTGCTCAATCTAGGTCCACGTGAACCCGGTGGTCTCCCTATACGCCCAAGCTCAAGTGAGAAGCCATGGTGGCCAAGCTCTTGCCAACAAACAGCCTGCGGGCCTGGCACCTCGATCACAGACCTTCCTGGCTCCATGACCCCTGAGCCCTGCCAGCCGTGTGGACTTGGGTAGTAGACCTTGCCTGCTCAGGTCACATGTTGGGCGGCTGGCTTGGTCCCTCCAAGCCAAGTCTCTGGCTTGGTTCCGGCAAACGAGGAGCATCCTATCTGTTTGCTTTGAGTCAGCCACACGTCCCAGAACTCAGGCCTAGGGTGGGGACCATAGGAGTGGTTGCAGCCCCCTTCCTGATGCTTTGTCGAGGGGAAGGGCCGGACAGATGCCCGGGGGGGGGGGCGCTGCCTTTGGGGGGCAGGCTCACCTGGCCCCTTGTGATGTGCCCTTGTTCAGCAATGAGGCGTGTGCAGAGATAATCTGGCTAGTTGAGATTAAGGTCATCCTTGGGGAGATTGGGCTTCCAGTCCAGGATGATGACTGGTGTCCTTGTCAAGGGTGAAGCTTATGTGAAGATGGAGCCAGAGGCAGCCAAGCTCAAGGAAGCCAGCAGATCCCTTGGAGGGCGCCTGCTCTTGGTCTCAGGCGCGAAGGCCAGCTGTGTGCCTTTCTGTGGTGCCAGACTGTCGTGTGCCCTGGACTCGCCTGTCCCCCTCGGTTTATGTCCCCAAGTCCCTTAGCCACTCCTTCCTAAACACTTTGTTGTGGCAGGGTGGGGGGGAAATGAATGAATGAAAGGAACATGACCTGTTCTTGTGCCACAAGTGGTCTTCTGACAAAATCCTACATCTTGGTCAGGGCGGGATGTGTGGTCAGGAGTGGAGGTAATCCACATGCCCACCCAATCTGGTGGTCAAGGGAAGTGGGCGTTGGGGCAAGTCGATGCTAGGGACAGGGCAGGTGGGCAGGCAGCTGCAGGGCCGCCCTTCCACGGTCGCAGGAGGCAAGAAAGGACCCAGAGCAGGGTGGCTTAGTTTGCTGATTTAATAGCACTTTGCTGCCTTTGCTTTTCCAGCGGTGAGGGTGCCACCTTGGGGCAGGGGTGTGTGTGTGAGGCGGTGAGATGGGGTGGCTGTGGAGTGCTGAGTTACGGTGGTGGGGGGCCTGGGGGGCACACGGACATTCGGAGGGCCCAGCACAGGGAGGGCACTGGGCAGCGTGGATATCCCTTCTGCGGGGGGACCAGGAATGTGGAATGGTGCTGAGACTGGGGGTGTGGGGGCCCCATCCCCAGCCTTCTAAGGACCTTGCCCCCATCTTCCCCAACTATAGCCCTCCTCTTGATTGCTCTGGGCGGCAGGGGGGCTCAGTCCCGGGGACACAGGCTGGCTGGGATGGGGTGCGGGTGGGGTCACAGTGCTGGCTGGCCGAGGAATGCAACTGGGCTAAGGGGCGGGGGGGGGTGTGGCCCCAGCCCCGGGCAGGAATGTGGGGCTGGGGGCGGTGGTCCCAAGTCCTCTGGAGCTGGGTCTGGTGGGGGGGGTGTGGAGCGANGTGCATCTGGCTCCCGCAAAAGACGTCCAGGATGAGGCGCTCATAGGCATCAGGGAGCTTCACATTCTGCAGGCAGGCCACAGGGTGTCACCAAGGTGCTGAGCCCTGCGGAGCCCTGGGCCACTGCCCCTGCTCAGGGGCTGGGCGGGTGCCCACCTTGTATCGGTTGCCATAGGTCAGGTCAAGCTCCGACTCCTCGGGGTTGAAGAACATGCCAGGCTTCTTGGTCATCATCTTGGTGTACACGGCCTCGTTGGGCTGCACGCGGATTACTAGCTCGTTGCGCTTGCACTGCTGCCGGAAGATGTCCCCGGCCACGTCACGGAACTGCAGGCGCACCTCGGCCTTGCGCTCGTTCAGGGCTTTGCCGCAGCGCAGGATGAAGGGCACCCCTGAGAGGAGATGGGGGATGGACAGAACTGGCTTTGGGGAGCGCTTGGCCAGCTACAGGGCCGGCTCCCATCCCCGTGGGCTGGCGGCGCCACCTACCGTCCCAGCGCTCGTTCTCCACGTAGAGGACGGCGGCTGCAAAGGTGGCCGTGGTGGACCCGCGGGGCACTGTGGGGTCATCCAGGTACCCTTTGGTGGCCTCCCCCTCTCCGTTGGGGTTCCCCACATACTGGCCCAGGACCACGTTGCTCGCCTGCACCTCTGAGATACACTTCAACACCTTGACCTGCAGGAAAGCCGGGAAGACAGACCCCTTGGGTAAAGACGACACCGGGCACCAAGGAACCATGTTAACGCCCAGGGGTGGCCTTCTTGGATGGGCTAGTGGCCCTGACAGTCAGGAGGTGTCCCATGTGCAGCTTCGCTCCTGCTGCCAAAGCCAGGCTTCAGGCTCCATCCCACGAGGGCCTTCCGGGACCACCTCACCCCACCCTTGCTTCTTCTCCAGGAGAAGCTAAGTCGCATGGCCCTGCCAGTTCTCTAACAGGCTGCCTGCCTCCTGGCCTAGGGCACCTGGTGCTCAGGGTGGCTAGGGAAAGGGGGCTGGGCAGGGAGGGGGTGGCCTCACCCACCTTCTCATCGCGCACGTCGTCTGAGTCAGTGGAGGCGGGCTTCTCCATGGCCACAAGACACAGCATCTGCAGGAGGTGGTTCTGCATCACATCCCTGGGGGCAGGAAGGAGTGAGGCGTGAGCTCCCTTAGACCCTCGTCGGCCACCTTTCCAGCACTCGGCCTCAAACTCAGCCTTCCAGCAACAAGCAGTGAGCTTCCTCCCTGATCCCCAATGTCTGCCAGGTCCCTTTAAGGAAAGGCAGAAGACACTGACCCCACCCTTTACAGTCCCCACTGACTACTTGGACACTCATGCTGCCCAACTTGAACCTCTGGGTCCAGCAGCCCAGAGCGGGGCAGGGGACCTGCAGGGGAGTGGGATGGTGCCTGTGCCCACCTCCCCGGATAAGGGAGCTGAGCTCTCACCGGATGATCCCAAATTCATCAAAGTAGCCCCCACGACCCTCAGTGCCAAAGGGCTCTTTGAAGGTAAGGATGACGCAGGCAATGTTGTCCCGGTTCCAAATGGGCCCGAAGATCCTGTTGGCAAACCTGGGGGAGGGGCACACGGAGGCTGACTGGGCACTGGAGGGGGGCTGCCCGGGACCCCTAGCCCCCAGCCCCTTCCCCGGCGCACCTCAGCACCATGAGGTTCTGGACCATCTCTTTGCCCAGGTAGTGGTCGATGCGGTAGATCTGGTCCTCGTGGAACAGGGAGGCGATGTGGTTGGACAGCTGGTTGGAGCTCTGCAGGTCCTTCCCGAAGGGCTTCTCCACGATGATGCGGTTCCAGCCTCTGTGACAGCCCAGAACCACATCACCCTCGCTGGTAGGGGGGCAGGGCTCAGCATCCCATCCCCGTCCACCCTCCCTTCCCTAGGGAGTGAAGGCAGAGACTCCCCGCCTCCTCTCGGCAATCAGCTGGGCCAGCCAAGTTCTGCAGGGCTGGGTCTTCTCTGGCCTCTGCCCAGAGGACACCCCTTCTAATTCCCAGCCCTTGGGGCTTGGCTCAAAGCTTCCTCGGAAGCCTTCTAGCCTGATTGGCTGGCAAGTGGGAGGAGCACCTCCTGCCCTCTCTGCTCCCTCCTGGCAATGCAGGGGTCCTGCGGGGTCTGAAGGTGCCCTGAGCTAGTGGGGAAATAGGGGGAGGGGATGCCAAAGGCATAGCTCCCCCCAAGGGTTTAAACGTGGGGAAGTAAATAAGTGTCAGTTGCTCAGTTGTGCCTGACTCTTTATGACCCCATGGACTGCAGCCCACCAGGCTCCTCTGTCCATGAGATTTTACAGACAAGGATACTGGAGTGGGTTGCCATGTCCTTCTCCAAGGGATCTTCCTCATGTAGGGATCAAACCTAGGTCTCCTGCACTGAAGGCAGATGCTTTACCGACTGAGCTACAAAGGAAGTCCCTCATCCTAACAGTGAGTTAATGTGGCCATTCAACATCCAAACCTGGGACAAAGTAAAACAAACATGGCCCTGGGTTGGGGGACATAAGCAAGCACGCAGGAGCTACTGCGTCACAGGAAGCAGGGTTCCTGTGGAGCAACACCGCCCCCTGGTGGTGGTCGAGGGGACCGTGGGAATTGCTGAGAGCCTGGCAGCAGCAGTGAAAGTTTCGTGGAGCAACACTGCCACCTTGTGGTGTTACTCGGGACTGCTGCCAGGGACAGTGGGATTTCTGCGGAACTGACCCTGAGGGTCTATATAGGGATCTGGATGGTAAATACGGGTTTGAGCACTTTCGGGAAACTTCCAGAAAAGGGAAAATGCCCATTGTCTGCAGACTGAATTCATGGAAATAACAAACCAGGGGCATCTATTTTTTTCAGACTCCCTAGACTAGTTGGCCTTGGTGGCTCTGCTCAGCTTGCTGGGGCAGGTCACACCAAGTTAGGGCACACCCTGGAGGCAGGAAGGGAGGGAGAAAGACAAGCCTTACGTCTGGCTCATGCAGGTCTCATGGATGTTTTTGGTGACAGCTTCATAGACAGTCGGGGGCAAGGCCAGGTAGAAGAGGCGGTTGGTCTGTGTGCCCTGGTGAAGGGCATTTATGTGGCTGTTGAGGCGCTCGTAGGAGGCAGTGTCATCGTACTGGCCGGCCACGTAAGAGTTGCGGGCAAAGAACTCCTCCAACTTGGACTTCTCCTCCGGGGTAGCCTGGGCAACACGGACACAAGCATCTTGGCCCCCTGCCCTTGCTCTCCTGTGAGCCCATAGGCAGAGTGGGCTTCCTGAGGGGTCAGCCATCCTAGCCTCGCACTGGGGTCACTTACAGCTCCAGCACGCCCACAGGGGTGGGGGGTGGGGGCCTCAATGCCGTAAGACAGAAGCCGGAGTTCAGCAAACTGGGATCTGGGAGAAAGCTCTCTCTCCAAAGTCATGCCACCTACATACCGTGTGTCGAGAGAAGGCAGGCATCTCCATGTTTGAGAGGTCACAGGGTACAGTGGGAAGGAAGTGGTAAGCCCAAGTCGCAGGGGGCTGGGAGGTGCCAGGGAGGGGGTGGCCTGGCACAGGAGGGGCGGGACGAAGGGCCTCTGTGATGGGATGGGGGGGTGGTGGTGTGGTGGCCACCTGCTGAGACCCCAGAAGCCACTCACTTTGAAGAAGGGCTCGCTCTGCTTGCGGATATCAGCCACTGTGAGGCGGGAGCGGGCATAGCCCACAATGTAGGTGTCTTCAGGCAAAAGGCCGTCCCGGAACAGCCACCTGAGGGCAGAGCATGGCTGTGCCAAGGGCGAGGGGGCGTGGGGCCACAGGGGGCAGTAGGGACACAGGCTTACCAGATGGTGGGGTAGATCTTCTTCTTGGCCAGGTCCCCCTGCGGCAGAGAAACAGGCGTGGTTAGGAGCTGAGGACACGCTCCAGATCACCCCCACGGGGGAGACCTGTGCACGTCTGTCCTGCCCCCTGTGTATAGACTGAGCCGCTTGAACTGGGGCCCAGTCTAGCCCTTGACTCTGGCCTGGAGTGCCCGCACATTGCTGGGGGGCACCTTAAGGGAAAGAGACCTTGCGCTAACCAGGAGGTACTCCATTAACCCGCTGGTCCCACGATCCACAGACTCATCTTGTGGTTGAATGGGCAAAACCAAAGCCAACACAAGAAGCCCGCTTCTAAAGAGCTCATGGGCCAAAGAAAACCCTAGACTCACTGGAACTGAATGGCATTGGAAGTAGCACGCGACAAAACTGAGGCATGGCTTTAAATGCTTATGTTAGCAAAAAAAAGAATGGCTCGAAGCTGATGAACTCAGCATTCAACTGAAAAAGTTCGAAAAAGGACCATCCATCGTTGCTCGGTCGTGTCCGACTCTTTGCGACCCCACGGACTGCAGCCTGTCAGGCTCTACTGTCCATGGAATGCTCCAGGCAAGAATACTGGAGTGGGTAGCCGTTACCTCCTCCAGGAGATCTTCCTGGCTCAGGGATTGAACCCGAGTCTCCTGCATTGCAGGCAGATTCTTTACTACTGAGCCACCAGGGAAGCCCTAGAAAAACGACAGCAGAATTTAAAAGCCAAACAAATCACAAGGGAGGAAACACTACAAAGTAAAAATGAATAAAATGGAAAACAAGCCAAAAGAACAGCTCAACAAAGCCCCATCTTGGTATTTGAAAAAGACTAATTAAATTAATTCAAACAGTCCCCTGGGAAAGATTGCTTTTTAAAAAGGCACCAAGAATCATGGGGGCAGTGGGACAAAACTACTGACAGGAAAGACCACAGAGAGTTTTGTGAACGACCTTATCCCACATCTGATAAGTTACATGAAATGGACACTTTTCTGGAAAATTCTAACATACCACAATGGAATGAGTGACCTGGGGAGGCAATGGTCATTAAGGAGACAGGATGGCGTTCACACCCTTCCCAGCAAGCGCAGCCTGGCCTCTGACAACCATCCCTGACAGAGACAGCTCTGCCAACAGGTCTCACAAAATGCCACGGAGACTGCCATTCAGAGGCAAAGCCTGACTGGGGAGTGTTTGCCAAGCCGCGTGGCGGCCCCAGGACCCTGCAGCCAGAGTCTGAGAAATGCGCACAGGTGGTCCCAAGCCTGTCTCATCCATAAACACAGATACAAGTGCAAACATTTCTGCAGGAGATACCAGCAAACCCAACCCTGCAACGTCAAATGTGGAGTATGTCCAAACTAAGTTGGGATCATCCTGCAAAGCTTGGTTTGACAGTGAAAAGAAAAAAAAATCATTAACATTCATTACATGAACAGATTAGAGGAAAAAAGCTCTAAGCCATATGTCTATTCCTTTAGAGTTTTTAATCTAGGTACCTTGTTAAAACTCACCAGATGGGGATTAAATGTTCCAGAAAATTTCAACACCTAGCATGATAGTACCTCTTCCCAGACTAGGCATAAAAGGGAACTTGCTCACCTTGCTAAGCAGACCCTGTTAAAAACTCCACAAATATCGTATACTGTAGGGAAAGGTTGAAACAATCCTCTTTCAACAACCAGGAGCAAGAAAAGAGAGCCTGTCTTCGGTTCTTTACTCAACACTCCACCAGAAGACCCGCCAGCAGCAGGCAGAGAACAAGACACACGATAAGGTAGGGAAGGAAGTGTCACGTAGGCCTGGTCTCTAGCTGACCCACCTGTCCATTTAAAAAAAGAAAACCACTTGAAACCAAGCTTTATGCAAATTATTACAATTAATAAGATTTTAGGTTTGAAAAAGTTAATAGATGGGAGTAGAAACAGATTTCTTAGTTAGGACACAGAGCACAGAAACTAGAAAAATGGATGAATAAAGGCTTGAGCAAAATTAGAAACTCCTGGTAATCATAAGACACTATTAAGAAGATGAACTGGGGAAAAAAAAAACAAAAACAAAAACAAGATGAATAGACAAGCCACAGACTGGGAGAAAACATTCACCAGATGTAGTATCTAGAGTATACAGCCCGCTCCCCTCGATATCGTGAAATGTGTTAAATGCCACTGTTTAGTACACTTGAATGTGGTTAAAAAGGTCAATTAAAAAGAAAAAAACCCACCCTACAACAAAACAAGAAAAGAATTCAAGATTGGTAAAGGCTTGACCACATACTGCACAACAAGAAAAATCAATGGTTACTTAACACACAGGCAAGTGTTCAAGATGACCAGTTGTCACAAAAATACAAATTAAACCACAATGAGATCCAGCTTGACCTTCACCAGAAGGTTGTAATTTGAAAAAACCCCATCTGGTGTTGGAGGTGGTGTGGAGCAAACACTTGCACCAAGGTTCACAGCAGCCATAATTCCCAATAGCCCTGAGCTGGGACACAGTGAAAGGCCATCAACAGGGGATGGACAAGCTGGATATCCACACAGTGGGGCACCCACTCAGCAACACCAAGGGATGAGCCAGGGGGATTCCCTGGTGGTCCAGTGGTTAGGACTCCACCACAGGGGGTTGCGGGTTTGATCCCTGGTAGGGGAACTAAGATCCTGCAAGCCACGTAGTGGGCAAGAACAAAGATTATAAACCAAGAAAAAAGGGATGAGCCAGGGACCTACTCAACATAAGCAATTCTCAGAACCAGAATGCTGGACACATAAGACTCAACAACCTGAGTTCATTTAAGAGAAGCTTTAGAAAAGGCAAAGCAGCCACAGTGACAGAAGTGAGTCCACGGCAGGAGGTGGACTGGCTAGGGAGATGGAAACGTTGTCTCTGGTTATAAAGGTCAGAACTGATTGGACAGAGAAGATGTTTTTCGATGTGTGCGAATGTTGCCTACAAATAAAAAGACTGAAAAGAACTGAGCAGATGGCAGGCGGCCCTGGCCGCTCATCACACTTGCTGTTGACCATGTGAAACTTTCCAAGATAATGGCAAGTGTGTGAAGACACAGCAACTGTGAGCAACAATGTTGTCATCCCACGAAGTCACCCAGTCTCTTCTCTCCAGGCCAGTTTGGCTGCCATAGCCACGGCTACCTGCTTGCTTTTGGTGACCTGACAAAGGAATTCTCTACTCTGGGTGGAAGAGGTGGCAAGCCTGGGCATGGCCTAGGTGAAGAGCAGGTGCCCTTTTATGCCTCCTGCCCTGTCATCAGTGAGGGCTGCTGGGCAGAGCTGCTAGACTCGCCCCGGGCAGGAAAACCACCTCCAGGGGTGAGGACCTGAGTCTTCAGGGCAAAATGACCCTTTAGGAGTCACATCAGCACTGGACACAGTCACATCTGTGGACTGTTGCAGAGAGGAGCCGCAGGACCAGAACCGATTGCAATCTGTACCCTTAGACGGGTCATGAGGATGGTAGTTGGGGAGCTACCAGGTGGGCGAGTCCTCCCCTGGCTGGGGGCGAGGGCGGGCCACTTTTGAAGTTAGCACACTCAATCCCCATTTGTGGCTTCACTGTCTCCTGGGCCGAGCCAACATCTGCACGTGGACAAGTCCATGTGTCTGCTCCGGCCCAGGTCTTGGCTAGTGCCCAGCCCACACGGGCCAGTGTCTCTCCGCCACCTCCGGGCTCTAGCGGAACCTGGAGTGCTCCAGTGGGTGGTTCCCAAACCAGGGTGCCCTGTGTTGCAGCCCCTGCCCCCTGTCTGCCAGCCACTCAGAACTGATTGCTGAAGGTTCTGGAGCAGGGCCCTCTCCTGCTGGCCACCTTNCCCCCGCCCCCGCCCTGCTGGCTACAGCCAGCACTTCCCCTTTCTGCCCTAGAAGCCTCTGTTGATTGCTCTCAAGCAGAGAAGAGCAAAGGGAACTACTCCGGTTGCAAAGAAACAGTGTTGCCCAATGCCAAGGCCACCACATGTAAAGGCAGGGAGGAGTCACCAAATCAGCTCAGCAGAACCCCGGGGCCCCTTGGTGCTCCAAAGACTTCCATTGCCAAGTGGAGACTGTGGGGTTGAGAGAGGAGGAGACACTTGACCCAGGCCACAGAACACACTTGGATGCTCTCACTGAGGTGTTTAATCGGAGTTGAGGGTCTAGGGTCATAGGCCATTTACTGAGGCCAGGGACCCTCTGCTGGAGTGTCTTGGGACAGGGTGGGATGGGGATAGGGGAAGGAGGAAAAATAATCCTGAGTAACTTTCTTTGTCAACCTATTTCTTGGACCAACTCCGAGGTGTTAAGCTCTCTGGTGCCTCAAGGGACGAGGCTGGGGCCAGGGTGGGGGCTAAGCCGCCCCCTGTGTGCCCCTCCTGGGCATCCTACAGTCTTTGGGTGATAAGATGGTCAGGGGAGAGTTTTGGGCAGCCTTTCCTTCCCTCCCAGCAGCACAGCCCTCCTCACCCGCAAAGTCCCCTGTCCTGCATTCTGGCTCTTTTTCCAAGTTCTGACCAGAATCACACAACCGGCAGGAAACACGTTCTGCAAAGGGCGGTGGCCTGTTATGATACATGAATGAAGAATTGAATTCCTCCAGAGCTGAGGGGTCAGGGGTGTGGAAGGGACAGAGAAACCATGCCTGCCCTGTCAAGAGCTCACTAGCTTGGTAGGACTCTCGCTTCAGGTTTATACAGTAAGTCACCACCAGAGATGCTCATAATCCTGGGGAGCGGATTCTCGGTCCCGTCCAGGATGAAGAGTTTCCCTTTGAGATGAAACGTCGACAGTGTTCCAGCCCTTTCTCATGTCTTGCCACCGGGTCGATCTTATTTCCATGTGGCACATGGAGAGAGTGCTTTTAGTTGGTGGGGTCAGTCATGGCTCTCCGAGGACCCATCCACCCTCTCATGTTCCACCACCCCTGACATGTATGGTCAGCATGCTCTGTTTCTGCCTTTGCTTCTAGTCTCTGGCCTTTCTGATCACAGCAAAGTGGCAGTTCCACTGGCTGGAGAATGGGACTGGTCTCAGCTCCTCGGGAGGCCTTGGAAGTCGGGGCAAAAAGATGGGGTTTCAAGAAGGGTCAAGTGTGTGTCTTTGGGGACTTTGAGGATAGACAGACACGGTAGAGATTGGGCCCTGGATCCTACCTCTGGCACTGACTGTGTGACATCTGTCAAGTCAGAAACATGTTTGGAAAACACCCTTCTGGAATGGACTGCTTTCCCCTGTTTACCTCTCTGTCTCACCCTGTGGAGAAGGAAGTCCAACCAGCCGGTGGAGAAGGAAGTCCAACCAGCCGGTGCCGAAGGGCCTCCCAGCTCCAGGACAGAGGTCTACACTCAATGGCTACACACGGACTTCAGAAATGCCTCCACGGTGTATGTACACTGGGTGGTAACGGGTTGACAGCAGCCCCTGAGCAGGGGCAAGAGCCTGAGGGGCCCAACTACAACTAGCTGGGAAAGCACAGGCACTGTGAGGTCCCTTCTGCTGCGTTTAAGCTGTGGGGCTTGGTAGGGGAGACTCACCGATGCACCCATGATGATAAAGATGTGCGTATCGGCCTGATGGAAGTCATCACCCTGGTACAGCTCTTCTCGCAGGATCCCGCACACCTGGGTCCTGCTCAGAGCCACCTGCTCTGCCATGGCGTTCTCTAGTGAAAGAAAAACTCAGTTGACAAGGCAGGAGCTGAGAAGAGCACTGAGAAGCTGGCCCCTTTCTGGAAGAGTCCTTTGGGCTCTCCTCCAGCAGATGTTTCATTACTGAAACCACTGACTGTGAATACCCGGGGAGCAGGATGTTCGGGAAATTAGAAACTGCTGGCCCTGGGCTCCGGCCATCCTCTCTGGGCAACCTTCTTCTGTGGTGCATATTACAAAATGACTCAAAGCATTACTGGATTCTTACTAGGGCCTCAGCTCTGGGGCGACTGAGTAAAACGCCGGTGGCGCAGCGTATGATCTGCCTAAGACCATGTCGCCCAGGATGCAGGCAGAAACTCCACAATGAGCTGGAGTGTGGAGTGTCGCTCCAGCCCTCCTCCTGCCACGCTGGGCAGATCCCTGGCAAGTCCCTGGCCCTCTCGGGGTCTCCGTGTCCTTGGGGGTCCCATGAGGGCAACGCAGGGTACCAGATTGGTTAGGCCCTCTGGATTTTGCCCCGTTCCCAAGTCTGGGCAATCAAAGTGCCTCGCAACGCCGCGACCGCCCACTCGGTTACCTGTGCTTCGCCGCTCTCGTCCGTCACACTCGCAGACCCCAAGTCCCCGGCCGTTTCCCCGGGCTGAGCCCCGCCGGCCCATTTAACCGGCAGGGGCGGGAACCTGGGCTGAGCTGACCGGCCTCAGGCGAGATACGGGGGTGTGGCCTCCACGGGCCCCTCCCACGTGGGGCGGGGAAGGTCGAGGGCGCGGGCAGGTGCGCGCGCATCCCGGCCAGGCCGGGGACCCCCACCCCCACCCCCCCGGAGGCCCCAGCCCTGGCCCGCCCTGCCCCTCGAGCACCTGCGCTGGCCGCTGAGTCGCGGGCCGCCTGCTGTCTTGGCTGTGGCTGTGCCGTGTCCCCGCTACCTCGCGAGTCCGCCTGCAGCTCCCCGCAGCTCGCCCGCGTCCCCATCCCTGGCCCAACCCCGCCCCTAGAGTCCGGCTGTCCGCAGGGCCCCGGGGAAGTCCTGCGCGCTCGCGCGGGCCTCCACTTCCGCCAGCTGCTCGACCCTGCCCTTCGACCCTATTGCTGGGTGGGGTCTTCTGCAGCTCCGTCCCCTCGCCGGACCGGTCACCGGAGCAGGTCAAATCAGCACTATTAGATAACAGCCTCGTTGTGGTTCCAACCCTAGCGGGAAGGGGGATGGCCCTGGCGGAGAGACAAAGGGGAATACAGGTCGCGATGCTAATTACTGGGGAATGCCCCGCGGGCCAACCAAGCCTGGCGGATTCAGGTTTCCGCTTTGGGCAGCTTCTCTTGCACCTTCCGCCGGCTGGCCAGGCAGGGGCGGGACCTGAGCGTTTTACTTCCGTATCCCACAGCTTAGACACCGGAAGCCGGATGTGAGAAGTTGGCAGAGGGAGAAGGGAAGGGCTTCAGCGGAACTCGGACTTTCTCGGAGCGCTGGGGGTCCGAGGAACGCTCAGGGCCCGCCGTTCCCGCCTTTCTCACGTCGGACCGACTCAGCTGACAGGTGTGGCCCTCTTCCGAAGACAGGGTACCATCGGTGGGCGTTTTGCCGCCTCCGACATCCCCTCCCTGGATGACCAGGCTTCCCCCTTCTGTTCGGTTCAGCTGGGTTCTGCTGCGCACTTCCAGAGCACCAGCGGAGGCAGGCCAATTGAGGAGGACTCAGGTTACTTTGGCGGCGAGCGGGTTTGTTTCTGCCTCTCTTTCCTCCGCCAGCGCCGAGTCCGACCACACCCCTAGTTTGTGAATGACTCTTCTAGGTCGGAGACATTTTCTGTTCATCATCTGTGCATTTCAGGTTAAAGTTCTTTAAAAAGGCGTCAAATATGACTTGCCAGCTAAGTATCTTACCTCATGTGCATCATTTTGCTCGTTTGCAAAACGATGAATGTCTCCCGGACGTCGTATCATTTCTGTGACTTGAGGATGAATGGGCCATCCTGACATGTTCGAGGAATTCAGTAACGAGGCCGCTATACCTGGAGTAGAGTGAGCGAGTGGGAGCTGGTTTGATTCCTGGGTCGGGAAGATCCGCTGGAGAAGGGATGGGCCACCCACTCCAGTATTCTTGGGCTTCCCGGTGGCTCAGCTGGTAAAGAATCCACCTGCAATGTGGGAGACCTGGGTTCGATTCCTGGGTTGGGAAGATCCCCTGGAGAAGGGAAAGGCTACCCACTCCAGTATTCTGGCCTGGAGAATTCCATGGACTGTACAGTCCATGGGGTTGCAAAGAATTGGACACAGCTGAGCGACTTTCACTTTAATGGGAGAACAGATAGCACACGGCCTTGTACCTGGTGGTAGGGACTTTGGGTTTTAAGCTGTTGGCAATGAGGAACCATGGTAGGGATTCCAGCAGAGGAGGGATGTGATCAGAATCACCTTTCAGGCTGACTGGTCTGGCGCGGTGGGGAGAACTGACTATGGGGGTGGCACGTGTAGGAGCTGGGTGGTTTTTAGGAGGTTATTACAATAATTACATGAATAGTGATGTTGCTCTTATTATTTTATTGTGTAAAATTTCAAAGGTGTAGAAAAGTATAATAGTCTAGTAAATTCAATGTACTCACTTCCCAGCTTCAACAGTTATCAACTCGTGGATATTTTAAATTCATATTCCTCAAAAACAGCTTTGTTGATATATAATTCACATACCTTGCAAATCACCCATTTAAAGTATACAGTTCACTGGGTTTTCAGTGCATTCACAGACTTGCACAACTATCACCATTAATTCCAGAACATTTTCATCACTCCAAAAAGAAACCCCATGAACTTCAGCCATCACTCTCACCACCCCATCTACCCTTGCTCTAAGCATCCACTAGTCTTTCTGTCTCTATGTATTTACCTATTCTGGACATTTCATGTAAATGGAATCATAATATGTGGTCTTTTGTGAGTTGTTTATTTTTATTAGCATAATGTTGCAGCATGGGAATGTACTAAATTTTGTCTGTTCATCAGTTGATAAACATCTGGGTCATTTTCAGTGTGGCTTTTTGGAGTAATGCTGCTACCAACATTCTTGTGCGGACATGGGTTTTCATTTCTTTTAGGTAGATACCTAGCAGTTTACCCATTATTTAGAACCAAATCCCAGACGCCGTGTGATTTCTTTCAATAAAAATTTCCGTGTGCATCTCTAAGAAATGACTTTGAAAGAAACATAACCACACCAGCACTATCACATGTAAAATAGTACCATTACCTGCTAAGCGTCATCAAATAGATACTAAGATACATCTTGACAGGATTTCCTGATGAATCCGACGTGAGCTGTGAGACAGATGGGACTCAAGAAGGACTTGAAGGTTTTGTCCTGCCAACTAGAGCATGGGTTAGCCATCTACTGGTAACAAGGAAGGCCATGAATGGAACTGGCCTCTGGGGATGATCAGGAGTATAGTTTACCGAGGTTAGTTTTGAAAGGATGACTGGATATCCAAGTGGAGATCTGGAATTTGATGTGTGAGTTGGGCGTTCAGGAAAGAGTTCTGATTTGGGGCATCATTAGCATTAAGATGAGGGCTACAGTTTTGAGTCTGGATGGAATTAGTACTGGAGTGACTGAAATTAGAGAAAAGGTCCCAGGACAGAGTCATAGGGCACGACCACATGAAGGGCTGGGTTGATGAGGTTGGGCCAGTGAAAGAGCCTGAGAGGGAGCAGCCAGTGAGGTAGGCGGGAAACCAGTAGAGTGGGCTGTTCTGGAATCAGGGATCAGTGATCCATCAGATACTGCTAATGGGTTAGTAGGGTGTTCAGTGAAGCATCAGTGTAATAGTGAAATGTCCAAGCTCGTCTGGTGTTCAAGTCTCTGGCTGCAGCTCAAGCCCTACTCCTGGAAACTTCTCTTGGGATTAGCTTCCTCTTCATGTAGCCAGTCTTCTTGGGCAGGCCTTAAAAGGGCTCCAGGTTGATGCTGTCTGGCGTAGACTCCCTCTCTGTACTCCAGGTCACAAGAGAATACAAATGGCTCAGCCTTTCTGTGCCTCCCTGCCTTCATCTGTGAGCCTAGGCCCTGCTTTCAGATGTCTCAGTACACATCAAACGTGGGATGATCCACTTCAGCCCTTCTCTTCCAAAGAACACTCAGGCTCCGAGTGATCTCTGTGAAAACCCTCTTACTTGGTGTATGGATTTCCTAGGGTTGCTGTAAGAGATAGCCACAATAGGGGCGGGGGTTTAAAACAATGGAAATTTTTCCTTTCCTGGCTCTGGAGACCAAGAGCCTGAGGTCAAGGTGTTGGTAAGGCTGTGCTTCCTTCGGAGGCCCCAGGGCAGGGTCCTTTGGGCTTTGTCCAGCCTGTGGGGGCTTCAGGAGTCCTGGGCTTGTGACCACATTCCTTCTGTCTCTGCCTCTTATTTTCACATGGTGTCTCCTCTGTGTCTGTCTCTCTCCTCTTCTGTGTCTCATAAGGACACTTGTTAGATTTAGGGCCTTTCTCATGCAGGATTATCTTATCTCCAGATCCTTAATTTTATCACACTTGCAAAGACCCTTTTCTGCAGTTCACAGTCACAAGTTCTGGGTGTCATAAGGTATGTCACATGGACCTACCTTATTGGGGGTCATCATTCAACTCACTATAATAGGTGAGGGGCCACTAACCTCCACTCATGCTTAGAAGTGTGTGTGTGTGGGGTTGGATTCCCAGCATACCGACACATCCCTTCAAAACTAATTTTCTATGTGATTTCTCCTCTCTGGTGACGTTCTTAACTTCAGCTTACAGTTTACAAGCAGTGCTGAACCATGACCTTTCCAAACCCCACAGATGAGCCTACACCTCCCTTAGGAATGGGACTATGTACTACCTCTTAGACCAGAAAGCCCATGTTAGCATCTCTTTCCACTTGCCAGCATGCTCATCATTCTGCTTGAAGTGTGATGCCAGGACTCCTCGTCATGCAGGGTAGGAGAATTCTGCATAGGTCTCTTCATATCCTCCCCCTGCTAACTCTCTTTCAGGCCCTGACGTATTGGATGAGCAGGCCCCCCTGAAAGAGTCCACTGTGTGAGATGGTGCAGCCGAGTGGCGGCCCGGCAGGGGACCAGGACATGCTTGGTGAAGACTCTTCTCTGGGGAAGCCAGCCATGCTCCATGTGCCTTCAGAGCAGGGCACCCCTGAGACCTTCCAGCGCTGTCTGGAGGAGAATCAAGAGCTCCGAGGTGAGGGCGACAGTGGGCGGGCAGAGTCAAATGTCTGGGGAGCAGGCCCTGCTGGGGGAATTGACCCTACTCACCCAGTGCCTCTGCGTTTTCTGGGACTGGGGTGAGCAGGCACTCGAGAGCCAGTTTGTGGCTCTGGCTCAGCCAGCCTCCTTCCTTTGTTTCCTATGGGGTTCTCTGGAAGTGACTCAGAGCTACAGAGTGCCATCCAGAATGTTTAGAGTCAGGACCAACATTGGGGAGGGGAGGGGATGGGAAGGGAAGGGCAGGGCAGTGAAGAAGGGGTGGGCAGAGGGAGAAGCTGGGCTGCCCTCCCTCCAAGGAGCTCTGGAGCTAAGGTGACCTTTTTGGGTTGTCCCTGTCGGGCCAAGGCTGCCAGGCTCCTGTGTCTCTGTACTGATCAGCCATTGTTGTCATTCAGGCACTCAGTCGTGTGTCTGACTCTCTGCGACCCCATGGACAGAAGCATCAAACAGTATCCTGGAAAGGGGCGTGGCTATCTGAGGAAGGGTGTGGCTATTTTAAGGGGCGTGGCCTGCTCCAGAAAGAGGTGTAGTCTGCTCTGGGCTAGGCAGGGGCTCCCTAGGAAGGACCCGTGGGCGGCTTTGGGGAAGGGACGTCCAGGCCACTGTGGGTGGAGCATGAGCCTGTCAATCGTCCCCCCTCCAGGTAAGACAACCAACAATATCCCCCAGGTGTCGTTAAATATGTTTCTGTCTTGGGGCCACATTGAGCTGGCAGCCAAGTTTGGGGCAGAGAGACAGCTAGCTCTCCACAGCTACATGTGTGGTCTGAGCTCATCCCCACGACAGTGGGGGCCGGTGGGGGAACCGTGGACCTGAGGCAGGAAGCCCTGTCTCAGATCAGTCGCTCCCTTGCAGAGCTGGAGTCTTGTGGGGACTGTGGTGCGTAGAAGGAGGCTCTGGAGCCAGGCTCAGGAGCCATTGTGGTTCTAGTGAAAGAATGTTCCATCAGAAGGCCTATTTAGCTCGTTGGGGGTTCTGAACAGAGAGGGGGACCCCCTCTAATCCAGTTCTGTGGTGGCTAGCACCTTCACAGTCCATGGATCTGTTTTGTCAGTACCAATGGTGAGCTGCTGCTTGGGGGTGTCCCTGGGTAGGTCGCTGTCCTTTCCTCAGCCCTTGTTGACTGCCCGGGAAGAGGAGGACAGAGTGGTTCTTGAAGTTGTCTCGTGCACCAGGCACTTTGGCTGCTTTTCCACGTTACCCATCCTGTCTCTGAGATGGGGATGCTTGTCCCCATTGAACATGTACACGAGGATGGTGAGGCTCAGAGAACTCGCTTGCTCCCAGACTTCTGGCCCTGCCCCCCAGACCCTCCTCAGTCTGGGGCCAGCAGAGCTCGGGGAAGTTTTCCCCCAGTCTGATCCTGAAGGCAGTGACCCAGGGGCCTGCTCTGACCCATGCAGAAGGCAGATGAGTTCCAGAGTCACTTACAAAGAACAAATAAACTGACATTTGACATGTTTTTTTTTTTTTGCCACACTATGCGGCTTGTGGGACCTCAGTTCCCCGACTAGGAATTGAACCCGGGCCAGGGCAGTGAAACCACTGGGTCCCAACCACGAGGCCACTAGGGACTCCCTGACGTGTTTTTAAGTGAAGCTTTTGTGGACACTGGGGGCATGTCATTTGCGCAGCTGACCTTGAAAGTGATCGGCGAAATGAGGGCATGTTGGGAAGCCGTCACAGTGGGTGAGTCCTCGGGGCAGTGGGGGGCTGCGGGCCCTGGGCTCATCTGGCCCCAGCCATCTCTGCAGACGCCATCCGCCAGAGCAACCAGATGCTGCGCGAGCGCTGTGAGGAGCTGCAGCGTTTCCAGGGCAACCAGAGGGAGGAGAAGGCCTTCCTCATGCAGAAGTTCCAGGAGGCCCGGGACTTGGTGGAAAGGCTGAGCCTAGAGAAGCGCGAACTGCGCCAGCAGAGGGAGCAGGCCCTACAGGAGGTGGAACGCTTGAAGACATGCCAGCAGGTAAGGACCTGGTCTCCTGCCTGGGGGCACTGGGGTTGGGGGCTCCCGGAGTTGGGGAAAGCTGTTGTCCTCCCAGTTATGGCATTAGGGTGAGCCGCTGGCTGGGAAGGAACGGAGGGCAAGTCCAGGAGAGACAGAGCCATGCATGACAGTGTGCCCTTTGGGGACTGGTTGGGGGCTCATTCCCGGAGGCCTGGGGTGCCTGTATGGCTCCCCTTAGGTACTTGATTTCTGGGCCCCATAGATCAAGCTGGTACATGTGGCCCAGGGTCTAGCCAGAAATCACGCTGCTGGCAGCGTAGATAGCCCGGCGGGGCCCTCGGGGAGTGTCTCAGGTTTCCGGGGTGCTGTAACAGAGTACCACAAACAGTAGTTGGAAGCCACAGAAACGTGTGGTCTGCCAGTCATGGAGGCCGGAAGTCCATGATCCAGGTGTGGACAGGGTCGGTTCCTTCTGAGGGTAGGATCTGGTCCAAGCCTGTCTCCTAGCCTCAGGTACCTCCTGGGAGGACTCAGTGTTCCGTGGTTTGCAAACACACTGTCACGTGGCCTTCTCCCTGGGTGTCTGAGCATCTTTCCTCATCTTATGAAGATACAAGTGTCAAAGAGCAGTTCAACCGGCCTTTAGGTAAAGGGGTAGGAACCGGTTTTGTTTGGTAATGACTGTCAGCAGGCGAAAGCACTGGGCACCCTTCTGATTGGCACAGNAACACACTGTCACGTGGCCTTCTCCCTGGGTGTCTGAGCATCTTTCCTCATCTTATGAAGATACAAGTGTCAAAGAGCAGTTCAACCGGCCTTTAGGTAAAGGGGTAGGAACCGGTTTTGTTTGGTAATGACTGTCAGCAGGCGAAAGCACTGGGCACCCTTCTGATTGGCACAGGGGTGCCAGTGATTTGAAGGGAGAGTGAGGTGGGGTCAGCGAGCAGGGTCTCAAGTGAAAACCCATGGCATGTTGGTCAGGGTCAGTTTGGTAAGGTCAGCAGCATCCGTCCCCAGGGTCAGTTCTTGGCTGTTAGGATTCCATCCTACTCAGAGATGGGTAGACTTAGGCCCTGTCCTTCCTGAGGATCCCATTTCAAAGGAATGACTCTCAGGTCCCCGAGAAAGCCTCTCCTGGGTTGTTGGAGGTACACGGACATCTCAAAGGGACAGAGCAGGGGTTCACATGTGGGGAGCCTTCTTAGGAAAGACTTGGAGAAAGGGGGGTGCTCAGTCAAATGTTGGCTGGAACAAACTACATTCTCATGGGGACTTAAAAGGGAGCTGGGTTGGCCCAGGGTCCTGACCTCAGGCTGCAAGAAGTCACAGTAGAGCTTGCTCAATTATCCGAGTCTTTTGTAGTTCTCAAGAGTCACTGGATCAGAGGCCTGCTCTCTTCCAGTGTGACCTCATCTTCACACCATCGCATCTGCAGTGACCGTGTCTCTAGGTCAGATGCCATTGATACGTACTGCGGGTTAGTTCAGTTTAGTTCAGTCACTCAGTTGTTACCGACTCTATGCAACCCCATGGACTGCAGCCTGCCAGGCCTCCCTGTCTATTACCAACTCCCAGAGTTTACTCAGAGCTCATGTCCATTGAGTTAGTGATGCCATCCAACCATCTCTTCCTCTGTCATCCTCTTCTCCTTCCGTTTTCAATCTTTCCCAGCATCAGGGTCTTTTCCAGTGAGTCAGCTCTTTGTATCAGGTGGCCAAAGGATTGGAGTTTCAGCTTCAACATCAGTCCTTGCAATGAACATTCAGGACTGATTTCCTTTAAGCTGGACTTGTTGGATCTCCTTCCAGTCCAAGGGACTCTCAAGAGTCTTCTCCAACATCATAGTTCAAAAGCATCAATTTTTCGGTGCTCAGGTTAGGCCTAACTGTGGGTTAGGCCGTGGCCATACAACTTTGGGGCCACCAGTAAAGCCACTACCACCCTGAACTGGTGCAGAAGGGAGAAGGAGAAGGCTGCTGTTCTCAGAATGCCTGCAGAGCATCCACCTGCCCTGTACTCACGGGATGGGATGCTGGCTTCACAGTAGCGATCAGAGCCACTGCCAAAGCCCTATTGCTAGCTGACAAGTCTGACAGTAGTGGGTATTGGAGAGGCCATGGCTTCATGTTGCTGCTGGAAGCATCAATTGGTGACACTGTTTTGAAAAACCATCTGGCATTTTTTCTTCAATTTGAAAGTTCAGGTTACCCTCACCTTGTCAGTTGTACCCCAGGTGTATACATAAGAGAAACTTGCATATGGACAGCAGGTGATAGGGGTAAGATGTTAACCCTGGAGAAACCAGAATAAAACTCAAATACCATAAAATTCACCCCTTGAAAGTGTAGAATTCAATTGTTTTTAGTATAGTCTTAGAGTTGGCCAACCATCTCTTTCCTTTATGTAGTTCCAAAACTGCAAGAAGAAACCCCAGGAAGAAACCGTGTCCCCATGAGCTGTCACTCCGCAGTCCCATCCCCCCAAGCCCCAGGTACCTGCACATCTCCTGTGAGTGGAATCCTGCAATGTGTGGTTCTTGTGTCTGGCTAATTTCTCTCAGCAGCATGTTTTTGAGGTTCATCTATGCTGTAGTTTGTCCAAGTACCTCATTTCACTTTATGGCTGGATGATATTCCAGTATAGAGAGAGACTACATTTTTTTTTTTTATCCAATCTTCATTTGATGGACATCTGGATCATTTCTACTCTGGCTATTAAGAGTAATGCTGCTATGAACATTTCTGTGCCAACATGCGTTTTCATTTCTTTCAGGTAGATATCTAGTTCACCCATTTTTTAGAACCAAATTCCAGACACCGTGTGATTTTTTTCCATGAAAAGTTCTATGTGGATCTTTAAGAAATGCATTTGAAAGAAACATAACCACAACAGCACTGC
>SJYA01003383.1:39606-57282 GCA_006410615.1 Neotragus moschatus
AAGGCCATGAGTGGAACTGGCTTCTGGGGATGATCAGGAGTATAGTTTTACTGAGGTTAATTTTGAGAGGATGACTAGATATCCAAGTGGAGATATGCATCTAACAGGACAGGTGGTGTGGGCTATTCGCACTCTTAGATGGGGAAGGTCTCACTAAGTTGCCATTGAGTAAGCTTGGAAGACAGGACATGAGCCATATGGATATCTGGGGAAAGACTGTTTTAGAGGAGAGGAAAGTATGTGCAGAGGTCCTGAGGCAGAAGCTTACCTGTAACGTTCAGGGAAGACTAAAGAGGCAAGCATAGCTGGGGCAGAATGGAGAGGGGCTGAGGAGGTAGTCATGGTGGGGACTAGTCATGTGGGATTAGTAAGCCAGTGGAAGGATTCAGGGTTTGATCCTGAGTGTGACAGGAACCGGGGGAGGGGGCTGTGCAATGTGGATTTCTCTGGAGTGTGGGGGATATTATGGATTGTTATGTTTCCTCCAAAGAAATGTCCATATCCTAACCCCTAGTACTTCAGAATGTGACCTTAGTTAAACATGAGGTCTGTGCAGATATAACCAAGTTAAGGTGAGGTCACAGTAGCTGAGGATGGGTTTAAATCCAATGACTGGTATCCTTAGAAGCAGACATACAGGGAAGATGGTCATGTGATGATGGAGGCAGAGATAGAGTGATGCAGCTACAGCTGATGAATACCAAGGACCGCTGGCCACCCCCAGAAGCCAAGGCAGTGGCCTGGAGCTGATCCTCCCTCAAAGCCCTCAGAACAATCCAGCGCTGCTGACACCTTGCTCTTGGACTCCTGGCCTCTAGAAAGCAATCTGTTTCTGTTATCTTAACCACCTGCCAAATTTGTGATCCTTTTGGGCAGCCCTGGGGAACTCCTACAGCCACAAGGGTGGAACTGGGAGCCTGGGCAAGCTTATTGCAGCTACTCAGTAAGAGACTCTCAGTGGGCTGGGCCCAGTGGTGGGCTGCAGTGTGGGTGTTAATCCATAGGGTGTGCCCATGGGCTTCGAGGTGGAGAAGTTAGACAGGCAGTCAGATAGCTAAGTTGGGTTGTAAGAGACAAGTCTGTCCTGGAGGTAGGACTCTGGAAAGTCTCAGCCTGTGGAGGGTATTGAAGGCCTTGAGACAGAGCAGGTCATCCTCACATGTGTAGACATTGAGAGGATCGCAGGCCTGAGACTGCCCTTGAGAAGGAATGGTGGGCGGGGCTGGGTGCACATGTGTGAGTGCACGAGTGTGTGTGTGCGCAGGCCCCCAGGCCTGGCTGGGATGTCTTCGTGGTGGTTGGTACTGAGGGGCGGGGAAAGCCGAGGACTGGGGCTTGACCCTGGGCTTGAGCAGGCCTTGGTCTCAGGACTAGAGTCTGGACAGCTTGAAGGGAGCTGGGCAAAGGGGAGTTGGGCCAACTCTTGCATCTTGTTGCTTGTGCAAGTCTTCTGGAAACGGTATCAGTCCATATCACCTTCCAGTGGTCTGGGGCCCATGGAGCAGAGTGTGTATCTTTGTCACTCTGTTTGAGTCTTGCCTTCCTCGGCACTGAGTCTCAGAGGTGGAGAGGCTCCCATGTCCCTGCCTCTCCTTTTGCCCCATCTGCAGGGATGAGGAATGCCTGGGAGGGGGTGCTCATGGGATGGGATCTCTTTCCAGTGCTTCAGTTGCCTGGATGAGGGAGAGATGCTTCCAGAGGTGGAGGTTAGGTGAGCGGGACCGCTGAGGGCAGCCCTCAGGAGGCCTGTCACTGTGTTTCCAGGCTTCCCCGGGGACTTGAGTGTGCAAGGGGCAGGCAGCTGGCAAAAAACCACTGCTGACAGAAAGTGGCTCTTTTTTTTTTCATGCAGCAGATGGCTGAGGACAAGGCCTCAGTGAAAGCCCAGGTGACATCTTTGCTGGGGGAGCTGCAGGAGAGCCAGAGTCGCTTGGAGGCTGCCACTAAGGAGCGGCAGGCGTTGGAGAGCAGGTGAAGTGACAGGGAGGGCGAGCCCAGCCCGAGGCCACTGCCAGGGCTCTCGAGGAGAACAGGACCCTTTGGGAGCCTCTGGAAATGTCCTCTGTGACAGGACACACAGGACTGGGGGTATTGGGCGTCCAGGACCTGGGTCTCAGTGCACCTGTGGGCTCTCTGACCTTCTGCTGGAGTTTGGCTTCTTTACTGAGTGGATGTTTCTGGGGTGGCCTGGAAGGGCAAGCCCATGGGCTGCAGGAAAGCCCTCCCAGCTGAGAATGATGACAAGGAATGGGCACACACCAGGACCCCCAAGGGCAGAAGACACGGGTCAGGGGTGAAGACTCCCATGCCTTTGGTTCCTTCTGTCCCTCCCTTGAGTGGCCCCCAGCACGCTTCCTTCATAGGCAGCAACAGAGTCCCCCCCTGGAGACCTAGCGAGCCCACTCGAGACTCAGCACCATGAGTATTATTGAGGGCTGATGGCTGCCAGGCACGTGCCAAACTTCCCGACTCCCAGAGGAAGGCTGGTGCGCCCTGTAAACCACCCTGTGGTGCCAACAGCTGAGGCACAGAGACCACCCTTATCAGTAGAGAAAGTGTCTCATCAATGTCAAGGACTCGCACCACCCTACTGCCCAGGCACCACCCCCGGGCCAGCCTTGCACGCTGGCCCTTTTGAAGTCAGCATCCTTAGGTCCTCTGTTTGCTCTCTTCTGCAGTGGGAGGTTCCTGCAAGTGAGGTTATTCGGTCAAAGGGCACGGATGTTTCTGTGGTTCTCATGCTGCTCCACTGCAGATGCCCCAGACTGATGGGTTTGGGCTACAGGGTGGCCCCAGCTCTTGCAGCACTGGAGGTGGTCAGGGTGCCCTGGGTGGTGTCCGGGATGCTTTCCTGAAGGAGGCTAGGGGAACAGTCAGGAGGTAAGCTTGTGTGAGCGTGCCACCCTCTAGGAAACTGATGGTGAGCGGGGAGGCCACTCAAGGATGAGCCTACTGGCTCTGGGATTGTTGCATCCTGCTGTCTCCCCAGACATGCCTCTATCACTCAGGGTTGCAAAAAGGCCCATGTAATTTTTAGGATACTCTGGTATCTTCTCTGCCTATCTTTTTTTCTGTGCACCTAAAAGAAGCTGCTGGAGTTGGGACACTGTCAGTGCAGTTTTGTAACTGCCTTTGGTCCTCTAACGACCCTGGAGGGCCATTATTCCAGCAGTTATAGGCTCTTGGGGACCCTGCTTTCCTATCACTCCACCTCCACTCCTACCCCCTTGGCTGAGCACATACGTGCTGAGCTACACAGCTCAGGGCAGGAGGCGTCTCCCATCAGGCCCCTGGCAGGTGGCAGTCTCATCCAATGATGGCAGTGTCAGGGCTGGGTTTTGTCAGCTCACAGACGGGATCTGCGTCTGATAGACTGGCCTAGGCGTGGAGAGATGCTGGGACCAGAGCTGATCTCCAGCAGCCTCCTGCCATCACCCTGCAGTGGGGCTGAGGCAGCCTCGATCCAGCGGGTGGCCTGGCTGAAGCCTGGACCCAGAGTGCAAGGTGCTGTTTGGACGTAGGAGACCCGGGGTGGTGGGGGGTGCTGGGCCATCAGTGCTGTGTACCCACAGGCAGGCAAGTAGGAGGCTCTTTGGGCAGGTGTGGAGCCTGTGTGGCCTCTGGAGCAGTGCTCCTTTCCGGCTCCCTCCCCATTTCTCACTTCTCCCTCCCCACCTTCTAGAAATTCTATCAAGGCTGGCTGTCTCTGCTTCCTTTCCTTGCAGTCCCTCCCGATCCGTCCACTAGATGGCCCTGGCCAGCGCACCCAGCACCCGCCTGTGGTAGCCTCATGGGCAGTTCTTGGGGCTCCTCTCCCCTGGGACCATCTCCTTTACCCCCAGAACAGCCTTCCTGGATAGCTGTCCCCAGCCCAAACCCGCCCTGAGCCAGCCGCCCTGCAGTCATCCCTGTCTCCCCAGCCAGCGCCTACCCCAGGGTCACCTGGAGGCCTCCCACTTCGTTGTCCTGTGCCAGGACTGGTCCCCCATCCTGGTGTCTGTCTCACACCATGTGGCAAGGGTGCTGAGCCAGCCGGTGCCCCTCTCGCACCATTTGGCAGGGGTGCTGGGCTGGCTGGTGCCCCCCCCCCCCCCACTGGGCCTGTCTGTGAGCTCCGCTTCCTCTCAGGGCCCGGGTGGCCAGCGAACAGGCCCGGCAGCTGGAGAGCGAGCGGGAGGCACTGCAACAGCGTCACAGCGTGCAGGTGGACCAGCTGCGTCTGCAGAACCAGAGCATGGAGGCTGCCTTGCGCATGGAACGCCAGGCCGCCTCGGAGGAGAAGTGAGTGGGATGCGGTGGCGGGGAGCTCAACGCTGTCCCCTGACTGTCATCACACTCCAGCGAGGCGTCCTGGAGAGGGTGACATCCTTCACTCTCCCATCCACATTCCAGTTCCACTCTCTGGCCCACATGTTCACAGCGTCCTGTCGAGGATCCTGCTTTGTCTTTGATAGGGTGTCTTCTTTCATCTCAAACTGTCCTCCTGCTTTTCTGGATTCTTCATGAAGTTGACTTTTTTGAAGGGGACTTTAGTTTTATATTTTGCACATAAAAATACATATTCTTATGAAAAAGAACTATGTCTTCCAGAATAAGAAATACTTTGAGACTGATGTTGTATTACATTTTTATAAATCTCATTCATTATTGTCTCTGGTTCACTAAAAGTTGCTGGACTTTCCCATCCACTGCTGCTGTGGTCAGTCTGTTGTGACAGGTTTTTTATTGTTTTTCTTTCTTTTTTGTTGTGATACGTTTTGATTGAAGTTATTTAGTTTTTGTTGTGATATGTTTTGATTGAAGTACATGAAGAAAAGCCAGCCTCACAGAAATGTGTAGTTAGACCAAAGCTCTGCTTTGTGATTCACATTGCTTTCTATACTGTTTTCTTGAAAATGCATGATTTAAGGAAAAGGATATGAACTAGGTAGCAAAGCTTGCCTCGGAGCTGATGGCCTGCAAGGTCCAGAGGCACTCTCTCTGGAAGCCACATTCTGGCCTTCGGCCTTGAGGGGAAGGAAGGGGATGGAGTTGGACGCTGTGGCTGGATCAGGACAAGGTGATTTCTTTTCCTCAGGCGGAAGCTGGCCCAGCTGCAGGTGGCCTATCACCAGCTCTTCCAAGAGTATGACAGCCACATCAAGAGCAGCATGGTGAGCAGTGAGCGGAACCGAGTGAGTATGGGAGAGGTGTCTTCGGGTGTTGGGGACTGACCTGCCCCTGGCTCCTCTCCCTGCAGTCCGGGAGCTGATCCCCACCTAGATCCGGGATATTGGAAGTCAAGGACCCACCTTAACAGACTTGCAGAGCTGGCTTTGGAGAGGGATACTCGATTCACCCTAGAGCTTGGTCAGGGCCCTGGGGTGATGGGTCAGGCCAGATGGTGGGGTGAGGTGGAGACACTTGGGCTTTGTTGTTTGCTGCCCATGGTGGACGGAGAGGGGATTGCTTCCAGATGCTCTGCCTCGAGCAGGATCACGGTTGTCTCCATGGCTGCTCCCGCCTGCCAGGTATCCCCTGGGAATGTTTCCCTATCAGTCTTGAAGGTGGCTAGGAGCCCTGTGCTCGTTGGTCATCATCAGACCTATCCTGAGTGTAGTTTCTAGTGATCCCATTTCAAGGATATAGTTAAACAGAAACATACCTGGAAGAGACTTATAAGGGTAAAGCCCAAAATTGGATCACATGATGAAGAGCTGGTTACAAAAACGTGGCCCTTTGACCTCAAGAGGGAAGGCTGGGTGTTGTGTGTGTATATGTGTGTGCATCTGTGTGTGTGAGTGTGTCTCTGTGGGTGTGGTGGGGGTGGGGGCAGGAAAGGGGGTTGTGGGGCATCTGTGAGGGGAACCTATGAGACTTGGCTTAGTGGGCACATAGTGGAGCACTAGGGCATGAGACTGGCCTGCATGGAGTGGGTGGCCCCTGTCCCTTGGAGGGTTGGACGAGGATTGTACAGTTCAGGATGGAATGTCAGCCTGGGGGAGGTTGTGCCAGGTGACCCCAGCGGTCCTCGCCGGCCTCCTCTGCCTTTCCTGTGCCTTGCACAATGCCCCGTCTTTGGTTCCTTTTGGTCCTCCTCCCCAGGAGCAGTGGCCGGCCCGGGATGGCCCGGCCTGCATGGCCAGGCCGAATGGGGCTCCATCAGCTCCCTGTCCCCCACATTTAGGGACTGCAGCTGGAGGATCTCAAGCAGCAGCTCCAGCAGGCTGAGGAGGCCCTGGTGGCCAAACAGGAAGTGATCGACAAGCTGAAGGAGGAGGCGGAACAGCACAAGATCGTGATGGAGACTGTCCCGGTGCTAAAAGCCCAGGTGAGGGCTCACCCCTGTGGCTGGCCTGTGGGGGTGTAGGCTGGGACCTGCCATGTGTTTGGTGTCATTTGGCAGTGGCCTCTAGCCTCTGAGCCCCTCGAGATGTTCCTCGAACTCACAGTGTCCTGGCGGGGACCATCTTCATGCTAGGGGGCTCTGCCGTCCCCCTCCCAGCGTTGCCTGGGCCTGGCATGGAGCGGCTGATGGACAGCACGTGCTGCCCCTCTCTTGGTTTTGCCAGGCGGATATCTACAAGGCAGACTTCCAGGCTGAGAGGCAGGCCCGGGAGAAGCTGGCTGAGAAGAAGGAATTCCTGCAAGAACAGCTGGAGCAGCTGCAGAGGGAATACAGCAGGCTGAAGACCACCTGTCAGGAGTCAGCCAGGTGGGTTGTTGGAGCACAGGCCCCACGGGAAGTGGCGCTGGGTCCTGGGGCTGTTGGGTCAAGGTGGGGCTGTCCTCTCCCTCCCCACTTTGTACCCCATCCTTTCCTCAGCCTTGTGCATGCTGGAGATGTGACCCAGATGTGTTGATTGGACACTTTCTTTTCTTTTCTCAAAGGATTGAAGACATGAGGAAGCGGCACGTTGAGGTCTCCCAGCCTCCCTTAACCCCTGCCCCAGGTGAGCGAGCAGCAGGAGGAGGTACAATGGATCCCAATACTACGGGGGAAGAGGGAACTGGACGTGGCCCCCTCCTCCCCATCAGTACACCCCCACCCCAGGGGTGGGCTAGAAAGGGAGATGCTAGCCTTGGTGACTCAGGTGGTCGTGGTTCAGGTGTCGGTCCTCGCCTTGCCCCACAGTTGGTGCAGGGGGACACACACATGAAGCCCACCCCGACTGGTGCCTGATCTCTTTTCCCAGCTCATCACTCCTTTAACCTCGCCCTGACCAGCCAGAGGAGAAGCCCCCCTGACGAGCCGCCCAACTTCTGCTGCCCCAAGTGTCAGTATCAGGCTCCTGACATGGACACCCTGCAGATACACGTCATGGAGTGCATCGAGTAGGGCTGCAGGCCGCCAGGCAGCCCAGGACCGTGCTCTCTGCTGCTTTCCTCTCCTGTCTGCCTGGGCCTGAACTAGGGGCAGCTGACAGAATGGGCACCCTCTCTGAACCCCGAGACCTAGCTGCAGGCCCCCATGCTTCCACACCCTCGTTCACGGGTTCGCCTCTCTTAGGGCAACACAGAGCCCCAGCGAGGCCCACCACTGTGCCCTTTTGTTTTGTTCTGTCTACCTGAGCTGCTTGGCTCTGGGGTTCATATTTTTTCCACCTGTGCTGGGAAGATCACGAGCCACAGCCAGGGCTCCTGGACACCGGCTTCCCAGGCTGAGGTGGGCAGAGCCTTCCTCCCAGCCACCTGGCACAGTGCCCAGGGCGCAGGTCTTGTAAGCTGGGTGCTGTTCCCCTGGCGGCTGCAGCACATTGGACTGATGCTGTCTGTTACTAATGGACATTGGGGTTGTCACTGTGGTACAAAATCCTTGTGCATCTCTCATACATACCTTGGGTTGGATCCTTCGAAGCGACACCATTGACTATCCACCAGGGCTAGACAGCACTGAGGCCCCTACCCTGGTGTGCCTTCCTGCTCTCCCCACAGCTCTGCCATGGGTGATGGTGTCCAAGAGTTGGGGGGCTTGTGCCCATCCCACAAGGTGAGCTCCTCTCTGTTAAGAGTAAGCTTGACTTATCTCTTCAGAGCTTGAAGGGTCCTTTTCAGTTCTGGTATAAATGGCCTGCTTGGATTTTTTTTAACCTATTTTTCTATTGGGTGGTTAGTCTTTTATTCCTTGACTTACAAGAGCTCTTTGGTCATTAGGGGGATCGACTCTTTTTGTGTGTGATGTAACCCATGGTTCTTTCTTCCTCCTGACTTGGTACCAGTGTGTTTGCACTGGAGCCTGTTCTCTTGTCGTTTTGTTTATCCTGCACAACTTTGGGTTTAGCGTTGTCACCACCTCTTGGCCTGAGGAGGTGTGCATGCCACAGGTACACTTGCCCCATGCTGCCTGATGCTGCAATGCACCCTGGTCCTCCCCAGGAGCGCTGCCACCAAAGTCTGTGATGCTGTTCCCTGTGCCAGCCCCAGATACCCCAGCCTGGCCAACAGAAGCCACTTCACCATCTCTGGCAGAGTACCAACACCAGAGAACTCTTATAGTTTTGCAATAATCTGGATATTTCCGAGGATGTCAACACTGTGGGCATCAACCCTATAATTGTGGTTTCCTTCTCAGCGCCCAGCATCCTCTGTGCCCTGGGGGCTGCCTGGTTGGAAACGGGATGACACAGACCCCCTGTCCCTGGGTTTTGTGCGAGACACCTGCTATCTGGCAGTGCCAGGGTGAACTAGGATCGGGATATCAGTCTGGCTAGATGAAGGCCCAGCCAGCATCCTGTTCTGAAAACAAGCTTGGGCTGGGGACTTTCTTGTCATCTGCAGGAGTAGACTGATCTACTTCCTGAAGCCCAGTATTCAGTTGCAAATGGTCCTTCAGGAACATGTTAAAGGCACAGATAGGTTTTCTGCTCATGGATGCTCTTTTAAACCATATCCTGCAATTTTTCTACAAGAGCACTTGCCATTTCTGGGGAATGTATTAGTTTCCTGTTGTTGCTGGAGCAGGTGACTTAGGCCTGGAGCAGGCTCCCACTTCTGGAGGCCTAAGTCTGAAATCCAGGTGTGGGCAGGGTTTGTTCCTTCTAGAGGCCTCTCTCTCAGCTCCCAGTGGTCTTCCTCAGTGTTCTTTGGCAGGTGGACGTGTCTCTCCAGCGTCTGCCTATGTCTCTACATAGTCTCCTCCACTTTTTCTTCTCTTTCAAGGACACTTATTGGATTTGGAGCCCCCTCTCCCCCCCTCCGCCCTGAGTCATCCAGGATGACCTGTCTCCAGATGCTTGCTTTCATCACATCTACAAAGATCCTTTTTCTAAGTAAGATCACAGTCACACATTCTGGAAGTCAGGATGTGTGCATCTGTGTTGGCCACCGTTCAGCCCAGCACAGGGTCATCTTCTGGTGCCCACAGATGAGGACAGATGTGTTTGAAGGCAGGCATCTCTGGGATTGGCAGCTCTGTCGGAGGGCTTGTTCCCTGGGGTGATGGTGACCACTGTTCTCTGCAGAGGCAGGTAACACTGTGGTGAGGAAAAATGGAGTTGGGAGTGGGGTAGGTGCTTGCAGGCTCGGGAACTGTCGAGCCTCAGACCCTTCATCTCCAGCTGGACACCGCTGCTGGGGCTGACACACGTGGCTAGGAAAAAGAGGGTGACTCTGTTGGACCACTTGTATCCTGGGTGGTGGCTCCTGGCTGGGTAGGGATTGGTTTTGTGCTTCTAAGATGATGACACGTATACACCAGAGTGCTTCTCTGACCGGCTCCCTCCTCTGAAAGGGGGCTGAAAGAAGGGGAGACCCCAGAGTGGTACGAGGTGGACATTCTCTGCCCCTCCCAACCCAGGAGTGTTGCTGCGGCTCAGGCAGAGGCCCCCACCTAGGCAGCACAATGGCTGTGGTGGGAGCTTCACACACGTTCCACCTCTGGGGAAGCAGCTTCTTTGGGGCTGACTGGGGACCGGTCGCCAGCTGGGACCCACTGCTGTCTGGAACCTTCTCTTCCTGCAGGCTGGGCACCCCTCACACCCGGCCTCCTGCCTCCTGTGAGGCTGACAGGATGTGAAAGACTGAAGGTTTGCAACCAGCCTTCTGAAACAAGGGGCTGGATTCCTCCCTTGAGGGAAGCAGCCTGCCTGCAGGGTCAGCTGTGGCCCCTGGACCCTCACGACCGTGGGTTTGGGTGGTGGAGATGGACAGATAGGACCTCCACGTTGGCATTGCCCATTGCTTCCACACACCCTGCTCCATTACCTGGTTAAGAGAATGCACGTTAAGAGCAATGAAATAAGCACAATACAAAAGCATTTCTTCCTCATGAATGACTAGAACAACATAGACTCAAACTAGACAAAAAGTGTCAAAATGGCAACCAATGCCAACTTCCAGTGCCCTGTTGACAAGGTGCAGGGACCCACTGCCGTGGGGCTGGTCGGGTGGGATGGATAAGCACATAGGGAGTGTCCTAGCCTCAACCCGGCAACTTCGACACTGTCAGGCTGCTGACTGCAGCAGCATCTGTAGCCACCAAAGGCCGTGGAGTAGGAGGCAGCACTTCTGGAGCCGTGGATACCTCATCACCTGGAACCCACTCTGGAGCACGTGGGTGTGAAAAAGCCAACAGACACAGTGATATATGAAGTGTGACCCCAATAAAAGACAGAGAGCTGTTGTGTGTGCCCTGCTACTATTTGGATGGCTGTGGTGGTAGGATTACCAGTGATTAAGTTTGCCTTATGTGTTTATGTATTTTCCGGATGTGTATCATTTGCATGTATTACTTTGATAGAGAATGTATGTTACTGTGAACTTGGTCCGGGGTGGGTACAGCCAAGGGATTTGCCTGCGAGTGGCTGGCGGCAGGTGGTTCGAGGGCAGACTCCTTGTTTCTGAGCTGTGTGTGCACACTTGTGGGAGGGGGCGGTGCTGCAGACAACAGAAATGTATTTCCCAGTCGTGGAGGCTGGATGTCCATTTCTCCTGATGGCTGTGAGAGAGGGTGTGTTCCAGGCCTCTCTCCTGGGATGGGAGAGGCCGTCTGCACCCTATGTCTTCATGTCATCTTTCCTACATGTGTGTCTGCGTCCCCAAGTGTCCCCTTTTATAAGGACACAATCCCATTGGACTAGGGCCACCCTCATGACCTCCCTTTAACTCGATCACCCCTGAGAAGACCCAGTGTCCACATGTGGTGGCATCCTCAGGGCCTGTGGGTGAGGGCTGCCTGGTGTCTTCTTGGAGGGGACACATTTCCACCCATAATGTGGGATGCCTAGCTTTTTTTTTTTTTTTTTTAAAAAAAAACGTCTCATTTCTTTTTGGCTCTGCTGGGTCTTTGTTGTTCCGAGGGCTTTCTCTAGTTGCGGTGCGCCAGCTTCTCCCTGCAGTGTCTTCTTTTGTTGCAGAGCCTGGGCTCTAGGTGTGCAGGCTTGGTAATTGCTCCTTGGCATGTGGGGTCTTCCTGGCCCAGGGCTTGAACTCATGTTTCCCGCACTGGCAGGCGGATTCTTACCCACTGGACCACCAGAGAAGTCCCCAGCTCTGTTTGGTAGGAGGCTGAAGAGAGCGTTTAGGTGATAGCATATGGAAGTCTGCTGTTAGAAAACAGCTGCTGCTCCACCTCTGTGGTGAACTGGAGGCCTGTGGTCCGCAGCCTGCTGATGGGTCAGAAATGAGGCAGGGCTGAGTGTCTTCCTTGGCCACAGAAGGACATCATTGGAAGGGCCAGGCCTGACATCCCTCGGCAGGCTTTGCTGAGGTGGAGAGAGCAGCAGTGGCTCCTTGGAGAGGAGCTGGAGCCCGGCAGTGTGTTCCCTAGGCCCGTCTGCGGTATGAGGCTTGCATTGGTGACTTTACCTTTCTGAATCTCAGGCTCCTCATCCATAAAATGGGACCATCCAAGGTTTGACTTTCATTTCAGTTGCTGCTGAGAGCAGGCTGTTGTTTGCATGCTGTTCCGCCGGGGTGGATGGAGAATCAGGAAGGGAAATAGGACTGCAGCAGCCGCATTTTGCAGGCAGGTGGTGTGCAGTGTGGCTGCTTCATGGTTTCTGCAACCTCCACCCTGACGTAGCCGAGTGTCTCCTTCCTTTGTGGTGGCAAAGCTGTGGCAAAGGGAGTGCTTGAACAGCCTTGGCCAGGGCAGGGCTGGAACTGGAGTCAAGATAGAAACCACAAGACTCCAAAACAGACATCTCAACTTAGGTTCAAACTGCACACTACACTGTGTGTGGGAGTGGTGGTCCTCCAAATCCAGGTGGGTACAATTTGGAGCACATTGCCACTGCATCCATGAGGTGGGCCAGGTGGCCCTGCTGTAGCTGATGGGACTCAGTTGCAGTCCATCTGCATTTGTTTCGCTTGTGGCGAACCATCATGAGCCTTTGTTGCATTTCTTCATTTCTTTACAAAGACTTCTTTAGCCCCATCGAGGTTACCATTGTGTGGATACTCAGAAATGGCATGAGAAAATGTGCTGACCACACACTGGCCTGTGCTGGGACCTTCCCTGCTGACTGAGAGCAACTGAACATTCGGAGGGCTGGGGGAGGGGGGCAACGGGCAAAAGCCTAAAGATACAGTCAAGGAAGGGGAAGAGGGTGACATTGTCATTGACTCTTTGTAAGAACATGCCATTCAACCTCTGGCACTCAGGGACTGCATTGGGTGCTCAAAACACACACACACACTCACTCACTCACTCACTCACTCACTCACTCACTGCTAACTGCTTGTTAATCCCTGCAACTTCAAAGATAGTGTGACTCACTCTTTAAACCTAACAGCACATAATTCCAAGCTGCAAATTATGTTTTCAAAGCTGGTTGTTAAAAGTTTATTTTCAAAGGTGTTCTCCAAACACTTAACGATGCAGGTATTTTTTTTTTCTTGTAGTAAAATACACATAAAATTTACCATTTTAACCATTTTAAGTGTACAGTTCAGTGGCAAGAAGCATATTCACATGGTTGGGCAACCACCCCACCATCCATTGCCAGAACCTTTTCGTCTTCCCTAATGGAAACCTTGTCCCCATTAGATACTAACTCCATATGTCTACCTGCCCAGTCCTCGTCTGTCTCATGTCAGCAGCATTAGGATATGCAGTCGAGGAGCAGCTCAGCCGGCCTTTAGGTAAAGGGGTAGGAACCGGTTTTGTTTGGTAATGACTGTCAGCAGGAGAAAGCACTGGGCACCCTTCTGATTGGCATGGGGTGCCAGTGATTTGAAGGGAGAGTGAGGTGGGGTCAGCGAGCAGGGTCTCAAGTGAAAACCCATGGCGTGTTGGTCAGGGTCAGTTTGGTAAGGTCAGCAGCATCCGTCCTCAGGGTCAGTTCTTGGCTGCTAGGATTCCATCCTACTCAGAGATGGGTAGACTTAGGCCCTGTCCTTCCTGAGGATCCCATTTCAAAGGAATGACTCTCAGGTCCCCGAGAAAGCCTCTCCTGGGTTGTTGGAGGTACACGGACATCTCAAAGGGACAGAGCAGGGGTCCACATGTGGGGAGCCTTCTTAGGAAAGACTTGGAGAAAGGGGGGTGCTCAGTCAAATGTTGGCTGGAACAAACTACATTCTCTTGCTAGCCCTGTTTTCTCAGATGGGGACTTAAAAGGGAGCTGGGTTGGCCCAGGGTCCTGACCTTAGGCTGCAAGAAGTCAGCCACGGTTGGCTTTCCCTGAGTGCCAGAGGTTGAATGGCATATTCTTACCAAGAGTCAATGTCACCCTCTTCCCCTTCCTTGACTGTATCTTTAGGCTTTTGCTCCTGTTGCCCCCCTTCCCCCCAGCCCTCCTCATGGCAGGGAATGCCCTTTCCCAAATCTTTGCATGGCTGGTTTCTTTTTGTTGTTCAGCTTGGAGTTGAAACATTACCTTCATCTAAAGTCTCCATCCTAAATCCATTGCCCTGTTGGAGTCTCCAATCTTTTCTGGTTTGTTTTCCATATCTGTCCACTATAGGGCAGGACCCCTGGACCAGCACGAGGATAGGCAATGAGCTTGCTCAGAAGCCCCGTGTGCACTCACCACAGGTCAGAAAAGAACAGGGGACTGTCTGCCTTGGTCTCTTGATGCAGGTGCCCCTGCTCTGTCCTTTCCTTAGAGGAGAACCCCCCACAGAGAGGGGTGTTCGTGACAGGGGCGGGGTGCAGGCACAGCTGATACTACCACATCCTTGGTGGAACAGAGCACAGGGCGTGTGGTAGGTCCGGCACATCTGGAAGTGGGGAGACCCAGGAATGGTGCTATTCTGTGAATTCTGCGGGTTCCATTGCATCTGAGTGTTGTGGGTCTGGGGCGAGGTGGGGATTGATCTCTCAGAATCACGTAGATGTCTGCGGTACCAGAATGAGGATTCTGTCAACATCCAGGAGTGTGACAGAACAAGCCTGGGGTTCTATAACTGTGAGCAGTAGTAGTCAAATTTTTCTGTTGAAGATAACTACAAATGACAGATGAAATATTCTTCAAATCTGTTAAAGCAGTTGAGAACCAACAAGAGAGTGAAAGCTGAGAGGAAATGGGAGTCTGAGAAGGAGGCCACTGAGGCTACTGTGCCCCAAGGATGTTGGTTCTGGAACTGAACACAAGGGAGGCCGAAAGTCAACCCAACTCACCCCAGCACTGGGGCTGCAGGGAGTGTTCACAGACACAGGATACCAAAGCATGAATTTGGGGCTGTGGGCCTGGCTCTGTGCTGTTTAGGTTTGAGTAGCTGGGGTGCTTTAGGGACTTTAAGGCCTAAATTTGGTTCCAAGTGTTCCTGGGCTGATAGTACCCATGTGACTTTCTCAGGGCTGCTGTAACACATGACCACAAACTGGACGGCTTAACAAAAATTTATTCTCTTTCTGAAATCCAGTTGGAAGCATGGGCACCTCATGCATCAGACTCTGAGGGCGATCCTATTCCACACCTTGCTCCCAGCCTCACATTGGTGGCCTGTGGTCCTTAGTGTTCTTTGACTCTTAGACGTGTCACTTCAGTCTCTGCCTTGTTTTTATATGGCCTTCTCCCTGTGTGTCTCTTTGTCTCATTTTCTTTTCTTATAAGGGCACCAGGCATTGGATTAGGGCCACCACAAGCCTGTATGACTACATCTTAACTTGATTACATCTAAAGAGACCCCATTTCCAAATACGGTCACATTTACAGGCAGTGGAGCTTAGGTCTTAAACATCTTTTGGGGGACGCTATGGCTTGTCAGGTTGGGCTCCTATCACATCCTAGCACACTCTACTATAGACAGGCTGGAAGTCCAAGGTCATGGTACCAGCGGATCTTGTGTCTGGAGATGGCCTACTTGTGCTTCATAAACAGCCACCATCTTGTGTCCTCACATGGCAGAACAGGTGAGTGAGCTCTTTGTGGTCTCTTTTATCAGGGCACTAATCCCATTCATGAGGGCTCTACTCTCATGACCCAGATCATCTCCCAAAGGCCCCACCTCCAAAGTCCATCATTTTTCAGTCAGGATTTCAACACATGAATTTTGAGGGGACACAAACATTCAGTCTGCGGCATAATCCATTCCATAATAGTACCATTAAATGCCTAGCAAAAGGAGGCGCCAAAGAATCCCCACAAAAAAGCTTCTTAAGGACAGTGAACAGGATACAGTTAAACCACCAAGCACTCAATGCCACAAGGCACCCTGAACAGGACAGGTTGCATGAGACATCCAATGAACAGAAATACAAGCAGAAATACACAAATGGGACCTATTCAAACAGGAAATTTTCCACAGTGAATGAAACTATTGATAAAAACAAAAAGGCCACTTACTGAATGGGATAAAATATTTACAAATGACATGTTTTTAAAAATTTATATTGCAGTATCATTGATTTGGCCTTTTTTACAGTTCGTGGGGTTCTCACAGCAAGTATACTGGGGTGGGTGCCATTCCCTCCTCCAGTGGATCACGTTTTGTCAGAACTCTTCTGCTGTGAATCATCTGTCTTGGGTGGCTCTGCATGTCATGGCTCATAGCTTCATTGAGTTATGTAAGCCCCTTCACCACAACAAGGCTATGATGCATGAAAGGGGCCAAATCATCTCCCATGCTAGTAAGGTCATGCTTAAAATCTTGCATGCTAGGCTTCAGCATTATGCGAACCAAGAGCTTCCAAATGTCCACAAGAAAGAAAGTAAAAGTGAAGTCTCTCAGTCATGTCCAACTCTTTGCGACTCCATGGATTGCAGCCTATCACACTCCTCCATCCATGGGGTTTTCCAGGCAAGAGTACTGGAGTGGGTTTCCATTTCCTTCTTCAGAGGATCTTTCTGACCCAGGGATCAAACCCAGATCTCCTGCATTGTAGGCAGATGCTTTACCATCTGAGCCACCAGCGAAGTCTGTTTTAGAAAAGGAAGAGGAACTAGAGGTCAAATTGTCAACATTCGCTGGATTATAGGGAAAGCAAGGTAGTTTCAGAAAAACATCTACCTCTCTTTCTTCGACTGTGCTAAGACCTTTGACTATGTGGATCATGACAAACTGTGGAAAGCTCTTAGAGAGACGGGAATACCAGACCATCATACCTATCTCCTGAGAAACCTGTATGTGGGTCAAAAAGCAACAGTTAGAAACCTGTATGGAACAACTGATTGGTTCAAGATTGAGAAAGGAAAACTACAGGGCTGTCTGCTTAATCTAAATGCTGTCTGATTTATATGGTGAGCACATCATGAAATGCCAAGCTGGATGAGTTACAAGCCGAAATCAAGATAAGCAGGAGAAACATCAACAACCTCAGATACGTGGATGATACCACTCTAATGGCAGAAAGCAAAGAGGAACTGAAGAGCCTCTTGATGAGGGTGAAGGAGGAGAATGAGAAAGCTGGCTTAAGACTAAATATTAAACTAAGATCATGGCATCCTGCCCCATTACTGCATGGCAAACAGAAGGGATAAAGGTGGAAGTAGTTACAGATTTCCTCTTGGGCTTCAAAATTACCACAGATGGTGACTGCAGCCATGAAATCAGAAGATGATTGCTTCTTGGCAAGAAAAGGATGACAAACCTAGACAGGCTGTTAAAGTCAGAGACATTACTCTGCCAACAAAGGTCCCTATAATCAAGGCTAAAGTCTTCCCAGTGGTCACATATGGTTGTGAGAGCTAGACAGTTAAGAAAGCTGAGTGCCAAAGAATTGATGGCCTTTGAGCAGTGGTGCTAGAGAAGATTTCTGAAAGTGCCTTAGACAAAAAGGAGATAAAACCAGTCAATCCTAAAGGAAAACTCTGAATATTCACTGGAAGGACGGATGTTGAAGCCAAAGCTCCAGTATTTTGGTCATTTGATGTGAATAGACGACTCATTGGAAAAGTCCCTGATGCTGGGAAAGATTGAGGGTAGAAGGAGAAGAGGGTGTCAGAGGTTGAGATGGCTGGACAGCATCAGAGGTAAACATGAACTTGGGCAAACTCCAGGAGATGGTGAGGGATAGAGAGATCTGGCATGCTGAAGTCTATGGGGGTCACAAAGTATCAAACACACCTGGGCGACTGAACAACAATAGTTGATTTACAATTCTGTGTTAGTTTCAGGTATACAACAAAATGATTCACTTGTACATATATCCACTCTTTTAGATTCTTTTCCATATAGGCCGTTACAGAGTACTAAATAGTGTTTCCTGTGCTATATAGTAGGTGCTTATTATCTATTTTATATATAGTAGAGTGTATATGTCAATCCCAATCTCCCAATTTGTCCCCACCCACCCCCTGCCCTCCCCCCCGG
>SJYA01003383.1:61559-72883 GCA_006410615.1 Neotragus moschatus
CCAATCTTTGCCTTTTAGTTGGGGCATTCAACCCATTTACATTTAAGGTAATTATTGATAAGTATGATCCCATTACCATTTACTTTGTTGTTTTGGGTTCAAGTTTATAAACCTTTTCTCTGTTTCCTGAGAAATAAATGAAATAAATGCTTTAGCATTTGTTGAAGAGCTGGTTTGGTGGTGCTGAATTCTCTCAGCTTTTGCTAGTCTGTAAAGCTTTTGATTTCTCCTTCATATTTGAATGAAATCCTTGCTGGGTTTCTTGGACTTGGGTGGCTATTTCCTTCCCTATTTTAGGGAAGTTTTCAACTATTATCTCCTCAAGTATTTTCTCATGCCCTTTCTTTTTTGTCTTCTTCTTCTTGGAATACTATGATTCAAATGTTGGGACATTTAACATTGTCCAAGAGGTCTCTGAGGCTGTCCTCATTTCTTTTAATTCTTTTTTCCTCTCTGCTTCATTTATTTCCACCATTCTATCTTTCACCTCACTTATCCTATCCTTTGCCTCAGTTATTCTACTGTTGGTTCCTTCCAGAGTGGTTTTGATCTCAATTATTGCATTATTCATTATTGATTGATTCTTTTTTAATTCTGATACATCCTTGTTAAACATTTCTTTAATCTTCTCAATCCTTGTCTCTAGTCTATTTATTTGCAATTTCGTTTTTTTCAAGATTTTGGATCATCTTTAGTATCATTATTCTCAATTCTTTTTCAGGTAGACTCCCTTTCTTTTCGTCTTTGGTGTGGTTTGGTGGGCATTTATCATGTTCTTTTACCTGATGACTATTTCTCTGCCTTTTCATTTGTTTATTTCTTTTAAAATATAAATTTATTTATTTTAATTGGAGGCTAATTACTTTACATATTGTATTGGTTTTGCCATACATTGACATGAATATGCCACAGGTATACATGTGTTCCCCATCCTGAACCCCCTCTCCCACTTCCCTCCCCATCCCCTCCCTCTGGGTCTTTCCAGTGTCATTTGTTTAGATTGCTGTGTTTGGGGTGGCCTTTCTGTAGGCTGGAAATATGTGGTTCCTCTTTATTTTGGAGGTTGCTCCATGTGGGTGGGGTTGGACGAGTTGCTTGTCAAGATTTCCAGATTAAGGAAGCTTGTATCTGTGTTCTGGTGGGTGTAGCTGGATCTCTTCTCTCTGGAGTGCAGTGAAGTGTCCAGTGTGATTTTTGGGGTGTCTATGTGCCGGGGTCCAGGGAATTCGAAGTGGGGATAGAGTCAGCGAGAAAAGAACTTATTTATTCAGAAATGTAAGATTAGGGAATAATAGTATAGTAGGAAAATTTTAGATGGAGAAAAGAGGCTGAATAACTTGGTTTATGTGGAAAGCCAATAAAGTTCCAGACAAGGAGCTTGCACTGTCTACGTTGGGCCACAGGCGCCTGCTTGAATATCGGAGAGTGCCCCGCCTTGGGCTCCCTCTCGCCTGGGTCTTCAGAAGCCCGGGCAAGTAAGTAGGCTCAGTGAGCCTCCACGCCCCAGATGGGAATTCAATCTGAAATTAGAGGGAAGGAGAGGGAGCAAGAGAAAGAGACACGGGAGAGGCCAGGCTTGTGCAAAAACCCTCTCCAACTTTATTATTTAAAAAGGTGCTAATATACCCTAAATTTTACATAGTAGAAGATACAGAATCGTGCAGGGGCAGCTATATCTTTTTGTATACAAAAGGTCTCAGGTGATTTACATTATCTTTTGGCCAAGAGGCTTGCTAACACTTTTTGGCTCTATTCTTTAATGAATGTTAATCTTGTTTCCCCTGAAGTGTTTTTCTTTAATCTGCATCTCCTTAAAGCACTAAAGTCACATCCCTATAGAACAAAAGTGCAGTGAGTTATAACAAAGAAGGTACTTAACTTAAAGATCTAATGTTGCTACTTGTTTTTTCTATATACCAACTATATCAACAAATAAAAGATATGAAAATTTGGCAGCAAGTATTGGCTCAACAAATGAAACCTTTAATCAGTCCTCTTCTAATGATTTTGACTCCTCGGAAGCTCCTACATTCCTAGGATGTTTTAAGCTTCCTGTGCCTCCCACAGTCAGGAGGCCTCAAACAATCACATGCGCAGCTATAAGTCTTCAGGCAGGCTAGAAAGCCATCAGAGGGGTTTTTGGATTGAAACACTCCCTGAATTGACTTTTTCCAGAGAATGTCAAAAGAGTAGAAAAGCAGGCAGATTCTTATTTTTTGGGGGGGAGGGTACATGCTCAGGAAATGCCAAGGGGAAAACCTGAGATTTGACTCGTCCTTGCCCATCAGATCTCCTGCCGTGTGACCTTGTCACGGGTGGGATTCCTCACGCTGGCTTCTGGCATCTATGGATTTGGTGTGACATTGGGCAGCCTGTATTTTAATGCTCAGGGCTGTGTTCCTGCGTTGCTGGAGAATCAGCATGGTATGTCTTGCTCTGGAATTTGTTGGCCCTTGGGTGGAGCTTGGTTTCAGTGTAGGTATGGAGGCTTTTGGATGAGCTCTTGTCAGTTCATGTTCCCTGGAGTCAGGAGTTTTCTGGTGTTCTTAAGTTTTGGATTTAAGCCTCCTGCCTCTGGCTTTCAGTCTTATTCTTACAGTAGCTCAAGAATTCTCCATTCATATAATACAGATGATAAAACATCTAGGTTAATGGTGAAAAGATTCTCCACAGTGAGTTGCACCCAAAGAAGTTCACAGAGTTACATGGAGAAGAGGGAGGAGGGAGATAGAGGGGACCAGGAGGAGAAGAGGGAGAGTCAAAAGGGGAGAGTAATCTAGCCATTAATCATACCCCTAAGTAAAAATGGACACTTATATTCTAAAAGGTACAAAATGAATAACAATACCAAAAAGCAAAGATTGAAAATCTAGTGTAGATTTTCAGGTTAGATTCCCAAAAATACAATATTAAAAATATAAAACAAAATCTATTTATTTATATCTATATCTCTCTATATATGAAATTTGCTTTAATAGTAGGGTCTTTTTTGCAAGGTAATAGTAGGTTATAAAAATGAAAAAGGAGTAATAAAGAACTTTAAAAAATTAAAAAGATTAAAAAATGATAATAGTAAAAATGTATCTAGGTATTTCTCTGGAGATGTTGAGGGCAGTGTGGGGTTAGTTCAGTTTCAGATATTCCTTGTTCCAGCTTATATTTCTTCTCAAGATCTGTAGGCCTCTCCAATGCTTAGTCAATGCTAACTACAGGGTTTTAATCTGTCGCACCTGTCACTTCCAGAGCAGTTCCCTCTTCTTTGTTTGTTTTGGCTTTCTCTGTTTGCAAGTCTCTTCAGTGTCAAATTTTCACCAAGACAAAAGGGGCGAAGGTGGTCACTTATTTAGGCTGACTTGTTCAGTTGTGTTGTGGGGAGGGAGTTCAGTTCACTTCAGTTGCTCAGTCATGTCTGACTCTTTGTGACACCATGGACTGTAGCATGCCTGGCCTCCCTGTCCATCACCAACTTTTGGAGTTTACTCAAACTCATGTCCATTGAGTCGGTGATGCCCTCCAACCAACTCATGCTCTGTCATCCCCTTCTCCTCCCACCTTCAATCTTTCCCAGCATCAGGGTCCTTTCAAATGAGTCAGCTCTTCGCATCAGGTGGCCAAAATATTGGAGTTTCAGCTTCATCATCAATCCTTCCAATGAATATTCAGGACTGATCTNCATCACCAACTTTTGGAGTTTACTCAAACTCATGTCCATTGAGTCGGTGATGCCCTCCAACCAACTCATGCTCTGTCATCCCCTTCTCCTCCCACCTTCAATCTTTCCCAGCATCAGGGTCCTTTCAAATGAGTCAGCTCTTCGCATCAGGTGGCCAAAATATTGGAGTTTCAGCTTCATCATCAATCCTTCCAATGAATATTCAGGACTGATCTCCTTTAGGATGAACTGGTTGGATCTCTTTGTAGTCCAAGGGACTCTCAAGAGTCTTCTCCAACACCACAGTTCAAAAGCATCAATTCTTTGGCACTCAGCTTTCTGTATAGTCCAACTCTCACATCCATACATGACTAGTGGAAAGACCATAGCCCTGACTAGACGGACCTTTGTTGACAAGGTAATGTCTCTGCTTTTTAATATGCTGTCTTGGTTGGTCATAACTTTTCTTTCAAGGAGTAAGCATCTTTTAATTTCATGGCTGAAGTCATTATCTGCACTGATTTTGGAGCCCCCCAAAATAAAGCCTGTCACTGTTTGCACTGTTTCCCCATCTATTGGCCATGAATTGAAGGGATCAGATGCCATGATCTTTGTTTTCTGAATGCTGAGCTTTAAGCCAACGTTTTCACTCTCCTCTTTCACTTTCATCAAGATACTCTTTAGTTCTTTGCTTTCTGCCATAAGTATGGTGTCATTTGCATATCTGAGATTATTGATATTTTCCCCAGAAGTCTTGATTCCAGCTTGTACTTCATCCAGCTCAGCATTTCACAAGATGTATTCTGCTGCTGCTGCTGCTGCTAAGTCACTTTAGTCGTGTCTGACTCTGTGCGACCCCATAGACGCTAGCCCATCAGGCTCCCCCGTCCCTGGGATTCTCCAGGCAAGAACAGTGGAGTGGGTTGCCATTTTCTTCCCCAATGCATGAAAGTGAAAGGTGAAAGTGAAGTTGCTCAGTTGTGTCCGACTCTGTGCGACTCCATAGACGGCAGCCCACCAGGCTCCTCCTTCCATGGGATTTTCTAGGGATTTCCTTATATACTCTGCATATAAGTTAAATAAGCAGGGTGACAATATACAGCCTTGATATACTCCTTTTCTAGTTGGAACCATTCTGTTGTTCCATGTCCAGTTTTAACTATTGCTTCCCTACCTGCATGGAGATTTCTCAAGAGGCTAGTGAGGTGGTCTGGTATTCCCATCTCTTTAAGAACACTGCAAACAAATATCACTGGCATGTGTGTGGAGTATTTGCAGTGTATGGACCACATGGGGTTTGCCCCAGCTCATGGTGGCGTGTTTCCCGGTCTACACTGCTCAGGGTCCAGGTTGCTCTGCATGGGAACTGTCCAAAGCGGGCCCTATGTTTTGTTCACTCCCCAGGTCTGAGCTGCTCAGGTTCAGGTTCTCAGGCACTCTGCAAGGGCACAGACTTGGTTGGGCATGCACTTTTTCCCCTTCCCAGGTCCAAGCACCTCACGTGACCAGGTGCTTGGTGAGTGCACTGTCTCAGGTGTGCTATGTGTCTCCTTTGGGGAGCTGACATCAGGCTGTGACAATCCTGGTGGATGTCAACTGTCCAGGATCCCAGGAAGATGTGATTGGCAACTGGAGGCCTGTTCACAGTTTGGTGGAGGATGCCGTCTCTGGGACCGAGATGGCCCCTCACCTTCTGGCTCTGGCTATCGACCATCTGCCTCTTTGCCTCCAGCGGGGGACTGGTTGGTTTTAAGCCAGCCAGCTTTCCTTTGGTGTTCGCTCAATCCTTTGTTCTGTGAGTGGGCCAAGCTGCTAGTTAGGTCAGAGCTTTTCCCTGGAAAGTTCTCTATTTTTTTTTTTTCTCTTTCTCTGGCTATCCCATAATTTGGGTTGCTATGTCATGTTAGCTCCCTCAGATTGTCCTTAGGGCATTCAGGCCTGATCCTGACCCTAAGCGTGCAACCTGCACCTCCCTGTCCAGCCCCCACTGGCTGGTGGCAGATTTGAACATCTGGGGTACTTCTTCGCTGGGAATTGTGGTTAGGTGCGTCTTCTGTGGGTTTTCTTTTTGTTTTCTTTCTCTCGGTTATGTTGCCCTCTGAGATTCCAAAACTCCCCACAGACATGCTGGTGAGAGGGCTTCCTGCTGTTTGGAAACTTCTCTTCCTTCACCACTCCCTCCCCAGGACAAGTCTCCATCCCTAACTCTTTTGTCTTTTATATTTTGGTGCCTGGTGTCCTCTGCTAGTGTTAAGAAGTTGTTTTATGTAAGTTGCTCAGCATTCAAATGATCTTTTGATGAATTTGTGGGGGGAGAAATTGGTCTACCCGTCCTGTTCCTCTGCCATCTTAGGACTGCCCCTATATTGGCAGATTTATTCACAAACATTGTTCCTAATGTACTGTGATTAGTCGCTCATTCATGTCCAATTCTTTACGACCCCATGGTCTGTAGCCTGCCAGGCTCCTCTGTCCACAGGGATTCTCCAGGCAGGAATACTGGAGTGGGTTGCCTTGCCCTCCTCCAGGGGATCTTCCCAACCCAGGGATCGAACCCAGGTCTCCCACATTGCAGGAAGATTCTTTACCATCTGAGCCACCAGGGAAGCCCAAGAACACTGGAGTGGGTAGCCTATCCCTTCTCCAGGGTATCTTCCCAACCCAGGAATCGAACAAGGGTTTCCTGCCTTGCAGGAGGATTCTTTGCTTGCTGAGCTACCAGGGAAGCCCTTAAACCACTTTGTCTGTGGTATTTTATTATCATTTTATTATGCCAAGCTAATCTGACAAATGGGCTTCCCAGGTGGCTTAGTGGTAAAATAAAGAATCTACTCAGAGGTTAAAGCATCTGCCTGGAATGTGGGAGACCCGGGTTCGATCCCTGGGACAGGAAGATCCCCTGGAGAAGGAAATGGCAAACCACTCTAGCACTCTTGCCTGGAGAATCCCATGGAGGGAGGACCTGGTAAGCTACAGTCCATGGGGTTGCAAAGAGTCGGACATGACTGAGTGAGTTCACTTTCACTTTCACTTGCCAAGTAGGAGACGTGAGTTCGATCCTTGGTTCAGTAATATCCCCTGAGGAAAGAAATGGCAACCCACTCTATTATCCTTGCCTGGAAAACCCCATGGCCATAGACAGAGGAACCTGCTGTGCTGCAGTTCATGGGGGTGCAAAAGAGTTGGGCACAACTTAGCGACTAAACAACAATATGACAACATCAGGGTAGAAAGTCAGAAACTGGACACTTTCATACCCAACTGGTTGGAGTCAAATTGATGCAACATTTTTGGAGGGCAATTTGGTAACATGTATAAAACATTTTAAAAAGAGATTACTTTTTGGCCCAAGAATGCTCCTTCTTAAATCAGAATTATTGTACATCCTGTGTTGGTGGTTTAGTCACTCAGGTATGTCCGAGTCTTATGACCCATGGACTGTAGCCCACCAGGCTCCTCTGTCCATGGGATTTCCCAGGCAAGAATACTGGAGTGGGTTGCCATTTCCTTCTCCACATAATGTATTACACAAAAACAAATGTAACAGGATATCCATTTCAGGTTTGTTTATAATACTGACAAATTTCAAACAGCCTAAAGACCTATATACAAGAGATTGGTTAAAATAACTATGGATTACACATTCTGAGGAATATTATACAGCTCTTAAAGTACTGTGGATGGCACAGGCTTTGCCGTATCCACTATGTGGCCCAATTTTGGGTCAATTCTGGGTGCCCTGTCTGGCAAGGGATGCCCACTCTCCTTGTCCCCTTCCTCCAGCTGCCCCTTGTCGTGTCCCTCCTCTCCTTTGACTCACTGGTCTCCTTTTCTACCATGATATGGGTTGATCAGCAAGGAAGTAATCCCTTAGTAACAAAATAGGCCTATATCTCCCTTGAACTATTAAAGAAGGACCAAGTCTTCAGACCACATTAGTTAAGTAAAAAAGAAAATTATGATTCTTCAATTCAAGACTTTGCTATTGCAAGTGAAAAACAAGTGGAACAAAAACGACCAAGAATATCCACAGTGGTTTTTAAGCCAAAGGGAGAATTTATGGGACTGTGTAACCACAGGGTACAGAGGTGGTTTGTCTTCAGGCATGGCTGGATTCAGCATTTTGTTCCCTGAGATTTGCCTTCTTGCTCCAACTCTCCCTCTGTCCTTTGCCATTCTGTCTCCCCTAGAGACCCAAAATGTCACTGGTTGGATGATATCACCACAGCTGGAGGAAAGCAGTGCTCCAATTGGGCAGGTCTGGGCCACATGCCCACCCCTGGAATCAGAGGTGAAGTCAACTCTATCACAGTCACGATGGCTAAGAGAAAAGAAAAGGGGCAATTTTCCCAGGTGACAGCATACCAGTACCAAGAGAAGGAAAATGGATGCTGGGTTACAAAACTCATAATGTCCTTAACAGTGGTAGACACTTTTCATCAAATTCAAGATCAAGTTCCGATGTTTTAATGGAACAAGACTGGGAAAGATTATTTCTTAATCTAACAGAGCATGCATGCTCAGTCACTCAGTCACATTCAACTCTTTGCAACCCCATAGACAGTAGACCGCCAGTCTCCTCTGTCCCTGGAATTTTCCAGGCAAGAATACTGGAGTGGGTTGCCATTTCCTTCTAAAGGGGATCTTCTCAACCCAGGGTTTGAAACTGCGTCTCTTGCATCTCCTGCATTAGCTGGCGGATTCTTTACCACTGTGCTACATGGGAAGCCCATTAATCTAATAGAGCAGACAATTATTTTCCAAAATAAAGAAAATACTTATGTCAGGGACTTCCCTGGTGGTCCAGTGGCTAGGACTCCACAATTCCAATGCAGGTTGCCCAGGTTCAATTCCTTGTGAGCTGATTATATCCCACATTGCTGCAGTTATTAAGTAAGAGCCCGCATGCTGCACTGAAGATCCTGCATGCTGCAACTGAGACCCACACAAATTAAAAAAAGGTCAAAAGTAATACCCACAGTCACATAGTGGGAGCATACTGTTAAAACAGGAAGGCATCATCTCCTCACACAGATTCTCAAATTCTTCTGATTTCTTTCTTATTGTTTAGTTGCTCGATTGTATTCTACTCCACAACCCTATGGATTGCAGCCCACCAGGATCCTCTGTCCATGGGATTTCCCAGGCAAGAATACCGGATGGGTTGTCCTTTCCTACTCCAGGGGATCTTCCTGAATCAGGGATGGAATCCAAGTCTCTTGCATTGGCACATGGGTTCTTTACCACTGAGCCACCAAGGGATGTGCTTATTCTGATTTACTGAATCTTTATTCAGTGAAGATGCATATTTACTTTCTTTCAATTTTAACACTGTGCCACTTCTCAGGAGGCACAATGGTAAAGAATCTGCCTGCCAATGCAGGGGATGTGGGCTCGATCCCTAGGTCAGAAAGATCCCCTGAGGAAGAAATGGCAACCCACTTGAATATTCTTACCTGGAAAATTCCATGGACAGAGGAGCTTGGCAGGCTATAATCCATGGGGTTGCAAAGAGTCGAACACAACTGAGTGACTGAGCACACCTTATCTGCAGATAACCTGATCATACATGAAGAAAATACAGTATAATTCACAGAACTACTAAAACTATCAGGAAATTTGGTGAGGTTGCAGGAAATACTAGACATTGGAGGGAGCTAATTCCTCCCCCAAAGACTTAACTAATTGTCCCTAAACTTTTCCTTTTTTTTTTTTTTAAACTTTTCTACATTGATCTGAAACAAGGTCAGTAGGCTATAAAGTTACAGTTCTAGAGTTTCTGAGTTTTTTGATCTTCTGCAAGCTAAGGTTTTTACTTTGGGAGGAATCAGACCTACTGATAAAAGGTGGTCAGCAAACTAGAATTCTGGGGGCGGGAGAGGCACACTTTTGAGTAGCAACCACCTACTGTACATCAATAGCCTTAAAAAATCAATAGAAAAGTAAATTTTTATCTCAGTACTTCTACCCTTTGGAATCTATCTTCAGGACATAACCAATCACGCAAAGACTTATACAGAAGAATTCCACTGAATCATTATTAGGGACAAATGGAAACATTAAATGTTTAACAAGAGATGGGAATACTAGACCACCTGAACTTCCTCTTGAGAAGTCTGTATGCATGTCTGGAAGCAACAGTTAGAACTGGGCATGGAACAACAGACTGGTTCCAATAGGGAAATGAGTATATCAAGGCTGTATATTGTCACCCTGCTTATTTAACTTATATGCAGAGTACATCATGAGAAATGCTGGGCTGGATGAAGCACAAGCTGGAATCAAGATTGCTGGGAGAAATATCAATAACCTCAGAAATGCAGATGACACCACCCTTATGGCAGAAAGTGAATAACTAAAGAGTCTCTTGATGAAAATGAAAGAGGAGTGTGAAAAAGTTGGCTTAAAGCTCAACATTCAGAAAATGAAGATCATGTCTTCTGGTCCCATCACTTCATGGCAAATAGATGGTGAAACAGTGGAAACAGCAGCTGACTTTATTTTTCTGGGCTCCAAAATCACTGCAGGTGGTGACTGTAGCCATGAAAAAAAGATGCTTACTCCTTGGAAGGAAAGTTATGATCAACCTAGACAGCAAAGGCAATGCCAAAGAATGCTCAAACTACCTCACTAATTGCACTCATCTCACATGCTAGTAAAGGAATGCTCAAAATTCTCCAAGCCAGGCTTCAGCAATATGTGAACCGTGAACTTCCAGATGTTCAAGCTGGCTTTAGAAAAGGCAGAGGAACCAGAGATCAAATTGCCAACATCCACTGGATCATCGAAAAAGCAAGAGAGTTCCAGAAAAATGTCTATTTCTGCTTTATTGACCATGCCAAAGCCTTTGACTGTGTGGATCACAATAAACTGTGGACAATTCTGAGAGATGGGAATACCAGACCACCTGACCTGCCTCTTGAGAAGCGTGTATGTAGGTCAGGAAGCAACAGTTAGAACTGGACATGGAACAACAGACTGGTTCCAAATAGGAAAAGGAGTATGTCAAGGCTGTATATTGTCACCCTGTTTATTTAACTTATATACAGAGTACATCATGAGAAACGCTGAGTTGGAAGAAGTACAAGCTGGAATCAAGATTGCCAGGAGAAATATCAATAACCTCAGATATGCAGATGACACCACCCTTATGGCAGAAAGTGAAGAGGAACTAAAAAGCCTCTTGATAAAAGTGAAAGAGGAGAGTGAAAAAGTTGGCTTAAAGCTCAACATTCAGAAAACGAAGATCATGGCATCTGGTCCCATCGTTTCCTGGGAAATAGATGGGGAAACAGTGGAAACAGTGTCAGACTTTTTTCTTGGGTTCCAAAATCACAGCAGATGGTGGTTGCAGCCATGAAGTTAAAAGACGCTTACTCCTTGGAAGGAAAGTTATGACCAACCTAGATAGCATATTCAAAAGCAGAGACATTACTTTGCCAACAAAGGTCCGTCTAGTCAAAGCTATGGTTTTTCCAGTGGTCATGTATGGATGTGAGTGTTGGACTGTGAAGAAAGCTGATCACCGAAGAATTGATGCTTTTGAACTGTGGTGTTGGAGAAGACGCTTCAGAGTCCCTTGGACTGTAAGGAGATCCAACCAGTTCATCCTAAAGGAGATCAGTCGTGAATATTCATTGGAAGGACTGATGTTGAAGCTGAAACTCCAATA